>CM029383.1:11331718-11797824 GCA_017165825.1 Hepsetus odoe | reverse complement strand
CTCTCTCTCTCTCTCTCTCTCTCTCTCTCTCTCTCTCTCTCTCTCTCTCTCTCACACACACACACACACACACACACTCCATGTATATACAGGCATGGATGAGTGAATATGTTTGAAATTTGACTTATGTTATTGATTAAAGTGTTTTATATACCATACAAAATGATATTAATGAATATAATAAATGTAAATGTAAATATATCAGTGTAAAACATGCAGATCAGACCTTGTCGTGGCAAGCTGCACTTCCTAAGCACAGCCACCAGGTGGAGCCAAAAGATACATTTGACTGGTAGCGACGTCTGTACGATTGCCAATTATTTCCCAGTTAAGTTTATTTAATAACAAGTTTCAGGTCTTTATGGACTTCGTGAAACGTTAAACATGCGTAAAGGTTGATAGAATGACTTGGAAAAAGGAAACAGCCCATGGCATTCTTCAGTGATAAAAAGACTCAAACAGCGCCACATGGCCTCGCGCAGTAAAGTCTCCGGGGACGCTCTTAGCCAATAGGATGAACGAGTGGGCGTGTCCTCCGCTGCTGGCGCGCGCTGAAGTTAAAAGTGAGCGCGCGCGCCGCCGCCGTTTGTTAACGGAGGATGCAGCTGGAGTGCGGCTGTGAGGGCGCGCGGATTTCTCCAGCTTTCCGCGCCTTTTTGCTGCCCTGAGGAATATTTCTCTTCACCCTTCCTCCTTCTCAGCTGACAGTGCTATGGAGCTCCTTACTTGTGTTCTGGTCCTGGCTTCGGCGTCTGTCGGTTCCGCACAGAGAGGGCTGTCATACGCCTTCAAACCGGAACTCTCTGAGGACGCCATACTTGTGGCCAATAACAGGATTCATGTGCCTTTTGGCCGGTCGGTTTTCATCGACCCCATTAACGATTTGGTGACTGAAGTTCAGCCAGGAGACAAGTGCAGCATCACCGTTCTAGACAACGACCCCCTGTCCCAACGGCCGGGACGGCTCTCTCCCAAAAAGTTCCCATGTGAGTTCGGCCCCAACGATGTGAAATACTCTCATTTCGGCTCCAGGACCCCCGCCGAGGACAGAGTGAGGCTCCAGCTGAGATATGACACTCAGACTGAGACCATCATCATCCCCTTTATGGTGGAGGTGGAGGTCGTTTTCACCCAGCTGGAGATCGTCACCAAAAATATGCCCCTTATCGTGGAGCAATTACACGGCACTAGTAATCCAATCGACAGAAAAGTACTCGGCTTCGCCTATGATCGAAGCAACCAGCAGTGTGAGGTGACCTCCCTGGCTGCCACCAGCGCACTGCCGCGATATGGAGAAGTTACGGATGAGCGCAAATTAGAGACCATGATGGACTGTGATTCCTTTCTCAGAGCAGACATTCGCTACAAGCACACTTCTCCTCACAAGTCCCCAAACAAGGACTACATTCCAATGGTTGTGGAGCTGCGGAACAAGGAATATAATCTTCTTAAGCAAGAACATTTCCACATCATGATACGCATAAAAGAAGGACAGAAGAACACCCCTCCCAAACCTAGTTTTGTGGCCATGATGATGATGGAAGTGGATCAGTTTGTTATGACGGCTTTGACTCCCGACATGTTGGCCGCTGAGGATACCGAGTCGGATCCTGCTGACCTTGTTTTCAACATTACCTCCCCACTCTCTTTTGAGGAAGGTTACATAGTGAGTACGGATGACAGAAATTTGCCTATAACATCTTTTTACCAGCGAGACCTAATGGATCTGAAAATAGCATATAAGCCTCCTTCGCTGGACTCCGATACAGAGAGGATATTTCAAATAGAGTTTGAAGTGCTTGATGCAGACGGTGGCATTTCAGAACCTTTCGCTTTCATGATTGTGGTCAAACCCATGGACTCCCTTGCCCCGGTGGTGACAAAAAACACAGGACAGCTCCTTTATGAGGGTCAGTCCAGGCCTTTGTTCACTCAGAACAATCTAGAAATCAGCGATGAAGACGACCTGGACAATGTGAGGATAACTGTTGTGGATGGCCTGCGTCATGGCGAGCTCACCGTTCTTGGTTCTAGTAGGATGTATTTCACCCCAGCCGATCTTCAGGCTGGTGTTGTTGTCTACCAGCATGATGGCAGTGACACATATAGTGACAACATCATTTTCCGAATGACAGACGGCAAACATGAGGTGGAGTTTTTGTTCCCCATTACAGTTGTGCCTATGGATGATGAACCTCCCATTATTAATGCCAACACTGGTCTAGTGCTTCTCAAAAACCAAATGATGCTAATTTCCCCCCTCATGCTCAGTGCGGCTGACATTGACTCTGAAGACTCTGCTATTAAGTTCACCATTGAGCCTCCATTCTCCACTATTGGTGAAGTGCTGCTGAGACAGTCTGAGGCTCCAGAAGATCCATCTTCATGGAAATTCAGTATCAAAGATGGCATGTATGAAAAGGCTGTGATGGAGTGGTTTCAGAAAGACATTATGGATGGAAAACTTTTTTACAGACACAAAGGGCCCCACATCACAGAAACTGTAATTGATCAGTTTATTTTTAAAGCCCAGGATGATGCTGATCCTCCAAACCAATCTGTTGAGAACATTTTTATTATTAGAGTCCTTCCTATTGATGACGTTCCTCCTGTACTTTTTCCTGGCACTACTTTACAGATGACAGTCCATGAGTATCAAATGACTCATTTTAGCAAGAACGTCTTGCGTTATGCTGATTTGGATTCTGAGGACAGGGACCTGAAATACACTATAATTCAGCCACCCACTGACACGGATGAAAATAATCCAATTCAGTTTGGATCAATAGTTTTGACAGAGCATCCTAATACTGAAGTAAATGAATTTACTCAAGCCCAAGTTAACCATCATAAGATTTCCTACAGCCCACCAGAGATAGAATTGGGCATCACAGCTCATGTGGTGCACTTCCATTTCACAGTTGAAGACACTGCTGGAAACAGTGTCGAAGGGACCTTTACCATATTTTTGCAACCTGTCAATAACAAACCTCCACAGATAATGAACACTGGATTTACAGTTTTTGAGCGGGGCACACATATAATCACAAATGCTGAGCTTGACGCCACTGACCTTGACACGGATAGTGAACAAATTTCCTTAACTTTGAGTCAGGGTTCACAGCATGGTCAGGTCCTGCTTGACTTTGTCAATTTGATCAAAGGGAAGGCTTTTGGCCTAGTTGATATATCTGAAGGCAGATTATCCTATGTCAACAATGGAGATGAGTCAACCAGTGACTCTTTTAAATTGGATGTTAGTGATGGTGTCCATTTTGTTCCAGTTACTGTGAAAATTCTAGTGAAACCAGTTGATGATGAAGTTCCAACTCTGAGTCTCCCAGCTGGCACCATTGGTTCTCATCTGGAGGTGTTGGAAAATGGTGCCAGTGAAATCACCACCAGTGTAATCCAGGGGAAAGACGAAGACACAGATGACCTCATGTTGACCTTCATTGTTGAGGATTCCCCTGTGTTTGGGGAGATTTTAGTAAATGGAGTGCCTTCTAGCAGGTTCACTCAAGCTGACATTATCAATGGTTTGGTAGTGTATGCGCACACCAGTGGGGAGATTGGTCTTTCCCCAAAGAAAGACTCTTTCAACCTGACCCTCACTGACATGTCTGATGATTGGGTGGTAGGAGGAAATAAGGTAAATGGAGTTTGTGTTCACGTCACCATTCTCCCAGTAGATAGCAAGTCCCCAGTAGTTACAGTGGGGCCAACATTTAGTGTTTTGGAAGGAGGCAAAAAAACTATCCAAGGACATCACATAATACTTGAGGATGAAGATACCTCGTTTGAAGACATCTTGTGTACTATCATCGTCCAGCCAACATCTGGCTATGTGGAGAACATCTCCCCAGCACCGGGTTCTGAGAAGTCTAGGTCCGGCACAGCTGTCAGTGCTTTCACAATTACTGATATCAATGATGGCCATATACATTACGTCCAAAGCATACATAAAGGGGTTGAGCCTGTTGAGGACAAGTTCACATTCAGATGCTCAGATGGTGTAAACCTCTCAGAGAGGCATTTCTTCTCAATTGTCATTATCCCCACTAATGATGAGAAACCAGAGATCTTTACAAGAGAGTTTGTGGTGATGGAGGGTATGAATCTTATTATTGACACCCCTATCCTGAATGGAGCTGATGCTGATATTCCTGCTGAAGACTTGACTTTTATTATTTCAGAACCACCCAAACATGGTTTCATTCTCAATCAGCTGCCCACTGGCTCTATTCCAGTAACCAACTTCACCGTGGAGCAAATAAAGGAAGCATCTAGTATTATCTATGAGCACGATGATTCTGAGACCAGAGAAGACAAATTTTATGTAATTCTCACAGATGGAAAACACTCTGTAGAAGGCACTGTGATGATCATGATTATTCCTGTGGATGATGAGTCTCCAAGATTAGCCATCAATGATGGATTGGAAGTTGAAATTGGCGTGACTAAAGAGATAAATAGTAAGATTCTGAAGGCCACTGATCTGGACTCCGATGATGATTCACTCACTTTTATAATTCGTTATGGGCCAGGACAAGGTTTTCTGCAGAGGAAAACGGAACTCGGATCTCTTGAGAACATTACAGTTGGCATGAGCTTCAAACAGATAGAATTGAACCAGGGTAGAATATTTTATACACATAATGGGCAAGAGGGCATTCGTGATCTTGTGAAGTTTGATGTAACAGATGGCATTAATCCACTGATTGACAGATATTTTTACATTACTGTAAGTAGTATTGACATGGTGTTTCCTGATGTTATTAGCAAAGGGGTATCTTTAAAAGAAGGTGGCAAAGTGACCCTCACTACTGATCTGCTCAGTACTAGTGATGTTAACAGCCCAGATGAAAACCTAGTCTACACCATCACCAGAGCACCTGTTAGGGGGCATCTGGAGAGCACCGATTCACCAGGAATGCCTATTGTGTCATTCACTCAGCTTCAGCTAGCTGGAAGTAAAATCTACTACATTCATACCTCAGATGATGAAAACAAGATGGACAGCTTTGAGTTTGAAGTCACTGATGGCTACAACCCTGTTTTCCGAACTTTTCGGGTGTCTATTGTTGATGTTGACAACAAGAAACCTGTCCTGACAGTGCATGAGCTCCTGGTGGCAGAAGGACAGACCAAACTTATTACACCTTTTGAGTTGACGGTAGAAGATCAGGATACAGTTGAACACCTTCTGAAGTTCACTGTCATTCAGCTACCTATTCATGGTAAACTGCTTTACAACAACAGCCTTCTTGTAACTGCCTTCACAAAGCAAGATTTGAATGAAAACCTCATCAGTTATAAGCACGATGGCACAGAATCAAAGCAGGACAGCTTTTCTTTCACTGTCACAGATGGAACGCATACAGACTTCTTTGTCTTTCCTGACACAGTGTTTGAGACACGTAGGCCTCAAACCATGAAAATCACTATAGTTTCTGTTGACAATGGTGTACCGCAGATTGTGGTAAATAAAGGTACGCCAACCCTGAAGGTCTTGCCATCTGGCCACTTGGGATGCCCTATCACCAGCAAGGTCCTAAAGGCAGAAGACAGAGACAGCAACCCAGAAACCATGGTTTTTAAGATCACCACACAACCAGAACATGGTTACCTGATCAACCTTGTGAAGGGGAATGATTCCATGGACACATTTACTCAAGGTAAAGTGGTAAAGTGGTAAAGTGGATTAATAACCCTCCTTTTATTTATGTTTGGTAATCTAATGTTTTGTTGTCCAGGTTGCTGTGTAATGCTACAGTAAACATTCAGATCCTTTAGCAGCGAAAAACAGTTTAAATACTACTGTCTTTACACTTATTCATATATAATTTGCCTATTGTCAAGTTTTCAGCTGCTTTAGTTCAAGATTGTTTGAGGTTCATTTGTTTTAAACAAGATTAGTGATTTGATACTCTTTGTTATAGAGAAGAGTGTCTGCAAACTGTAATGAACGCCTTTTTCTGTGCTAGACTGCATGCAAAGAAACAAAAATCTTCATTGTAGTTACTAAATCTTGAGTTCACAGTGAGTGAATGAGTGTTTTGTTATAATCCTATTTCTTAATATATAGAATTGTTCTCTAAATTGTATACCTAAACCTTGGCCAAAAGTCAATTTGCTAGTCAATGCAGCATTTGTTTTTCAAATATATTGACATACACAGTGTTTAAAAAAAAAAAAAAAATAAATAAATAAAAATTTTAACAAAGCAAAATTAATAATAAAAAAAAAAATTGGTTGATTTACAGTACTGTGCAAAAGTTTTAGTTTGTGGAAAAAATGCAAGGATGCAATGCAAACGCAGTGCAACAAAGAATGCTTTCAAAAATGGAAGTGTTAATCATTTATTTTCATCAATCAACAAAATGCAGTGAATGAACAAAAGAGAAATCTAAATCAAATCAATATTTGGTGTGACCACCCTTTACACCTGTACACAGTATTTATATTTCTGAAAGTATTCTTTGTTTACAACATTTTTTCACACCTGCCTAAAACTTTTGCACAGTACTGTGTTATTGGTAGAATGACTTTGAGGCCAATGGAGATTAATATGAGTATTTGCATTCAGATATATTTTATCTTTGCCATAAACTCTTTTATATATTTTGACAAATTGAGTAGCGGTGAATGATTTAATAAATGGAACTTTAACCTTTGCCGAGATCCCACACTGATATGCGTGTCTTTGCTTCAGCCTCAGGCTTAAATACTTAATGGAGCAACTAGAGTGTTCACACATGTATGCTGTTAATAATTCACTAAAAGCACTCTGCCTTAGAAAATGTCTCCACAATGGTTACTTTTCTAGATACCTGGAACCATAACATGTTACAAGAGGACCTTAAAATTTCTTATTCTATTTCATTTGAACCTTTCTGTTATTTCTGATCTTTATATTTTTTTTTTGTTTTAGTCTCAGAAACAGAAACAAATCACAGAAAGAAGAAATGTTAAGTGTTGATTTAATTTATTTTCACAAAGTAGATTAGAAGTGGTTTTTAACTTGGTGCTTTCATGCTAAATCACAGCTGCAGTGTCATGGCAATATAAAACTTCTACATTTTCCGTAGGTAGATATACCCTAATGTATGTTATAGTGATTGCCTTAGTTTTTCACAGTGACCACTGAAAATGCCTTATCAATACCAATCAAAGGCAAACATGGGCTCATTACTTATTGACAGCTCAAGGAAAGAAAAATGTAAAAGTTTCATTTACAATTCACAATTGAATGGCGCTTTTTATGATGAAGTAATAAATAAAATCTTACTTCATCATAATGTCAATCAGAAATTACTGGAAAAGATGCTCCAAATGTTGTGGAAAATGCAAAGGGTGGTTATTTTGCTGGACCCTGTACTAATACCCTTACATTCCTTAAATTGTACTCCCAAAATAAATTCTTACATTGCATTTTAAAACCAGTTTGTTATAATAAGACACATGAGACACGGACTCCGGTTAGGGTGATGAAGAATAGTGATGGGGAAATATAACAAGCAAGCAGAGCTTGTGGAGCAAATGTAAAGAATACTTTGAATGGCTGATGAATAAAGAGAGTGAAGGAGAGAGAAGATTGAACAATATGAAGAGGATGAAGAATGGAAAGGCTGTTGATACAGATGACATAACTGTGGAAGCATGGAGATGTTTAGGAGAGATGGCAGTAGAGTTTCTAACAAGTTTGTTTAACAGATTCCTGGAAAGTGAGAGAATTCCTGAGGAGTGGTGGTACTGATTTTCAAGAACAAGGTTGATACAAAGAGCTGTAGTAACTATAGAGGGATAAACATGATCAGCCGCAGCTTGGAGTTTTGGGAAAGAGACACGTAATCTAGGCTAAGAAAAGAGGTGATGAATAGTGAGCAGCATTATAGCAAGAAAGAGCACAGCAAATGCAATGTTTGCTCTGTGGGTGTTGATGGAGAAGTATAGAGAAGGTCAGAATGAGCATTGTGCTTTTGTGAACTTAGAGAGAGCATAGGCAGGGTGCCTAGAGAGCAGTGATGTAGCTGGAAGAGTTAAAGGTGCTAAGATTTTTGTTGGGTGTGAGGAGAATAGACAGGATTAGAAAGGAGTGTATTAGAGGGACAACTCGGGTTGAAAGATTTGGAGACGAAGTTAGAAAAGCAAGATTATATTGCTTTGAACATGTACAGAGGAGAGACAAGGGTTACATTGGGAGAAGGATGTTAAGGATGGAGCTGCCAGGAAAGAGGAAACGAGGAAAATCAAAGAGGAGGAGAGAGGACATGCAGGCGGCCAGTGTGAAAGAAAAAGATAAACTGAAGATGGAAACTGATGATCCGCTGTGATAAAAGGGAGCTAGAAAGTGTGTGTGTGTGTGTGTGTGAGAGAGAGATATGTTACCCAGTCTAATGCTTGATCAAGGAGCCGTTTCTGTCACTGCTCCCTGAGCGCTGCATATGCTGCCCACCGCTCCATTTGCTTGTGATGGGTTAAATGCAGTGAAGCATTTCATTGTGGTTCACGGCGTTCTCTGCTGTGCTGTGGTGTTCTCAATAGCAAAATAATCACATTTTCTTGCAAAAAACTACATTTCCTGTAAAGTAACAGTTTTCTTCTTGATTACAACAGCACTGATTTACAGATGTAGAAATAGTGCCTAATCCTAACCCACCCCTGGCCCTACGAAAGTGCTGTATAGATCTAAAAAAAACAACTAATTAATGCTTCCAAAAAAGGTAACCGTCCTTTCTTCATAGTCAGAGCAGTGCTTTATACATTTGTCCTGAATTTTAGATTACAGAATTCAGCATTACCCCTTCAAGTGAAGGGTAAACCCAATCCCCTAAACACAAGAGTGAGTGTGAGAGTGTGAAATTCACATCAGCTCCGCTTAGTGTGACTGTACTGAGTGCGGGAAAGAGGCTTGGCAAACAGGCTCATCACAGCGAGCATCAGAGCGGAAGGGACAGTGCATCTTCATCATCAGCCCCAGCCCTCTCCACCCTCCCCGACATGACACTGTCATGTTTTCGGCAGCTCCCGATGAATATTTGACGAGGTGAGGGCACACTCTGGTAAAAAGAGCAGACATGTTGCTTGCAGGATGAAGAGAAATTGGCGTTGTGCATAAGGAATCATTGGTTTACACTTTAATGAAGCTCCTTCTATTGCTATTAATAATTTAAATGTTCAAGGGAGGGTGAGGTGTGGGGATTGGTGGTGCTGATGATACCCAGGTCTTGTTTTATTATTTAATAAAAAAAATAAATACATTTTAAAAAACCAAACCATAAAGCTCTACTAATAAGCTGGGCAAATAAAGGTCCATTCATTTACAATTTTTTGCAAGTCTGTTCAAGAGCATATGCTAATGCCAAGTGTATGTTTGTTTACTTCGCAATTTTGTTTTGCTTTATTCAGTGATATGAACAAAATATTAGACAGAAAACTTTCTTTTAGGCTTGTCATTTGCAGCCAAGAAATAAGCACTTTTAAAGCTGCAACAGCATTTTAAATGATCATGCTAATACTGTACATTGAGCTGTCTGGTAATTCCCACCTTTACTGTTCACTCGTATAATTTAAGAGATGGAACCAAACGTGTCTGACAGATGTCTTCTACAGATCTACAGATGAAATTCTTCATCTTGTCTGTTATTAAAAAGAAGGTCACCTGTTCTGTTCTGTGCTTTAGAAACATTTTCTCTGAATTTTTTTGATTCACATTTTACATTGGAGGAGAAAAACAGTGAATTCATCTTAACAAGATTGCTATTTCAACCATTCCTGGGGAAATCAGTGAAAACAAAATTGTAAGAAATCTGATGGCTCAATAAACTAAGCTTATCATGAATTATTCTGATGTTATGTATAAAATTTGTATAGAGTTTGAAAAACGTCTGCTAAATTTCAACCTTGTTTAAACCATTTCTGGACTGAAAAACTTTTTTTTTTGTTGTTGTTTTCTCAGCTGACATTGATGACCTGAAGATCTGCTATGTGCTGAAAGATGGGAACAATGCCACCAATGACATTTTCCATTTCTCTGTGGAAGACCGAGGTAAAGTGTTTTTATTTATTTATTTATTTTTATTATTTTTTTTTTTTTATAAGCGATACCTGTTGATGCTATTTATAAAACTACATCAAAATGTATAAAGCTGTATTCCATCTAGCCTCAGCTGTCATAAACGCTGCTTTATTCGACTTTGACATCATTTCATCCTAGAAAATGTTATGGAAACTGACACTTCTTAGATTAAGCCTTTATAAAAGTTTATATGGTTGTCATAAAAAAAACTGGTGTTCACATGAATGCTATGCCTCAATGCTATCCTTTTACCAAGTTTGTAAACAAAATGACTATTCACCTAAAATACACAGTTAAGCCATCAAAACTCCAGAATGGAAACTTAATTTCAGAAAAAAGGCACACATTCATAACCTTTTCTACGTCAAGATTTTCTCTAGTAATGTGGAAACATTTCTACTGGCCACTGCTTCAGATTACGTGGAAAAAGAGCGAAAAGGTTATGAAGTAGGACATGGTAGAGATGATGCACATTTTATTACTCTGCATAAAAACATTGGTTCACACTGACCAAGTAGTCCATTGAAGCAAATGAATATCAACTAGCGTGAGTGCACTTGTTGGTTCCCGTCAACGTAATTAAGCTATACATCCTAATTCCCTGCTTCCTTTCTATAGGGGAACAAAACCAAGCAGAAACCCCAATTAGGCTTTAATTGCAGGAGGCCTTTATTTCTCAAGCCTTTCCAGCGCAGGGATTGGATAGCCTTTGTTAGAGCTATAGAAAACCATGCAGACAGCTAGATGGTTTGAAAGACCCCCAGTACAAAAGAGCATTTAATATTTAAGACCAGAGGCAAAATGGTAAATAATTACAGCCTAGGAAGTAGGAGAATAGGATGTGCTTCTGCCCAGACAAAGTATTAGCCAGCATATTACAGGGTTCTTTTTCATATATAAAACTGGATAAAAACTGTAAGCTTTTAGCCTGTCACATGGTGCAATTTGAGGTTGTTTTGCAAAATAATTAGTGTATTTCTCTCTTGGACTTATGACTTTTTTCTTATGACTCTGATTAAAAACATAATGATTGTAATGAGTTTTTGTTTCTAAAATGGTAACTTTTTAAAGCATATACCAAGAGGCTGTTAAATACATTATTTAAACGTATATTTTTTCTTTTATAAATGGCAATAAAGTACCATATGACGAAAATACACTCATACTATTTTTTCAGTTATAATGATAAAAATCACAACTGAACATCATGAATCAGTAGTAGTTGGTTCTGATTTCCAAGCTCCATATCTGTTAAGGATTTTTTTTGTTAGGACAGAATGTCAAATCTTTGATCCATCAGTAAAGACATGGGGTAACAAGAGTTTGACATAATGATTCAATTCTCTTCAACATGTAGAGACCAATTGGCCTTGTGCAGCATTCTGTCCCTGGGATCTAGCAAGTTAAGTTACGTGTGGCCTCACTTTATCACTTATTCAGCACTTTTCTTTTTTGCCATTCCTTGGCTGTCACATCTAGGGAGGTTTGCGCTCTGTTCTCTTGTCACTCATCCAAGCCAGAAGGGAAATATGTCAGCCCTCTGTCCCTTTTCACTGAGACAGACCTACAGGGGAGAGAGAGCTTTTACTTGTGCAATGCGGGAGGGCAGCCTGGCCATTCTGTTCTGACCTAAACCCTGTGAGCTGGAACGGAGTTTGCTTCTCAGAATTTTTTGGGGAATCGTCTCACTCTGCTAGAGTCAATGGCATTTCATTTGAGAAACGGCCCCTGACGGAGAGAGAGTTTTTCAGCGTCTTTGCCGCTGGACCTATACAAAAAGGCGATGGCTTAGGGGCTCATTTTATTGTTGTCACAACAGGAAAAAAAACTTTTTTTCTTCAGACCTAAGCATAAGCCATTGCTCCTTTAGTTTGTAACTAAAGGACCTATAATTGTATATATAATTGTATAACATACTAAGCAATGAAAACAATGTTACTTATAAAGGACATTCACTTCTATCACGTGAGATGTTTGAAAGATAATCAAACGTTAAGTATGAGAGTTTGAGAATTGATTTATTGCACATGAACATGGTCAAATCAAATCTGAGAACAAAATACTGGCAAAAATAAATGTTTTTAGCAAGAAAATGGATAATCGGTCACTTCAGAGGTAGATGTACCTGTAAGCCTCACTACACTAGTTCCTACATTTGCTTACAGTCCACAAGCGAGAATGTACAAAACAAATATGCTTCATTTGTTATGAAATGAAATTTAAAGGCAAGAACTATGGCTTAAAAATTTAGACAACCACTGAGCAGAAATAAACATGTTGTCACAACTAATGCACCCCTACAAACACAAGAATGAGGAAAGCTAAGATCTCCCTGCGTTTTTGCAGATAAAACTACAGGACCGAAACAAATTAGCTCTCACAGGAGAGTTTAAAAATGCATGCAGCTTAGAGTAGGGGACCCTCATGCCTCAAGAAGAGGCAAGGCAGAAAGACATAGGAAGTGTTTTGACACTTTTTTTTTTCTTCTTCACATAAACCAATGACACACAAACTGACCCCTCTCAAACTTCATTATATTGTTTTCGCGTCTCTCGTGGGAGAGCTGAGATGTCCCTAACTGTCTATTAATTTAAGTGGGAGCACTCAACCGAATGAGGTTTATTAGCCAAGTGTGACAGCACACGAGGAAATAGTTTATAGCTGCTGGTGACTCTAATACTAAACAGTATAGAGGCAACTCAACTAGCATTTATAGATCATAAATCTATAGACAGATGGACAGATTAGAAATGACATTTATAGACAAGGAATATACAGATTACAAATGTTTTGTGGTGTTAACAATAGTCATGTGCTTCACATACTTGTGGTTGTATAGGATTTAAATTGTGACGCTTGGCTGTTTGTTCAAACAGGAGTAACTGAGCGTTTGACCTTTCAGAGCTGTTGAGTGTTGGGAATGGTACCGAGTAGCACAGTGTGTATGAACACTAACCTTTAAAAACTACTGAGTTCCCAGTTCTTCTCCTTTTATCTTCCTCAGTTATATAGCGGGTTGCCTGTTTCCATTTCTTCCGGTCCTCTGCATCTTCCTCCTGCATGTCCTCTCTCACAACATCCATAAACCTCTTCTCTGTCCTTCCTCTTTTCCTTTGGAAAGTAGATCCTTCATCGACATCCTTCTCCCAATATAATCCTTGTCTCCCCACAGCACGTGTTCAAACTAACGCAATCTCGCCCATCTTTGTCTTCAAATCATCCAACCTGAGCTGTCCCTCTAATATACTTCATTCTAATCCTGTACATCGTCGTGACTTCCAGCGCAAATCTCAATAACTTTATCTCTTCCACCTCCAGCTCCACCACCTCTTAGAGCCACTCTCTTCAATGAGTATAACATTGCTGGTCTCACTACCATTCTGTAAACCTTCCCTTTCACTCTTTTTTACTGTTACTAGGGGAAAAATATGGTTTTTCAGTGTCTCTCTCTTGCTCTCTCTCACAATCACTCACACACACACACACACACACACAACAACACACACAAACACAGTGTCACCCATGGCAAGGATATGGCCTCATGTCATTTTCCATATCCTGTCAGTCACAGTTTGACCTGGACCCCCATTTATTTATCTTGTGCTTTATCTTTTCTAGCTGCAGGTTATATACATCTCTCATACACCTTCTCTCCTTTAACTGTGTTTGCAGGTACAGATAGGCTCTCTGAGTGACAGGCTGAGGGGCCCCTGGTTATCTGTTAAAGGTCAAATCAGATATGGCTTTTCGTGACTTGTTGTGTAAATAGGACATATGGATTCACACTGAGTTTTTCGTTTAAAATAGAGTATTTATTCCAGACTTCTCTCTTATGAAGAGAAACTTTTGCTGCTTTTTCAGTGACTGCCTATCACAGTTAAGTATGGCCACATTTATTATTAAAAAAAATATATATAAATATATATATATATATATATATATTATATAAAGAAAAACAAGCTAATTTACATCGAGACAATAGATTATAGTAAGTTCAGTGAGTTTTATTTCTGATATCAATTACTGCAATTATTATAAGAATTATTATATAATAAAAATGACATATTCTATGGTAATAATAATTCTTATTGTTACAATTATTTTATTTAGGAGCACAATGGCCTTCTTTTGAGCATCCTGGTCAATCACACGTGGGTTTTTAAGGTGTAGGTTGAAATAATACACTAATGTGGTTTAGTAAAATTTAAGTTTTGTTACTTTTTAATATTGTTGTACGGAACGTTTGCCAGAGCTTTATTGCATTCCAAGGTGAATTTAGCTAGTGGGCAGAGCTGTTGGAGTTGGCAGAGGTCCTGATGGAAAGAAACAATGTGGTTTTGTTGTGGAATATGGAAACAAGATTTGATGCATAGTATTTTTCACAAAAGAGCAACTGTCACTGCGCCGTTACTGTGTCAAATTAAGGGTAGAACAAGATCACAATGATTGATGACATGCCTTAACATTTTCACTGAGCAGTTCCATCTTTGATACAGAACAAATATTACTGATATGTTTCCTTTGTCAACATAACAGCCTTGTCTTTTTTTCATATATTTCAGCTTAAACCAGCCAAATTGTGCAGTGTTAGTTATCTGATACCAAATGTGATAAATACATAAATTATATTTTAAATGAGAGAAGAGAAATGGCGCTTACAATAGATCAGAATAGAAAACTATAAACCTTGGGTTTCTTTTTACTTTTTTACATATTTAAAAATTGTCTTTTTTTTTTTTTTAAAGATGACTCAGCTGCGCTACCTTGGTTTTTAACACAGCAGGGTGGAAGGAGGAATTTTTCTCCCTCTTCTGTCATTGTAGATTTGCCTCAGTTCTTCTCTTTAAAGGGCAGAATGTCTTTTTGTATGCTGAGGATGGCCATGCACACCTGAAAATAATCCCCAGCCTTTTAGCCACAGATTGACCTCCAGCACTCTCCAGTAATGCATCCCATAACGCAGGACTATATTAAAAAGTAAAGTCAGCCTGAGTGGCGCATTTCATGAGGGGAAACGGTTTGGTCGCATCAAATATTCAAAAGTAGTTTTCATGCTAGTGATGGAGCATGACCTCAGAAAGATCACCATCCATCTGTTTGGGAGAGAACCCACCATGTCACTCAGTTTCTCACGCTGCATTGCACATATTCTCAAATGCATGGGTGGGAGGAGCATAGTAAATTATAAAAATAAGAGGTGGGGGATTTATGGGCTCAGATGTGACTGTATAGACGTTAGAAAAGTGCCAGTCTGATTGTTAAAGGATCTGGCCTTCTTTTCCAGTTCTGTGGATGTTGGCCTTTCCGTCCTCGCTGTGTGAGAGGCACTGTCTGATAAAGAAGATAACCATATTCCATGTTCTGTTGCCAGTTCAGTTGTTTCTTTTAAGCAAAATAAGGCATAAGAGAAATTTTGTCAGTGAAAAATCTATCATTCTCAGTGGCTTAACATCCTGTTTACCATTGGTGCTGTTTGAATTGCTAGTGCAACAGATTATAATGTTTGACCCTGATGATTCATCTTACCAGTATTGGTGTTGTGTTGTGAAGATGACAGTCAATATTTGGCCAAAACATTTAAGTATTTATTACATTTAGAAGTGGACCTTCTGTCAGGTTCAAAATATTCTAGTAGAACTGCAAAAGAAAAACAAAATTTAATGGTATTTTTTTGTTTTTTTGGTTTTTTTCTGGTCATTTGTGACCCTGTCTTTTTTCTTACCTCATTTTAGTTCAGTCGGTTTAGGAAAAAGTTGAAAAATGTAAAAGATTGTTGTTGGCTGTGTGAAAAAGGTGATAAATCTTCTCTAAGAATTGAAGATTAAAGGCAAGATTCCTTCCTAACGGTGGAATAGGGATTGCAAGTATATTACATTTTTGCCATTCACGTTGAGTGTTTTAAGCTTCCCTTGAGATTCAGCTTCATTTGACAGTCTGTCCGAAGTTATCCAGTCACTCCGGTATCAAGGCTGCTTCTTTGTGGTAATGTGGAATCAGTTTAGATAAATAATTTCTTGGTTGAAGCTCTTTCAGGGGATTGTGTGTGTGTGTGTGTGTGTGTGTGTGATTGTAGCTACATATTGGCATGCATTTATTTTTATATTTTTAACTTTTAACTTTCAAAATGTTTACTTCAAAAGCTGTTATGTTGATGCATTTAGTACTAACTTTGAAATGCACTAATTGCATTATGATTTTTTTTATTTTATTTTAGTTTTTTTAACCTTATAGTCGGAGGAGTTATTCATAAATCAAGCCTCATCCTTTTTCTCATCTTTAGTTGATAAAATTAGCATTCTTGCTGTTTTGGAAAAACATTGCTACACAGATAATTAATTATTGAATTTGTTATACATATGTCCTGTTAGACTGATTGATTAATTGATTAAATAGCCCTTGATATCTTCTTTTCACAAAACTGCCACCACCAGGAAGAGAGATGTCTATGAGGGGAAAAGCTTAACAATTTGAAGCTGAGAATAGAGGAACATTGGCTGTTTTTTTTTTTATGTCATGAAAAAGAAGGAAACCATTGTTACACTGAGCAATGTACATTAAACCTGCCGGTCAAGGAAAACAACAGCAGTTGTCAGACCAATTGTGAGAGCTGTGAAGAGAAGCTCCAAAACACTCCTGAACAACCTCCAGTGGGTGAGTGGGGGTATCACAATCCACCCACAAAGCCATGCCAGCAGAAGCGAACCACTCCTCAGAAGTATGACTAGGAAACCAGACTGGATAAGCAAAGTTAATGGAACAATGTTTTATTGACTGATGGGAAAAATAAGTTTGGAAATAGATAGGAAATGCTCACCATCCAAAACATGCAAGCACATCTGTGAAGCACAGTCGAAGTATTGACGTGGCTCTGGCTTGTGTGCTTCCTGAACAACCTCAACATTTTTTCAATAAATAATGTAACTCTCATTAGTAGCAGCAACATTAATTCTTTAGTCTGCAGAAACATTTTGTCTTCTAATTCACAGATAAATGCATCCACACTAATCTGCAGAAACGTATACAAGACAATGATCCAAAGCACACTGCCAAGTTAACAAAGTACTTAATGTGTACTTCTCTTGACATGCATCCAAATTGTCATTTTCTTTTATTTACTTTTACTTAGTTTCTATCCCAAGACTTTTGCTCACATTGGAAAATTTGGTGGTCAGATACTAAAGGTCCTGTGTTCTTAAGTTATTTTATTTAACATTTCTGTCTGTAAATACAAAGTAAGGAGATACACAATCTTATCTGATCTTTCTCATCACATATTTGTCTTTTGATCTAAAACCCAAATGTCTCAGTACATATGAAAGACAAATGAATTGTCTTTGGTGTTTCAATACTTTTGGAGGGCAAAATGGTTTGAACCCTTTCTGTTGGTCCACTCATCATGAAATAAAAGGTGGGTTTTCTTTTTTGGTATCGAACATTAACGGTTGGCAATGAGGGTGACATTATTAATTGGACAAAATGTCCTCCTTTTAGCGATTCTTTCATTAAGTAGTTACTTCTTTTATCAATTTCTTAGTACCACGTGCCTTTTTTTTCCTTTTAACAGGGATCATCCAGCATTAGCTGTAATTTCTCTTATTTGTTCTTGTTGACAACCTCTTCATCATTTTTTTAAACCTGAGAAGACACAGAGACAGGAATGTATTGCGCCTTTTTCATATTACACGCCTGCTTGTTTCTAACAGCTTTGTGAGCCTCCAACCTTCACATCATCTGAAATATGGTATCCCACTATGGTGCTCGTCATGGTTCATTAACCTCTTCAACCCCAAGGGCCTGTTTGTCACCCAGATATTAATTCCTCCTTGACATCATTTACATATAAGCTTTATAGGAGTTACTGAATTATTTATGGAAAGACCATTGAGTAGCTCATTTTTTGCTTGTGTCACTTGCGTCCCTCACTTTTAACACAATGTTGGCACTCACCGACTGCTTCTCACCGTCATATAGCGAGTTTGGAACTAGTTGGGCATGGAGTAACAGATTTTCTGATGAAAGTATTATCCAGAGATTTTCAGCTTAGTCTTTGTCTGGTGCATCTGTATAATATGAGCAATTACAGCCCACCATTTTTCATGTTTCCCTGTATTAGAAAGCCTAAAACCATTGTTTATGCAACCTACACTTATTATAAAAGCCACTGGGGTTATTAATCAAGCGTTAAGAATTTGTTACTTTGTACTTTGTTACTTTCCTATTTTTATAGTTTAGATTCCTGCCTATTTATACATGGCTGAAAACCCAAAAGGCTTGTTTCTAGTGTTTAATAAAAACAAAAAAAAATTCTGGGAAGACATTTGTTTCATGCCAGTCTTCTTTTAACTTGTATTGTTAGTGAATATTGGTCATAGTTTTACTTTTTACTACACTATGTTACACTATGACTGAATGTAGTTTAACGAATGGAGTGTTTTGAGTAAATGTAGATTCTCTAATTTTGCAAGTACAGACAAGCATGTCCATGTTAATCAAGCGTGTGCAACAGAAAAATATTATATTGAGGGATCCCAGGCATTAAATTGTTTTGCAGGAAAATATCCTTTGGCACCATGCACAGAGAGATCTGTACTAGTAGACAAAATTACAAATTACTCTTTTTTTTTTTTTTTTTTTTTGGTGCAACCCTGCTGCTGACTCAGCCCATCGCCCTCCGCATACTTAACAAAATGTAATCAAAATATTTAATATTTAAGCAGTATCATTGAGTATATTAGTTCATGTTGTGTTGATGTGTACCATATGGATTTAGTAATAGTGTGCAGCCTGATTGGACATGGCTGGAAATATACTCAAGAGGAAGGTAGCCTCAGGTCTGTGTGAGTCAAATCCAGATCGAGGGTAATCAAATAGCTAGAGGCAATTTTATGGCAGACACGGTTTTTATGCCTATTTTCCACGCTTGTGCACGACTACTTCTGATTCCAGCAAGCCAGTTCAAACTTCTGAGAATCTTCTGAATGCTTTTGTGAATCTACAAACCGAACTACAGCTTTCCTTCTTTTAACAGTTATACCTATTTTTATATTTTTGCCCTGCCTGTCACGTCTTCCAGCCAGCATACCCTCCTACTAAGTAAGATCTGCTGAGAAGCACAATGGTGTTGGAGAGGTTTGCAAACGTGGAAGTGTTTGAAGTAAGTCAGGAGCCCTGAAGCAACCCTCTGCACTTTTTAAAAGGTTTCTTTGGAGCAACAGCATAGAATAACCACTTCTTTCCCAAAAGAACCTTTCAGTTGAGTGTTTTATAGAACCATCTACTGAAAACAGCTCTCAGAAATAAAAAAAATATATGCTAATAATGTAATAAAATAATGTTAATAATAAAAAAAACACTGCAGACCCCCTTTAGACATTTTTAAAAGTGCATGCTTCAGAGTCTACCAGATTAACATGAGTTGTTGACCAGAGTTTCAGGGACTAAAGCAACACCACAGATTTTCCTTTGGCTTATCCTTGTATGCATATCAATTTTTGAAGCATGACATGGATATGCATGTGTGTCTGTGTTTTAAGATCAGCCATGGTGTTTCATTAAAGAAAAAAAAAGGATCTCACTATTGGCACCTTTTCTGACCTCCATTCCTTCTTGAAAAGCTGTACTCTGCATCCATGGTATTTATTCATATCAGAATCCATAGAGAACTGACTTTGAAGGGCAAACACAAGCTTTTTGCCTTCTCAAGTACGGTTATGACCTCCTTAGGGGAAAGGTGCACTTTAGCAGCTTCATAACCATAACATTTGCTGCTCATGGAGTCGTTTGAAAAATTATGTGTGAACACTAATGTTGTAATAACAGTTATTTAGATTTATTGCATGTCAGATAAACAGCTTCAGATATAATTCTCTCAGTTTTTTTTTTTTCTTTTGCATGAAGAAAGTTTGAGTGAATGTAATTTGAAGTCTGTGTGGTTTTGTTACTGTGCAGGAGGTAATAAGCTGAAAGGTCAGCAGTTCCGCTTAGACTGGGCCTGGATATCTCTTCAGGAGAATACTTACGTGGTGGACGAGCAGACCAGGCTGCTGGAGGTGGTGCTACAGCGCAGAGGGTACCTGGGGGAGACCTCTTTTGTAGGTGAGTGCACAGCCATATGCGCTTCTCTGCTTTACATGCAGCTCCTAGTCCGAGCCGTAACACCAGTCACCTTCTGTATTTTTCATGGGTGTTTTTGTTAAACGCACTGCTCTGCATGGAGCTTTGCAGAGCTGACTGCATAAGCCTAAATGAAAGACCATGCAAATGCAGTAATCAGCAGCCTACGCAGGGCATATATGAATTTCAATTCTTAAATCGTTGTCATTCAGTAGAGTCAACACTCTCTGTGAGAGCTGTTATTGCAGCTTATCGACAGATTTTTTTTTTTATATCTACTATTTGAGAAGTGTTATTTTTTTGGATCTCAGGGGCAGAGATGAAAGCTCACATTCTCTAGCATCTGTAGAACAAACAGAATGATTGTATGTGCATGTGTGCACATGTGTTTTTGCACTGCGTGGCACAAACCACAAATATTGTGGGGTCCATTTTCATTTTGCTGTGCAGCTGGATTTGTCTAGGGTGCCACCCCTCATATTTACATGTGTTGTTTCCAAAGAGACAGACTTTTTTTGCCTTTTCCCCCATGTATTATTTCCCCCAGACTTCCTGAAGGACAAAGTATTAGAATCTCATTTTCAGTCTAGTCTCTGACCAGCTTCAGAGGGAAATTGCTTTATTTTTTTGTGTTTTTTTTTTTAAGCCACACATTTTCTTCACATTTATTTCATTTAATATACTCATTATAGCAAAGATTTGATAATTGAATGTTTGATAATTGAATGATTAGTTAGTGCTTAGTTGGATCACAAAGACCAATCCTGCAGAAATCATTTTAAATAGAGAGCTTTAACTCCAGAGAATGCAGTTTCATTGCCTGCTGCCTGATGCTATGGGACTTACCACTTGCCACTTAGCATTTTTACCATACACATGGTAGCACACCCTACTATCCATCAGAGTCGGTTTAGCATTCTAAGCCGCATGATCCTGAGATATGCTTGGCATTTGCTAGTATTACTACATAGGCATGTACATCCTTACTACACAGGCATGTACATAGCAGCAGTGGCCTAGTGGTTAGGGAGTTGCCCTGGATTGGAAGATTGTGGGTTCGATTCCCTCACCAGTAGGTTGCCCTGAGGTATCCTTGAGCAAGGTACCGTCCCCATCACTGCTCCTCGGGCGCTTTCAATAGCTGCCCCCTGCTGCACGTGTTTGTATGGGTGAAACGCAGAGGTTGAATCTCGTTGTTGTGCTGTGCTGCGTTTCACAGTGACAAAGGTTGTCACTTTTATTATAGTTGTACACCTATCCCAGCAATTTTCCAGACTGAAAATGATTGTGATATTATGTTTGTATAACCTATTATAACTTATACAGCTATATATAAGTGTATATAGTCTGCATGTATGTAGTCTACATAATTATCTACTAAATTCAAACTTATCCAAATTTAGATTAGTAATAATGTAACATTTTTTTCATGTAAAATATTTTTTTTGGCTATTTAGATTAATTACGTGATTGATTTTATTAATAGTTTAATTACACCAGTATTAATAAGGTTAAGACCTTATTGAGGGGCCTTAATATAGCCTTCATTGTCAGTTGGTCAAAAACCAACTGAAAGGTTTACCATGAAAAAGCATGTGCAAGACTTTAGATCAGAGTCAGAAAACTTAATGGACACTTTTGAAAAGTCCTCTGCGAAGCCCTGTGAAACTGCATGCTGTATAAACTGTCACTATATGCTATGTGAACTGCTCTGTAAACACTATTCTTTTTAGGAAAGTTATAGGTAAAGCATCCCACGAGGTACAACTAAAAGATAGTATTGATCTTAAGACTTGCAAACTGACATTGCATTCAACTGACTGTAATTTTTTGTTATTGCTGAAGGTTTTACATACATATTGATAATATTGATTGATTCAGAGGACAGGGAACTCCATGTCATCCTGTATTAATTTGGACTCTGTCTGCATGTTTTGTGCTGTTCTCACTTTCATGGCTACACTCTGGATGTGATTATCTTGAAAGATCTCAATATATCAGTCACTGTTAAGGATTTGTCAGACCGTGACTGGGTGTTCTTTGAAATGTTGACTTCAAGGTCAGGCCTGTTTGTGACATGAAAAGGTGTATAAATGATGGCACCGCTTCCCTTTTCATAAGCAGAATGTGTTCTACAAAATGCATACAAACTGGTTCTACTGATGCCTTGCTTTAACAAGCTTCCACAAATTCTTAGTGTTATGGATGAGATTGCACCAGTTTAAGTCAAAACCATGTCGTGGTGGCAGAAAGCACCATGCTTCTGAATCACAAAGACATATTCAAAGAGAAGTTGTGTGATTTATAATAAAAAAAATGCAAAGATGGATAATGCAATCCTTTTTCTCCTCCATTATAAATAATAATGTGGTGCAGGTTTGAATCCCAGCGCCATCACCACTGGCTTGTGTCTGGTAAATATAAAATGCTATTTTTGTCATGGTAGACAAACAACTAACAATCACTTATATATATGTCTCAGAAAGCTGAGAGATGTAATAGTTTTACAGATTTCTTTATTACAAAAATCCATAATCTCAGACTAGTCTTCAATAGTTTAGTGTCCAGTGAGCTAGAGTTTTCTTCATTGCCAAATAAAGATATCATAGTTAAATTATCCCAGTTTACCCATAGTAGTAATAAAATGCTATAAGATGCAGTGAGTCATCTTAAATCATTCACCATTTATCTTGCTACAGTACCAACAAACGTTTAAAGAAAACTTTTCATTATTATTTCAAATATTAGTAATTAAAAGTAATGAAAGACTTCACTTCCGGATTCTGGAGATTATTTTAGTACAGCTCAATCTCATTGTAGCTTTTGATATCACAGGCCTAGGAGTTCTAGTTAAAAGTCTTGAAAACTGGGTTGGGCTTTCAAGAACTGTCTTAAAGTGGTTCATTTCATACCTGCAAGGAAGGACTAACTTTGTCCAAATAGGACATAATGTTTCTGAGAGAGCTTACAAGCTTCCTCTTGGGCCTAATGTAAAAGACTACTTCAGCTATACCTCTTTTCAAATAACTACGTCCCCCTTGACTCACTTTGTAAGTGCCTTGAGAACATCAGAAATTGGATGGGACAGAATATTCTGTAGTTAAATAAAGATGAAACAGATTATTTCATTTGGAAATTGTGATGAGATGCAGAGACAAGGTATATTCCTGGATTAAAGACCCCTAAAATCTAAAGTAGTGTGTAACCTTGATTTACTAAGGACTATTGACAGTCATGTCAAATCAGCCTCTATATCAGCGTTTTATCATCTTATTGAAATCAGGAACAGATTTTTCCACTAAACTAGGCCTGGAGAAAGTCATCTATTCCTTTACTTCTACTGTTGATTGCTGTAATGATCTTTTACGTGGACTCCAAAAATAAAAGGCAATCAAACAGATCAAGCTGATTCAAAATGCAGCTCTCAGTGTTCTTACTAAGACTAATAGAGGGGAATCCATCACCCCATTGGTTAATCCTTACATTGGGCCCTTTATATTACCAGACTTGCATATCCATCTGATATACTGCAGCGATATGAGCCCAAAAGAACTCTGACATTGTTAGGTTCGTGTCAGTTTGTCATACCTAAAGTTAAGACTAAACATGGAGAAGCTGACTTTAGCAATTACGCTACTCTTAAATGGAACCAGCTGACAGAGAGTGTTAGAAGAGCTCTAATACTATACACTTTCAAATCCAGTCTGCCAACAGTTCTGTTTGACCAGGCTGTTAGTCCAGCTACATACTCTAAATGCAGTGTCCACTCAGCATGAATTAGTAGTCAGAGCAACTGCAAGTGCTTCTAGGACCCAAATAAGGATTTTATTTTTAAAAGAAAAAGCCCTGAACGTTAATGTTGGATCATCATTATTCCAATCAAAAGTCCCCTGGGCTGTTTTTCCACATCAGTAGCTGGGTTTAGCATATGGAATGTTAATATTTTGTTTGCCTTTAGATGACCCAATAATGTCATATTGTATCCTGCTGTTATTCAAGACTTGTTAAGAAAAGCATTCAATTTAACTACAAAATGAGTGTAAAAAAAAAAAAAAAAAAGTTGAAGTTATTTGCACAATCTCTAAATCTTTTACAAAGCCAAAGTACATGCTTCGAATGATTTTGTTGAACAGAATGGCCGGTTACTGAATTTATGCAGTACATATTTTTGTGGGACACTTTGCAAAAAAGCTAAACATGACCAGCATAGACACCCAAGAAAGCTGCATCAACATTACTGTCTTATCATGAATGGGTTCATTCCAATTATGTTTTGTCTTTTATTTCTAGCAATAATTAACATAATTTAGCATTTTTCCATTATTATTTTTTTAAAGTTAAGTTTTGAGTCAACCCTACTTTTGTTCTTTATCTAAATTCCAGAAAAGAATTGTTAGAGGGAACTGCTATTGAAACATATATATTGTGAACTACCACTTCTATTGATCTGTTCTGCTGTTCTTTCTACTTTAAACCTGCACCTCTGTTCCAAACAACACTTGGGCCTGTATGGCTCAGGCAGAAGCTGAAGAAAGGATCTTCTATCCACTTTCTGTGGCTCTTATCTCAGCTGGGCACAGCTCTAGCCTCGCCCCTCTGTCCCACCACATAGGGCTCTGCACTCCCTCTGCCCACCTGCAGCCTTTCTTTTCTTTCCTCTTCCTCTCTGCTCCTCTCCACATACTTTTAA
Source organism: Hepsetus odoe (assembly GCA_017165825.1). Classification (NCBI taxonomy): domain Eukaryota; kingdom Metazoa; phylum Chordata; class Actinopteri; order Characiformes; family Hepsetidae; genus Hepsetus; species Hepsetus odoe. The sequence goes on along the minus strand of CM029383.1, from coordinate 11,772,940 downwards.
TTATGGCAGGGAAGAGACCCCTTGCTGTTAGAGAAATGGAACTCCCCTTCTCTCCCCTCTGCCCTCTTTGCTCTCTATATCTCAAGGCTTTTTTCTTTGAAGATTCTTTCCCTACACATTTCAGGTATTTTTCCAGTGTCAAAGGCACACAGGGGCCATAGGAACTGCTGAATCATTTTTTTTTTCTGTTTCTCTATTGTTTTGTGTTGCCTGGAGACTGTACTAAAATAACACCAGAATTCTGATCAGGTAGTATATTTATTTAACCCCTTAAAAGAAGAATGCTGATCAAGGATAAGTTTTTGCAACTTGTGTGCTTCTAACTTCAGTTATATGAGGAACAAGAGCAATACATAAGGGTATTGTCCAATAGATGCAATACATAATAATTACAGATAAGCCTTCAGTTCAGGCAATGTACATCTAAACATGAGCAAAAGCCAAGAAAAAATAAATGTATATGATAATGGTATCTTTTTATACGTATGGGGGATCCATGTAGTGGAGGAGCACAAAAAAATAGCAAAAAACATTTTTGGTTGTACTAGATTAACAACTGAAGTCAAATTAGAAGCAGAATTGGTCCCACCCATTGGTCAGTTCAGAATGTGATTGATTATTTGAAAGGAAAAAAGAAATCAATTAAAGGTGCTGCTTACCCTAACACATTAGACCTTCCAATCAGCTCTTGAAGGTCTAACCACTGAAAGAGCATGCTTGGCTATCTACCAAAACACCAAAGGGATGGTTGGACAGTATTCCACTAGGTGTTTCAAGAATTTAACTTTATCCTTTCCAAGCAGTTCCTAAGAGTGATAATGCAGTTTGCAGACTTTAAATGGCAGAAAGTTGTTGACCGGAATTGGTATTCTAATGCTAAAAAGATCTCCTATGGACCAAGAGGTCACACGTTCTAATCCTTTCTCCAGTACTACCACCCTTGGGTTCTAGAGCAAGACCCTTAATCCCAAATCGCTGCATCTGATAAATTCCATAAATCAAAGCACAATATAATTTGAAAATGTTGTATTGTTTACTATGGTTGTTTTTTGAGTGATACTGCATTATTTCTGAGATAAATTTATCCAAGAGCAATTGCAATTCAGAAATGTTCCAACACCTAGTGTAAGTTCGTCACACAAAAACTGCTGTAGCACATTCAAAATGAAATTCAACATGGTGTGTCTTAGATAGAGATAAAACACTGTTATACATATAAAGCTCAAAATCTTCCTGTCGATACATTTGACTTTTTCCAGCAAACCATATATATTCTTGAGGCAGATTGGAATAATATTAAAAAAAGAAGTCACCAGAATCTCTGAATGTATAGCTAACAGTATCTTGTTAGACAGAAAGAAGAGTTTTCTAGTGCTAAATTCGGTCTCCCGGGAGTCGATTTCATTTTTATTTAGCTCACATTATGACTGTGGTACCCCTGCTTTGTCCTGCATGTAGTTGTTAGTTAATAGATGTCTAATTTTGACAGCACACAGTATGATGTGAATTGTGTATTAAGCATTGCTGGACAGGCAGTACTGCATAATCCTGAAGCAATTTAGTTCCATCCAGATGTTAAGGATGCAGTGGCAGAAGGGACCCTGCCAGCCTCTGTGCTTGATGTGATTCTGATCAAACGCCTCAAGAAGGTTCACAAAAGGTCTTCCCGCTCTGAGATTATGCACCAGGGCCTGAAGAAGCACTAAAACCCACTGGTGACCAGTAAGCAAGGGATTTCTCTGTTACGATTTGCACATTGTAAATTTTAAGTGTATTCTTCAACTCTTGGAATGATCCAGGATGTCATCTCTATGATCCAGGCAAGCATGTCAGCAAATATCTAAGCAGTTCCAAATCCATACAAGTTAAAATAAACTTGCATCACATTTGCATCACATACTGTGCTTTCATGTCTTAAACAATGAGTTACCGGTTTAATGGGTGCATCTACAGTGGCTTCTAAGGGCCATTGTATTTGTAAAGACAAAGGATTCTGCTGATGTAAGAAACAAATCCATGGAAACGATTATGGCAGAAAATTGAGCTTGAATATCCTCATCAGGCTACGGGGTGCTTCTCATCTGCTGGGTCTGGGAATTTTTTCAGAGCTGAAGAGAATATTGCACAGTATTGTAAGAGAATTTGTCGTAGTCTGCAATAACCCTGCGGCTCAGGAGAAGATCATTCTTTCAACTTGACAGTAACTCTATGCATACGGCCAACGCGACGCTGGAATGGCTCAAAAACAGAAAGGCTAATGTTTTGGTCAGAAACCTATTGAAAACTGTTTGAAAACTTTCCAGAGGTGCTGGAGGATCTCTATTTATTCTGTCAGTAAGAATGGGGGGAAAACTCCTCATGAACATTGTGCAGAACTTATCCCAAAATAATGAACCTGTTATTGTAGCATGAATACTCGAATACTTATGCACACACAAAATGTTTAGTATACTATCTAAAAAATATAGTTTGAGTTTGGAAATGTGTTGCTACGGCAGAAGAGAAGTATTACTCCTTTGTCATCTTTGTTTCTCTCTCTCTCTCTCTCTCTCTCTCTCTCTCTCTCTCTTTCTCTTTCTTACTTTTAGCAATCAGTACCCAAGATGGGAATGCAGAGAAGGAGAAGGACTTTCTTGGAAAGTTTCAGAAGCAAGTGCAGTTTAACCCAGGCCAGACCAGGGCTACATGGCGGGTCAAGATCTTTTCTGATGGGAAGTATGAGCAGTCTGAGACATTCAACATCATTTTGTCAGATCCAGTCATGGGGGTTTTGGAGTCACCAGCAGTAGCTACTGTGGAGATTGTGGACCCGGGAGATGGTAAGAGACAAAAGTAACGATGATAGATGGACCGCTGTTTTCTCACTCAAGACTGTTTTTGAGATTTATAGATTTAGACAAGATTAACTCAAAAATATGTTTCATTTTTATTTTTATTGTTTCTTACTCAGAGCTTATTGAAAACAGTAAAGCAGTTCTTCAGAACAGATTCTAAGCTTTCATTTCCATTATAATTTTTTTTATATAATTTTAATTTTATATTTTATTTTATTTATTTATTTTTTTTACTTTTTGGATAAAAAAAAAGGAAAAGATTTTTCCAATCTCTTCTAGTACAGAAGAATTCTTAAATTGTGTGATCTTTTCTAGTTAAATTAGCAAAACTGAAAATTTGGCAAGCTTAAACAGTGCCCTGCTGACAAGAAAACTAAGGCAAAACTCACAGTCCAAGAATAAGAAACCTTCGGAGTAACATAAGATAGTTAAAAAATGAATCTGTCAAAGAAAGTTGTTTCTCTGGACATAAAATTTCTGACTGGCTAGATGAGCTGTCAGCAACCAAAAAAAACAGTATCTCATTCAATGGGGTGTCGCAGCACAAATTATTATTTTGAGTTTTATTTCATGGATCTAAACCCTCTCCCTGCAGCAGAGTGCAAACACTGATATTAATTCCTAAGAGCCTTTTTTCATCTTTATTCTTTTTCCAGCCAGACTCCAATTATCTAAGCACTTTATTGTCCCTCTGCCTGGCCCTTATTAACATCTCTTACATTACCTGCACCTAAGCATACTTTCTTTTGAGTCACTCTTCCCAATACTGTTATGGTTTTAAGAGATGACTTGCCTGAAGATGCAATTTCAACTCAACAAGAGATGGATTTCTGGTAAACAAAACAATAGGAAATAGTTATATGGAGTTATACATTTTCTCCAAAGCTAATTTTGTTCAAAAGGACTGGAAAAAAACACACTGCACTTTGTCTACGTGCATAAAGCTGTAGCACTACAATTATACAGAGCACTGATTTGTAATTAAGCCCTCAAGAATAACCTGTTCAGAAGATTTTTGAGGAGCCTCTAGCTTTGGCTCAAACGAGGCCAGCTCTTTTAAATTCCTTGTTGTATACTAGGCCACTAGTGGTGGGCTTTAGCTTAATTGTCTACTTGCCATTGGCGTCTACTGCATGTCCTCACTTTCAAAAGCAAACTTAGATTTGTAGGCTACGAATATCCACAGGCTTATTTTTATTTCACAGCGTGTGCGTCTTTCTCTTTATTGTCTTTGCAGGGTCCCTTGGTAATTAATATTCCGATCTATTGCACCAAACACAGCCATTGCTTTCTGAGCACCACATGCTAGTTCCGTCATGCAGCAAACTTATTTCTCCATGTAAAACAATCTCTATCTTCCCCTGTGTGCTAATTACCAGTCTTATGTTGGGTATGCTTTGCTGGGGTTGGGCTCCCTTAGGGAGGCTTGACGCATTGGCTTTCTCTGATTGCGGAAATGAATGAGAAGGAGACACTCGATCATGGTGTACAGTCCATCTCTGTTGCATGCTTGCCATTACTAGCCTCTTTTGTGTGTTTTCGGCATCCAGGGGTGGGCAATGTGATATTATATTAATGTTATTGTGTTTAAGCTAGAACTTGGTTTTCTGAGAATATGATGTTTATTTTTTGTACTTAACCTTAAATTTGAGATTTAAAGAGCGTTCAGGCAGGAAATTTCGAGAACGTTAGCTCAACCCAAACCAAATAATTGACTTTTGAGTCTGAGAAGAAGTACAAGAAGCTAAGTATTCAAATTTGTTCAATAACTGGTTTGAGCTGGTCTTTTAAACCTAAAAACATACCATCAAGGGCTCACAGGAATTGCTGTAATCAGAAGAATTTGATTTGCTGTTGGGCGGCATGGTGGAACAGCGGGTAGCACTGTCGCCTCACAGCGAGAAGAAAAATGAGTCCAAGTCAGCTGGCAACAAAGCCACCTTTATTTTGATTATTTTTTTTGTGCAAGGGGGTCAGTCCTCTGCTCTCCTCAGGAGATACATTGGAGTGAGCCTCTGCATACAGACAGATTTGCACACTTATACTCCTCCTTCTAAGCTGAACTTAATTTATCTCAATGGTAGACTATTTTATCTTGATGGTAGACTTCTGCTGACGTCCTCAGCCTTGATCACAACATTTTTTAGGCTTTCTTTGGAATTATGAACAAATATAAAATTTATAAAAATCAACCAGTGTAAATTAATTTATTTATTATCACCGCTGGAGCAGCGGTGGCCTAGTGGTTAGGGAGTTCCCCTGGATCAGAAGATTGTGGGTTCGATTCCCTCACCAGTAGTTTGCCCTGAGGTACCCTTGAGCAAGGTACCGTCCCCTTCACTGCTCCCTGGGCGCTTTCAATAGCCTGCTGCACGTGTGTGTATGGGTGAAACACAGAGGCTGAATTTCGTTGGGTTATGCTGTGCTGCATTTCACTATGACAAGGGTTGTCACTTTCACTTTCATGTTGATTTTGGAAACAAATATTTTATATCTGATGCCAGTTTTTGTTGTTGTTGTTTCATGTTCCATATGTAGGCATCTTCAAACATTGTTTATCATATTGCTAAGCCCTTCTTCAGCCCTCCTTCGCTCTTCTACCTTTCCCTCTCAGAAAACCTCCAGTCCGTTTGCATTAATATTTTAACAAGAGACAGTACAGCTTGGGAAACCTGTGTGATGCTAACATTTACCCTCTGCACTTTGGCAAACCACTAATGTCAGACAGAGCCACTATCTGAGGTTAAGAGGTTTTCTGTGTAACAAGCAAACTACATTAGTAACAGATTCATTCGGAGGAGCTTTACTAAGAGCAGGAAAACAGCAGGCATTAGAAGGTGTCAAATGTGACCTCGTATTTGTCCTAGTTTACTTTATTTACATTACCGGTGCATGTAAACTTGCTGTGGTTTTAAGCTGATCCAGGGATTGAACATGTAGAGAACCTTAAGATGTGAAATGGTTTTGTTTTCAGTAAAAGTCACTGAATTAATGTGCCTGAAGGGTCTTCAGTGTTTCACTCAGAAATGTGAAAAGTAATACTTTTCATGCTGTTCTTGTCTTGAAATACACAGTAGGCTCCCAACAGGGTTCCGCATAGCAAATGTTTCCATTTCTTCCTGTCCTCTGCATCTTCCTCTTTCACTCCGACCACCTGCATGTCCTCTCTCACCACATCCATAAACCTTCTCTTTGGTCTTCCTCTTTTCCTCTTGCCAGGCTCCATCCTCATCGTCCTTCACCCAAAATAATCCTCGACTCTCCTCTGTACATGTCCAAACCAACACAATCTCTCTTCAGACCATCCAGCCTAATATGTCCTTTTAATATTCTCATGCCTAATTCTTCATCACTCCTCATGCAAATCTTAGCAGCTCCAAGCTGTCAGCTCAAGTTCTGCTACCCTTCTTTTCACCGTCTCCATCCTGTAAATCTTCTCCAGGCACTCCTCCCTGCCTGCACTCTCTTCTTCACCTCTCTTTTGCACTCACTGTTACTCTGAAGTATTGACCCCAGGCATTAAAACTCCCCCACTTTCCCCACCTCTAGTCTCAGCATCCTTACCTTGAGTATCTGTGTATTAAATATGAATTCTGCAGTTTCTCATTATGTTTGATGAGACTTTTAGCAATATCCTGTTAAGCAAAATTATTATCCAAATTATCCAAAATATTAACATCTGCTGAGAAGAAATGCGGGGCAGCGGTGGCCTAGTGGTTAGGGTGTTGGCCACATGATCAGCGGATCGGGGGTTCGAACCCCTTCCTAGTGGGTTGCCCTGAGGTACCCTTGAGCAAGGTGCCGTCCCCGTCCAGCTTCTCCCTGCGATGGGCTGGCGACCTGTCCAGGGTGCGTCCCTCGCCCTGTGTGCGCTGGGTTGGACACCAGCACTCCCCCGCGACCCCGTTTGGGACAAGCGGCAGATAATGGATGGATGGATGGAGAAGAAATGTATGGAAGATCATTTGTGCAGATGGAATAATGAGTTACTGAGCTTTATCCAAAAGAAATCAGCTGCAGGCAGAACAAGGAATAGACCATTGTCCTCAAATGATCTTTGTTAAAAAAAATATATATATATTATGAAAGAGATTATTAGCAGCAAATTCTATTGCTTATGCTGGCAACGTTAAACTGTCCATAAGACATAATCTGTTAGATTTTAAAGAATAGGTCCCAAATAAAAAAAACTATTTGTGAATAATATTGAAAAATTGCCGTGTTTCACATGGCTGTTGCTGCAATCAGTCCTGAGATAAATTTAAAAAATCACAATGAAGCTAAAACATTCTATACAGACAGCATGAATAAAACATACATAAGCTGACCTACCTGCGGGGACATGTTAAATATTTCACTGCGACCTCATAACAGCAGTGGAGTTTAAAAAGGGCTGACACTGCAATGTTTTGAATTACCATCAGACATGCACACACATTCTCAATTCTCTCTTTGTGTGCAGGACCTCCGCCAGCACACCTGTATTATTTCTGTTATTGAGTGAAATCATCATTTTAGCTGTTCACAGCAAACTGGAGTTGAAATAATAAATAATTAGTCGAAGTTCCCCAGTGGATAACCATATGTGGAAATATTTTTTTTCATTTTTACATCATTCAACTGATTTGGATATAAATGCCCTTAAATTAAAGCTGAAAATCTGGAATTTTAGCTTATTCTTTATTTTATTTTCAATGTCTGCATAGTGTATCTGTCTGTATATGTCAAATCTTAGCCATCATTCTATAAATTAATGCGCCAAAATGTTACGGTCCAAATCAAACAACGATTATCTTTTTACAGTGGGACCTGTTGAGGTGCAAGATATAAAAGACATCAGGTGAGCAGTCAGTTCTTGAAATAGGCCATTTTAGGATGTGACTTTGATAAGGGCTGAATTGACCAGGCTAGGCCACTTGGCAAAGCATCCACAAAGCACCAAGTCTTGTGGGGTGTTCCTGGTATGCAGTGATAAGCACCTAGCAAGGACGGACACCTGATGAGACTACCTGGTCTGGTCCAATACCATGAAAGAGCTACTGTTGCTGAAAAATGTTATGATGTCAAACTGGCCAAACATTTGTTGCATGTGCAGGACAAACTAGTCTAATTCATTGTTGCCCCACCTCACAAATTTGAAGACTTCTAACACCATCTGCTGCCAAGGTCTTGGTACCAGTTACTGCATCACAACCTTCAGAGGTCTTGTGGCCTGGACAGAGCTATTTATTTCTTAGTTAACAAACCATGAACCAATCAGCTGAACCTATAGTAGGGCTACTTGAAAAATTTAGTCTAGTTTCACAAAACATTGTACCTTGCTGAGTAAAGGTCTACATTAATGCAGGCTCAACGGAATGTCCATGCTGCTCACCAGTACCTACAAATAGGCATGAAAGCGTCAGCTTCAGTCCCTTGGAGCAATGGAAGCAGGCAGATTCAAAGAGTCACAATTTATTGAATACATTTGAATACACTCTGGGAAGAACAAAAGCTGACACAAGAGGTTCAGTGTTCATTGTAGTGGTGTACTTTTTTAGGGACATCAATTTGACATGTGCAACCTACCTTAGTATCTTTGCATTCCCCTTACGTCAGTTGCCTCTTTCAGTAGTATAGTGCACCTTACCATCCTGCACATAATTAGTTTTGCCTTTTTAGGGACATGAAGAGTTCTATGGGATGACTTTCCTTTAAATTCTCTGGACCTTAGTTTGACCGACCAAGTGTCTGTGAGATGTGCTGGATTGAGAAGTTTGAGTTGCATTGGCTCCTTCTAGCAACTTATAAGGAGTACAATATATGCTTCTAATATCTTGTAGCCACGCTATAGTGTGCCTTCAGGGGTCTTATAGAGTTCATGCTTTTGCACATCAGAGCTATTGGTGAAAGTGACTACTTGTCATTGTGAACAGTTGATCAGCAGTTAATCAATCATAGCTGGTTACTAATATGAGGATCAAATGTGGAGACAATGCACTGTTGTAAGTCGCTCTGAATAAGAGTGTCTGCTGAATGCTGTAAATGTAAATACACAGTGAAATGCAGCCTCTGCATTAAACCCTTACACACATGCAGCAGGGGGCAGTCATTGAAAGTGCCCAGGGAACAGTTACTGGGACAGTACCTTGCTCAACCTGGGGCAACCTACTGGACTGGGATTTGAACCCATGAACAGCTGATCCTGGGACAAACTCCCATCCTGTTTTGGTGTTAATCAGATGACCATCAACAATTAAGGCAGCAGGTCATAGTTTTGGCTTTTTAGTGTATGTTTAGAAATTTCCAAAATTCACAACAAACTTTTAACGTATTCATTTCCTATGAAAAAAAACCCAAAAAAACCCATTTTCTTGCTTGGTTGTGTAGGTCCAACCACAATAAATGCAGTCCGGTCTGCACCAAAATATTAGGAATATTATGAAATAAGATCACCAAAGAGGTGTAGTCTTAGTCTCATCTTAAACCTTTCTGAAGTGGTCCATTTGTAGTGGAAATGCATTCCAAACTTAATTCAGTTCAGCTAAGTTAAGCTAAGTTTTAGCCAAATTGCTTGTGTAGTAAGGTGTGCTTTGCATGCAAAGAAGATAATACTGCTAACTGCAGAAGCAGACAAGATTCAAGATTTGTTTATTTTTCACATGCACAGTAATGCTGTGCAGGTAGAAGTAATAAAAAAAGAAAAAGAAAAGTTTTCTCATGGGGGTGCTGGAGCCTATCCCAATCTAGCACGGGTCACTAGACATCACAGGAAGACACACAACCAAGCACACACAAAATCACACCTAGGCACAATGTTTTTGGATTGTGATTAAAAAACCCATGCAGACATGGGGAGAACATGCAAACTCTGCAAAGAAAACGATCCGTCCAAAATTTGAAACTTAAACAGAAAGGCTTTCACCAAGTGTTAATCACCTACAGCCAATTCAGCTAATGGCCAACACAAAGGTCAAGTTGTATTTCATCATTACACTGATGATCTGCTCTTAACATAAATCTCCAAAATTGAAACTAGCTACTGGGAACAGCTACATGTAAAAAAAAATAAATGAAAGGTAAAGCTTACTGGGGGGTTCTGAATGGAGATCACCTCTGGTCTGTTGTGTTGTTGGTCTCCTCTTTCAACAGTTTCCTTTTTTTAATTAGAGGTTTAGGCAGATAGCTTGCAGTGTTTATTGCTAAAGAGTATAAAAGTATAAAGTGGACAAACCTACTGAATAAATTCCATGTTATGCTTAAATATTCCAGACATTTTTTTTTTTTTTTTTGCCTCAGTGTTATTCAGAAATTAACAATAACTATTAAAAATGTCAGCAGTTCCTGTTGAAACATTTTGCTAAACTAATAGAACAAAAGGGGCAGCGGTGGCTTAGTGGTTAGGGACTAGGCTCCAAGATCAGAAAGTCATGAGCTTGAATCCCAGACCAATTGGTTGCCTTGAGGTACCCTTGAGCAAAGTACCGTCCCCATCACTGCCCCCTGGGCTTTGGCTTTAACTGACTGTTGCTACACATTCAGTGTATGGGTTGAATGCAGAAGAGGCCATTTGTTGTGGCTGTGTTGTGTTGTGTGCTCGTAATAACCAATTGTCACTTTCATAGAACTAGTACATAGAACTAGGACTAAAATCTTGCTATATTACATATTAAAGTTACAAATTGTTAACTGTTGACTGCTACTAAATGGACTTTTCTGTAAAATAGTTTTGAAACTTTTAAAGTAACTTCTGTATTTTCAGCAAATAGTGTAGGTCAGATGTTTTGTGCTCTGTGTGTCTAAAGAAGATCAAGGGTGTGGACGTGGTAAAGGGAAGTGGGAATAATATCTTCCCTCAGGCTGTCCATTGTGAATCAGGACCCCTGTCTCATTAAGACTTCTGCAGGTGGTTTCCTGTCCTTCACATCAGTGGACATACCCATCTCTCCATGTCACTCTTTCAAACAAACCCACATGAACTCTCTCACTCTCTCTCTGCACTCGCTCTCTCTCTCTCAGACTTTCACACACACAGGCACAAACACACACAAATACTCTCTACTGGACATCTTCCCTTTCTCAAGAGAAATCCCTCTCCCTCTCGCTTTCTCTTTTTTATGCTCTGTCCGTCTGCCTCTTCTCTGCAGAGGGGGCCACTGTAGAGATGTGAGTGAGGGATCAAATATAATGAGAGACATGGGTGAAGGAATCTGGGACAAGAGCAGCATGTCCGAGGGTCGTCTTTTTTTTATATTTTGTTTTTCTTATTGGTCCCATTGCGGCAGCTGGAAAATAGCCTTTGCGTAGCTCTGTTGATTTCATAACATCACCAAAACTTGATTGATTGTTCCTTCACCAGCCACAGCTAGTTCACTCACTCACTCTCTTCACCGCTCTATAAAAATCTGTTTAGATGTTGACTCATTCCTGACCTCCGGTATTTGAAAACACAAATAGCTGAAAGCTCCCTTTCAGCCCGGCGAGTTCATCTGCAGCGGTCAACAGGCGCATATGTCGCTGAATGCAGAACAGCTTCCACTTGGGATTGGTATTGTGTTGTTGTAAAGGGCAGTGAAATCTAATATAATAAATTATATTCAGCCTGGAACAGTCAGGATTTTACATCAAAAAAGCTTTTTGTTTATTTATTTTTTATTTTATTTATTTGTTTTATTTAATTCCTTTGTTGAGAAAGTAGAAAGGCTTTGCGCACTAGGCAAGGCACATCCTCAACCCAGGCAAAATAATGATGTTTTGAAGAATTTGTCTGCTCTCTGCAGTTCTCCAAATTGGCTGCCTCCCAGGGTAGCCCTAAATCCTTCTGTGGCTGAAATTAGAGTACACTGAGGGAAGAATAACACACACGTTCTCTCTCTCTCTCTCTCTCTCGCTCTCTCTCTCGCTCTCTCACTCTCTGACAGAGTCCACAGTGTTCATTCCCCAGGCGAGCTTTACCATTGAGGAAGACATTGGAGAGCTGCTGGTTCCAGTGCTAAGGAGAGGAGACGTCAGTGAAGAACTGATGGTGCTCTGCTACACACTTCAAGGTACTGAAGGAGCTTTCACTGGATCTACACTCAGTAACCAGCAGCGTTTGATGTTGGTGGAACAAAGCCACATAAATGGCTTGCCTTTGGAATTGAGCTAGGTCATTTGATGAGTCCAAAAATTAAGACATGTTCAGCTGCCTTAACATCTTAGAATGCACAAAGAACTTTACATTGTTGTTGATCACACAATCACTACATTTTTAAGGTTTACACAGCTTTCTCAGAACCCCAAACATAGTTAGGTCAAGATAAGTGGGTGTGCAAAGTTTGTTTCTTTACAGTATTCCCATTTCTGATTAGTCAGTTCCTTGACTTTCACTGGTTTAATGCTGAATTTTCATGACCTGCAGTGGTTTGGACCAAATGTTCATCCAAATTTCATCAGAATTTTCTATATTTTTTCTGTTGGAAAACAATTCAGTATTACATATCTCAAGGAAGCAAAAACATGTGAACGTTTAGTATAGCAGTTAACTTGAAGGTGAAAGTAGAGTCAGGTGTTTCAATGGGATGACAGATATGTGTAGGCATAGTGTTACAGATAAAAATCTTCACAGTACATTTTGTGAAAGCGTATTCTGGCACAAACACTGGAGCTTTCCGAGGACCTCCGAAGCTGCCCAGAAAGTCATATTAGATACTGAAAACAGCGGTTTATATGCTTTTGGTACCAGTATGTAATATTATATGATTTTTCTCAATAATTAAATGGGCAAATATGGTTTATTTTTCTCATTTGTTTAACTGGGCATTCTTTATCTACTAACTTGATAATCTGATGATGTTTTAAGGCATTTATGCAGAGATATAGAAACTCTAAATGGTACACAAACTTTCTAACAGTACTTTATAATGAATGGAAAAACAGGCCGCCTATGTGCTGAGCAGCCAAAAACAGCCATGGAATTTTAAACCCTCCAATTTGCAAGCTTTTTTTTCAAACTTAAGCACATTAGTTGTTTTTAAACAGCCTAAATGTCACTGGTCTGCTGTGAAACTGCATGGATTACATATGATTAGGTTCTGATAAATGTTTACTAAAAATAGATTTGCTACAAACCAGGTTCCCTAATATTTCATTAATTAGCCCAAAAATAATCAAATCCCACGCTTACCATATAAGGAAAAGAGTTTTTAAAGCACCATGATGTTCCGGAAATTCCTTGATCCGTGGGAATCCTATCTTTTATATCAGAAGTAATGTATTAGTAAAAAAATAAGATAATAGTAATATATTTAGAGTGACACAAACTTCCATTACTTTTGAGGAGAATTAGACCTTTAAATAAAGGAGCCAACTTTGGACACCATGTTCAGGGTTGTGGGATAAATAAGATTTTTTACCAAACTATTCATTTAAGTTTAGGTTGCTGATTTAAAGGTGTCCGCTTCAAACAAAATAAGAATACCCTGGAAAAAACTGGTGACTAAACTGACACGCAGCAGACTATGCCTGAATTAAGACCGAAGACATTGTAGGTAGGCAGGAAACTTAAAGCTATTTGATCTTTCTTTCTCTCTTTGCTGTCTCCACTGTAGGTTCTGCTAAAGGCACTGTCCCAAGCAGCGTCCTCTCTTACTCAGACTACATCTCCCGGCCGGAGGAGCAGGCCAGCATGCTGCGCTTTGGTAAGGGGGAGACGGAGAAGTTTTGCCGTGTAATCATTATCGACGACTCACTGTACGAGGAGGAGGAAAGCTTTAATGTGTCCCTCAGTCTTGTCCTGGGTGGCCGCCTTGGCTCAGAGTATCCTAACACACACATCAGCATTCAGCCAGACCAGGACGATGGTAAGTGCACCTCTCAAAAAAACAGTGTGTGTGTATGTATGCATGCATGTATTTATGGAGTTCATATATTTGTGAAAATTATGCATCACAATGTAGTCAAGTAGATTCAGTGCTTTACTTTATAAGTGCTAACAACTGAAAGTTACTACCCTTGTGACTGTGAAATGCAGCACAGCACAACACAATGAGGGAATCGAACACACAATCTTCCAATCCGGCACCAACCCCCTAACCGCTAGACAAGTTCTATATAATAGACTAGTATTCTTCTTTAGTACTAGAATAATAGACCAGTATTCTTTCAGTTACTTAATAAAAAGTGCTCAATAAGCAAAAAACATCATACTTAGCAAGCCATGTTATTTGGAATTCAGAAAGCAACAGAACCATGTAGCTAAGGGGCATCCAACTGACTACTCACTGCTCTGTTCACAAATGTATTCTTTCATACTAAATGCTGTGTTTTCTACAGAATATTGTGAGAAATCTATTCACAGTTGTTGAAAAGTAAAAAAAAAAAAAAAAAGTATATAGTTCTACTTCTAAAACAAAGTTTACATGCACATATGCATTCACTAGCCTGACTAGATCTTAGACTAAGACTCAGTACATCATCAAGATGTTCAACATGAATGGTCCTTTTATGCTCCTGTGTCAAGATCCTTTCCAGCGTGGTCTGATATGAATAAGCTTATCCATGTACAGTGGAACCTCTGGTCACGACTATAATTTGTTCCAAAACTCTGGACGCGACCCGAACATAATTTCCCCATAAGATTGTACGTAAATATGATTAATCATTTCCAGACTGTACAAACTGTATGTAATTTTTTTTTTAAAGCTCAAAAATGGTTAATTATACCATAGAATACATAGTGTAAAAATTTTGAGTAACATTGAGAAAACTTTGAACAACAGAAAAAGCTAACATTGCAAGAGTTCGTGATAGACCCCTACGAACTGTTTACTGCAAACACTTTTTTTTTTTCTTTTTTTTTTTGTTTTAAGCACGGTGGGAAAAATGTAAAAAATTTTAAAATTTAAACGAAAACTAAATCTAAACAACACTACCACTTTTCGTGTGCTTAAAGGCCATGGTTAATTGGAAAATTAATGCAACAGCATTAATGAGCCTGTATACGTTCAGCAAACAAAAGAAAATGGGATACAGATGGAGAATGGGAAATTATTGGCGTGTAGTAGGAACCGGAGGGCAAACTGGCTGCCAGTGTTTTGTTTGCATCCAGAAATTGTGGTCGTGAACAGATGCAAAAATTCAGCGAACGTTTTGATCGTAACCCGATTTGTACGTGATCAGAAACATTTGCGACCAGAGGTTCCACTGTATAATCTGCCTCTAAGACCTTTATACTCACATTTGATATGTGAACCTAAATATTATAATCAATGTGTAGCCATGCAAATGTCAGAACGGAATTCAGATTTTTTACTACACATACACCTGTTGCATGACCTTTCTCTTTTTGTGGCACAACAGCAAAGGCCAGCTTGAAATTCTGCTATTAAACACTACGGGTGCATTATAGCATCTGGACATTTTTGCATTTACTCCAAATGCTGAATAACTAAGATCTGATCTGAAAGTATGATTGTTGTTATTGTTCATCATACTAGTGGATCAGTTCTGTTATGTTAGGGATATGGAAACACATACACACATTGTTTTAGGATGCAGGTTATTTCACACTAATGAGAGATATTGGTCCCTTTCAAACATGAAAGAGAACCATCAAGGCAAAAATGCTGGATGAGGGCAAAAATAGAAACATTAAAGAAACATTACTGGCTCTATATACAGTGAATGTTGTCCATTGTAATATAAAAACACGTATATGAATCAAAAATATTTTTTTATAAAATAAAATCTACATAAAATTCTGATGTTTTCAAGAACCAAGATTCGCTGACCTTTGATTAATCCACTACTGCTCTTTCATTAAGATGCAGCAGAAGGTGGTCATTAACATGGCCAGTGTAAGAAGGCTGCATTCTGCAAACTGGTTCTCAGGCTGCTCTAATTAACGTTGCCTGTGTTCTGATTTGGGTTAATATTATCTGAGGGTTGGTCCCAACCCTAACACTACTGGATATCTAATCAGCATTCTGTGATTCCTTCCTGATTGCATTTACCCATAAACTGCATTCTCTGAAGAGTACATCATCAACACATACAAATTTACATGCATATTAAAAGAAGAATAAATCAGCCTTAGTTAAGCTTGGACTTAAACACTGAACTCAATATTATTTAATGGATTGCTCTGTAAAAAAAAACTACATTTACATGCACACCAACAGCTTATGTTGCTGTTCAAGGAAATCAAACTATTCAAGCTTTTTTTTTTTGAAAAAAAAAAAATTCCAATGAATTCCTATGAATTGCTCTGAGCAAAGTAACTCATCTTAAGACTTGACCTGTTATTCAGGAACATATGTTTGATACTACTTCATACTAGTTACAAAAGAACATATTAAACACATTGGACAATTGAATGCACAGCTGCAAATTCTATGCATCTTACACATTATTCTATGCATTTACTTACAAGTAAATAGAAAAGAAATGGTAGAGGCATCATTTTTAAGAAGCATTTCCCACAAGTCACATCTTAGATGATGGGAAATTGATGGTTAGTTGCTGACAGGTAGAATTAAAGGCCAAAAAACATTATTTGATAAAAACATTTATTTACTTGTACCATGTAATTTTCATTGTAACTCAAAGGTGACATTAATTGTAACTCTCTTGTTGTTACTTCTGAAATTAACATTCTGAAGTGGATTACAGCTGCTAAATGTTTACAGTTCTCAGTATTATTGACTTAGGAAAATAGAAAATTTTCATCAGCCAAAGCAGGGTGTGCTAAAAAGACCTATTGGTGGCAAACTACTAAGATTCTCTGGGTCTAGATTTTTTTTTTGTACTGCAATGTCAGTGATTTTTACAATGCAGTTACGCCTTTAGCTTTGGTATTTGAATTAATTCAGTTCTAAACGAAAATGAACCAAGATGCTGTATATCAGAAATGAAAGAAATGTATGTGCCTTCCCCAATGAGATGATGTATGGATTAGCCCAGTTTAACACAGTCTTACAGCAAGAATAAAAACAGTGTTTGTGAACATTATGAATGCAGTATGCATGTATGCATCTATACAGAGTACACAGAGGCTCATTCACCGTGAGCAGGATTGTGTTTATTTTTTGTTTGTTTTTTTTTTTTCCGTTTTACTTTATGAGGCCTGAAACAGCAGATAAGGCCATTAAAGCCTGTTTGCTTTCTCAGTGTAATGAAAATTATGTTCCAGGTATAAGCTTGAGATTCTGGTGCCTTTGTTTCCCTTTCTGTTTCATTGTGCTTCTTCTAAAACAGCCATGCAGAGAATAGGAGCTGATGGCACAAGGCAGGTCTTATTCTTTTGCAGTGTGGCATTATTGTCAGAAGGCAAACAAAAAGAAAATCCAGTCTTTCATTGAGCAAACTCCGCCATTCAGAATGATTTCCAAAATGTTTTTTTTTTCATCCATGCACGTTCAACTTAAAGGCTGAACACAGATTAGTACAACATCCAGCATGCTTTAGAAAGTCATTTGGAATGGTTACGTGAAACACTTGATTGATTTTTCTCCTCAGAAGTCTGGTTGAGGTGGAGCTGTGCTCCTTTGGGGGTTTTGGAGCAGATTTGTGCTAATGCAGCATGGCTGGAGGAGGAAGGTACTTCTTGATGAGAGCTCTGGGTGTCTTGTTTAGGCATGCAGTATGTAAGCTTACCTTTCACTCTTTCCACACAAACACACTTGCCTAAAGCTTGTAAGAATAGGTTTCCAGAATGACCACATTTTGTGTTTCTACATCCTGGAGATCTAATCTGCCCCTTATTTGGCTTGTCTTTGAAACTGAATGAAGCCCCCTGAAGCACCAGTCAAGCTAATGCAAGGGCTTTCGAAAGACTTGCTTAGTTTGGATTACAATTCTAAGAGGTGGAATTTCCTAAATTGGGAGAATAATGTTGGTTAATATCTACAGGAGTACAATTCATTGCCATTACTAATTGTTTTAATTTGACAACAGTGGTGTAAATACACATGAAGCCTGACTCATTTTTATCCTGTTCTGCCATTGCACCCCCCCCCCCCCCCCCCCAATTTAGTGATATTCAAATATTCCCACTTGCTGGGACTCCCCAACTTCACTAACAGCGCTAGGAGTACATGCAGCTTTAGAACAGTAGGCACTTATGTATGCACTCCTTTGAACAGATCAACACACTTGTGGAACACGGACTTGTAGAACAGCTAATTCTGTATTTTCGCTTACAGATACTCATGTTGACTAGAATCACTCTGTGTTACAGAATAGAAGAAATGCTATTCATGTTCTCAAATACTGGCTGTGGTAGGAATTCACAGTCTCCCAGTAATGGGGCCAACATATCTAGTGACTAGTCACAATCAAAAAAATTATTGTCGACGACTTTTTCTAGACTAACAAAAATATTTGTAATAAAGCCATGACAATTGTTGTTTGCAAGATTTAAAAATTGGGACCAAAACTAAAAAAAAATGAAATATCAGGCATTCAAAATGCATCTAGTTTGTCTCACATTAAACATACTTAAGCATGCGTCCCTGTTCTTGGATGGATTGGTTGAGGGTCATGTGAAGATCAAGTTAGAGCTGGGGTAGTTAAGGCAAAAAAGAAGGCAGGGTTTATGTACACTTTTCATTTATAATTCAGCTGATAAGAAAAATAAAGGGACTCTTTAAGGAAGATGGAAAGAAGCCCCGTGGCTTTAAAATAGCTGAAAACAACAAATCTCATTAAGTGCAAAACCCGGCTGTTTATGCCACAGTAAGATAGTTAACTGTAAAAGAAATGTTAAGTCCAGCTTGAAGGATATCACTGTCAGGAAGCAATCCTGTAGCTCTAAATGAGGCTTCTGCATCTGCCAAATGGTATTTTTGTCCATTCCGTCTGTTCAAACTGCTCTAGCTGTCTTAGGTTTGAGGGTACTTTCTCTGCACTATGTTTTTTTAGATCTTTCTGTAGATGTCCAATTTGATAAAGATCAGGCCTCATAATTAGCCATTTAAGACTAGTCAAGTGTTTTTCAGCAGCCATTGTTATCTGTGTGTTTTCGGTCATTATCCTGTTGGAGGACCCATGATCTGTGTCTGTGACTGAGGTTTTTTGACACTCCAATGAGGTTCCCTTGATTGTCTTCATTTCTTTTACGCTCTGAACACATTTAAGGCCCCCTGTGCCAGACGCACCAGCATTTGTCAGGGAAAATAGAGCTGATGTGACTTGCCAAAAAGCTCCAGTTCCAGTTCTCATCAGTTCAAAGGATATTCTCCCAAAAACTTTGTAGCTTGTCAGTATGCATTATAGCACATTCCTGTCTGACACATTTGCATGTTTCTTGCAATAGAACATAAGTCCATTTTGGTCTTCATCCATGGAGCCCACAGTCAAAAGGCAGAGGATGGTGCAATCAGACAGTGACTTACCTTGACCTAGGAGTCCTGTTTGAACATCTTTGGATGTTTTCTTTGGCTCTTTGCCTACCAACGGTGCTATTCTGATCGATGTGGGGTTGCATTTCCACTTATGGCTACATCTGGTTGGAGTATCTGGTTGGCTACATTCCTATGGAACTTATACTTCTTATATACAGCTCGAAGCTGTAATTACAAGAGCACACAGGAACCACAAGGTGCTTGGAGGATGGTCTTATAGCCTTTACCATTAACAGGCTTATCTATTTCTATTTTCTAAGCTTCTCAGACATCTCTGCTTTCTATGGTCCATGTGGTACATACAATAATATCAAGTTTTCTCCCTTTATATAGGCTGAACGGCTGATAGAGCGGGTGAAGGCACCTGTCATACTAATTAAGATTAAACTATTAGTCTGAAGCCTGATTATATTGCAGTGGTTTGTAGTCATTTTAGTGGTACCAACTTTGTAAACTTTGTAAAATCCTTTCATATTTCTTTTGGTTTTCTGTTTCACATGCTATAGGCATGCAGGTACACATGCTTGTTGCTTGTAATTTAATTAGTTTTCAGGAAGTATGAAGCAATGTTTAAGGGCACCAACAAAATTGTCTACATCTGTATGTCAAATACCTTTTTGGAACGATTTTTGGATCATAACCAGCTCATGAATCAAGGAAAAAGTCTGATCAGTCGGGGACTTGGAGCCTGACTAAGCCAACTATACCGTTTAAGGCAGGTAACTGTGGTAGTGAAATGTTTTCTTTTTTTTTTGCTCTTGTGCAAAAACTTTTAGAAATTATAATCTAAATAATCCATTTGCATAACTTTAAATGTATTCATTTATTACATCTAGCATAATATATTTCAGTTCATTTTAAAATCATTTAAGGTTTAAGTGTAAAAAAGTTTAGTAACTGGGCAATTTGTCAGATATTTCTTAATTAGATTTTTATGACAATGACAACAAAAAAAACCCCTTTGGATTTGGACTTTTAATGGAATCAGAAGGCTTTGACTGTTTAATCTGTCCCCTGAATAACTGAAAGACTTTACAACCAAGCACAGCTTGTTTTAAGGAGCAAAAAAAGTGCATTAGTAGTCCATTTATAAGAAGACATATAAGCATCTTTCTTGAGACAATGTTATCATATTAATTAACAAACATATTGTGCAGCCATACTATGTGGCTGTTACTTTCACAGCCATCCTCACCTTCCCCTCTTCCATATACACACTCTTGAACATGAATTATTGAACTCAATAATTTAAGAGTACATTACTGAAAGTAGCCTTTAGAGTGGCCTCATTAAAGTCTTCCACTTATCTGTGTGGAGTTTCTGTGCTAGAGGCTTGCTCATTTAAATGCTTGTGTCATTTTCTGCTAATGGTTGATCCTAGCTGACTTAAAGATATGCAGTTTCATGCCAAATTTCATACAAACAAGACTTTGTAAAAGCTGTTCAAAGGGTTTAATATTGGTATATAAGGGTGTGCATGTCCAATGGGCTGCAGGTAAAAAGACAGCTCTCAGACATTTGTGATATTATTGTGTGTGTGTGTGAGCATGAATTAATATGTTAGAATTGTGTGTGTGCGTGTGTGTGTGTGTGTGTTTCTTATTGAATTGAGATGAGGGTCAGGAGTTCAGTCTTGTGTTAACTCAGACTGCAGCTCAACACAAACTCAATCACCCGCCTATCTACTGTGTGGGTCTGAGCAGCGTGTGTGTGTTTCTGGGTTTTATTCTGTTGATAAAAAATAAAATAAAATGCTAACAAGATAAAACACAACACCTGGGGCTCTTCTGAAACCTGGTCTAGGAAAAAAATAAAACATCAAGCTTTTTTTCCTCTTTTCTCCTCTTTCTCTCTCATTTTTGTCTTGTTTTTTCCCCCTTTTTTCCTGTTTGTTTTTTTTTTTCCTTTTCTCCTATCTACCCCCCCCCCCTCTCTCTCTAAGAGTTGATGAATCATGTTAAAACAGTAGCATTTCTTCAACATTTGCTTAAACCAAAACCAAAACTCCTGCTTTGAATCTCATTTTGCTGGACATATGAAATCCAACTTGAACAAAAAAGTGGCCACTCATATTGGCCACATTTTCCTGTAAAAATACATCACCAAAAGCAGGTCAGACTCTTCGTTAAGGTGGTGCAAATTTTTCTCTAATAAGAATAAAGTATGACGTAAAAAAGTAAGATATAAATCTGACAACACTTCATCACCACAGGCATCCATTTCAGATGAGGTTTGAGTGTAAAGGATATCTTTGTGACCTTTGTGAAGGTTTTGGGGCTGTTAGGTCTACTGTTGCCCTACTGTTTTTGTTATATTTGAAATATTCAATGTAGATTCCAAACATGCCTTGGCTGATCGACTGTTTCTAGGGTAGTAGTAGGGTAGAAGCTATTGTTAGCCAGTTAATTAGCAGCTACTTGATTGATACTGCTTAATAAGAGCAATACATGGGCACTTAAATATCCCCTTATACTCTAACTAAATATAAATGTTTCCTACATTTAGAGTGCTTCCTGAGATGTCTTTTTTCAGTAAGAACGTCTCCACATGCCGTCCTCACTGGTAATGAGAGCTGCTTTCATATTCCCTTAGGCTTTTTCATGGCATAAAACTACACAGACATACAAGACACATCCCTTGCTGAGCTTAAGTCATCATCTGTCACTGGCACTAGCAGCGATAGAAATGCATCTGCGTGAAGAAATGCCTTTCTGCTGTTCTTATTTTGGCGGAACTCTCTGTAACACACTCACCTTTTATTTTAACATATATCTGTCAGCTATGTGCCTGTGGAGGGCTATTGCTGTTTCCTACTCTAATTGCTACCTGAGGCTTGACTGGAATGATGTCAAAGCACATGGAGGCTAAATTATTGGTTTCATTGAGCATGTAGACTCGGGCAAAATATTTATTTAGCATCAGAGGATGTTTTAGAAACTGAACCTTGGAGAGAAATATTAGCTTTAGAGCAAATGTCATTTCAAAACGAGACTTGGGTGAAAAAAGTTATTGATTGCTCAATTGTCAAATGTACATGTTAACATTTTGCCCTGGATCAGCAAGTCTAAGTACATATTTACCAACTGACCATTGTGCATCACTAAATGACACCCTTGTCTGAAACTGCAAAACGTAATCAAGAGTAATCTCAAATAGACTTTGAGATAAAACTTTGGTTTCTGTCACTGTATTCCATAACATTATTTATAAGCATTGACAAAAGTGCATAGAATCGTTCAAAAACGGTAGTAGCATCTTAATATTACAGCCTGAATTTTGACCATAATTTTGTCCATGCTTTTGTCCATGGGGGTGGGGGAGTGTATCATATTAAAAAAGGATTTGTCGGTTATAAAGGTTTTTGTCACAAAACAAAACAATAATTCTGGCATTATTTTGTCAGTTTTTTAATTCTGATCTTGCTCTGGTTTCCAAGATCAGAAAAGTGCAATTGGATTGAAGAAGTCAGAGTCTTTCACTTTGTGTGTTCACATGTGCGGAATAAAGACAAGAAACAGTAAAGACGGAATACTTCAATACCGAATGGCTAATTTGCTTTTGTGCAATTTGATGCCTATAAAGTTTCAAATAGCTATTTACTAGTGAATAGAAACTCAGTGAAGACCTAAAACAATGTAAGAAAACCTATTATTTCTGTTATTTTAGAGCTTTTATTCTTTTTAAAGCTCTTTGTCTAAAACTTCACATGTATACGCAGTATTTTGGAATGGAAATCTTCATACTTTTATCTTATTTACCACAGGCTGTCAAGTTTCATGGGCTCCTTTTTTTCAGCATTGATAATTGTTTATGAGCTGTATTTTACCTTGAGTTGTAAAAATAGCAAAACATGTTCTGAGAGTAGACATGTTGAGAGCTAAGAAAGCAGAGCACATCATGTTTCTCCTTCGATTTGATTTGTGTTTTCTTTTTTTAAGACTGCTGTCAGGATCAATTCAGTCTGGCTCTGCTGTCTGCAGAGAAACATTTCTACCTCAAGCTTGTGCATAAAGAAATTGCACATGCTTTATCCTGCAGCCCAGACATTAAAACTTGTGTCTATCTCCTGCTTGGGAGAAAGCTCAGGCTCGTGTTGTTCTCCAAGGGTTTTTGGACCAGGTCACACAGAATGTTGTAGCCACAGCTGTTGCCCCAAATGCATTGCTCACACCAAGACTCCAACAAATGTGGGATGTTTTGAATAATGGCTTCTGTCGATGCCTGAGGGTGATTTAAATATAAATTTATTTTGTGCGTCAGGCTTGAAGATACCGAGTTTTTACAAATGAGCATATTTGTCAGTCTGGATAATTGAATAGATTAAAGACAAAGCAGGTTTATTTTTAGGAAAATAATTACATTTTTATATTTGAAACAATGCTTGTGACATCCTTAAAATGAAGCTAAACTCCAAACATTATAAACTCCAAACTCATTCTTGTTGAGCACTCCCTTTTAGCCAACATTTTTATGCCAGCACACACTCCTTTTCTGGACATAGTTTCTAAATCCAGTTTAGATAGCTATCACTTAAAAACATGCACAAAAATCCATAAAATATCTAAAACCTTAACCAGTGTAATTATTTTTCATAGATGTTGCAAGAACAAATGTAGCTGTAGCAGAGTTGAGTAGTCAAGCTTGTGTTCCTGTTGTTAGCTTGCTTTCATGGGCATTGTGGTGTAAATGGCAATCGGAATGAGGATGTTTTTTGTTTGTTTTTTTTTACTGACAAATAGTTCGAAAAATCTCGCAGGAAGGAAGAAAACGTTCAGTAAATTCCTCTGGGAATTCTCTTTGAGGCAAGACTAAAAAGCCTGTCTGCATTTGTCTGCATCATAACCTTAGCTGTGCTCGATTTCTTGCCAGACCCCTACCTTCTTCCTGACCCACCGAGGTGTAGAAACCTACCAGGCTCAGAAGATATTCTGGATCAGCTCTGCATTATCTAAAAAACTTTGCGTTGACCCGTGCACAGAAAAATAGTTTTTCAGAATAATTGTTTTTAGACTTCCATTTTACTTACTCAGACCCAGAATGAGTGGGACCCTGCTAGTAAAATCCTCTCATTAATCCAGGTTAAATATAATGACTAAATAAATATTGTAGTTTTCACAAAACTGATTCAAAATATTTGGCACCCCAAATGTAAATATTTTATTATATCTTTTGATGGGACAACACTGAAGATATGACACTTTGATACAATGTAAAGTAGTCCGTGTACAACTTGTCTAACAGTGTAAAGTTGCTGTCCTCTCAAAATAACTCAACACGCAGCCATTAATGTCTAAACCACTGGCAACAAAAGTGAGTACACCCCTAAGTGGAAAATGTCCATATTGGAATTAGCCTTCTTCCTTCCCCAGTGTAATGTGACTTGTTAGTGTTACAAGGTCTCAGGTGTGAATGGGGAACAGGTGTGTTAAATTTGGTGTTATCCCTCTCACACTCTCTCATACTGGTCACTAGAACTGGTCACTCAACATGGCACCTCATGGCAAAGAACTCTCTGAAGATCTGAAAAAAAGATTTGTTGCTCTAAACAAAGATGGCTTAGGCTATAAGAAGGTTGCCAACACCCTGAAACTGAGCTGCAGCATGGTGGCCAAGATCATACAGCAGTTTAACAGGACAGCTTCGACTCAGACCAGGCTTCACCATGGTCAACCAAAGAAGTTGAGCACATGCTAAAGGTCATATCCAGAGGTTGTCTGTTGTAAATAGACTTATGAGTGCTGCCAGCATTGCTGCAGAGGTTGAAGGGGTGGGGGGTCAGCCTGTCAGTGCTCAGACCATACGCCGCACACTGCATCAAATTGGTCTGCATGGCTGTCATCCCAGAATGAAGCCTCTTCTAAAGATGATGCACAAGAAAGCCCACAGTTTGCTGAAGACAAGCAGACTAAGGAGATGGATTACTGGAACCATGTCCTGTGGTCTGATGAGACCAAGATGAACTTATTTGGTTCAGATGGGGTCAAGCGTGTGTGGCAGCAACCAGGTAAGGAGTACAAAGACAAGTGTGTCTTGCCTACAGTCAAGCATGATGGTGAGAGTGTCATGCTTTGGGGCTGCATGAGTGCTGCCGGCACTTGGGAGCTACAGTTCATTGAGGGAACCATGAATGCCAACATGTACTTGTGACATACTGAAGCAGAGCATGATCTCCTTCCTTCGGCAACTCAGCTACAGGGCAGTATTCCAACAGGATAATGACCCCAAACACACCTCCAAGACGACCACTGCCTTGCTAAAGAATCTAAGGGTAAAGGTGCTGGACTGGCCAAGCATGTCTCCAGAACCAAACCCTATTGAGCATCTCTGGGGCATCCTCAAATGGAAGGTGGAGGAGCGCAAGGTCTCTAACATCCACCAGCTCTGATGTCGTCATGGAGAAGTGGAAGAGGATTCCAGTGGCAACCCGTGAAGCTCTAGTGAACTCCATGCCCAAGAGAGTTAAGGCAGTGCTGGAAAATAATGGTGGCCACACAAAATGTTGACACTTTGGGCACAATGTGGACATTTTTCACTTAGGGGTGTACTCACTTTTGTTCCCAGTGGTTTAGACAGTGTTGAGTGTTGAGTTATTTTGGGGACAGCAAATTTACTGTTATACAAAGCTGTACACAAACTACTTTGTTATCAAAGTGTCATATCTTCAGTGTTGTGCCATCAAAAGATATAATAAAATATTTACAAAAATGTGTGAGGTATACTCAGTTTTGTGAGATACAGTATGCACATATCTTGGGCCCAGTCGCTCCAACGTCCACACAGGAGGTGGACCAGGTAGGAGGCAGAAAATCGAGATGTTGTCATGAGCCCATATTTTCTTGATTCTAATGGAACAACATAGATGGCTCAGGTGGTGATAGAACTGGTATTTCCTAGTTAGGACTGCCTTTTAAGAAAAACTGAGATCTTTTTTTACTCAGAAGCAATAGGTATATTTATATTTATGCATACATTCAAAGCAGTATACTTTACAGCAAACCACAGGGTATGAAGTCAACACTTAACAACCAGCCCCTGTGATTTACTTTGGAAGTCAGGGTACCATGTGGATGAAAGTGGCGGGCACGTTGAGGTGAAAGTGTAAGCGATCAGGAGCAGATCTCTCAAAGCAGCGACAGTGATCATCCGGTCCATAAGACTGACCCAGTGTCAGCTGAAGGTCAGGGCTTATTAAGATATAATCTTCTGTGTTATGCAGTAAAGTTACCTCATAATTTTAGACTGGCATGTGTCCATTCTCTTTGAACATTTTCCTGCACTGATAAAGGCTGTTAAAATGTTTAAATACTGCTGTCATAAAGCAATAGAGAGAAATCTGAAACTGAGGTTTATTAATAGCTAAAAAAATATGAAGAAAGCCATCTTAACCTTGTCTAGTAACCTTAAGTCAAGGTGATGTAAACAACTAGCAACATCAAAGCTTTTTTTTTTATATGTTGTTCAAGAGCCAGACTTTGCCAGACTTTGAAATCTGTGTATGGTATCGGATTACAGAAGTGAAGATAGGATGATCCAGGAGTGAGGGAAGGAGGGTTTGGCCAACCTCTCTAAATAACTTAAATAACATTAAATCTAAGTAACATTAGCTGAAGTATAGCACAGTGTCTAAGTAGCTATGATGGGCAATGTTCAGACTTTGATGTGTAGAGAAGAAGCAGCATAATTTTACTGGAAAAAAAAAGAGTCATAAAATGCTTTACATATGCTGTCAAGGATGTTAATGTTAATACTTATTTAAATATTATGCAAAGGATGGAGAATTGCAGGGATTTTGGTATAAAGGCCTCTTAAATTAAAAATCCTGGAAGCATAGATAGGCTGAATCCTTATTAGAAAAAAGAAAAAAAAAACTCTTCCATCTTCCCACACATTTTTTTGCCATGCCAGAGAGCAGTGTGTTTTCACACTGTACCCTGCCTTTTGAGCCCTTAAAAGCAGAAACACCTCTCTTTGAAAGCAGATTATACTGTACAGATGGTTTTGATGGTTTTACGTGTTAAATATAACCTGACCGCTCTCTCAACTCATTCTGGAACCTTATGTTTACCTCCTAGCTGGGTATATGGACTATGTGAGGATCAAGCAAGAATCTGGTTACCCCAGGGCAGACATACAGACTGTTGGTCCTGCATCCTGGATGACCTTGGACTGACCGCTGCTGGAGGCACAGAGATTTAGGCTTGTCAGCTTCACATGCCCTCCAGTGGCATTCTGGGAGGCTTAGAAGGCGCACGTCTTCATCAGGACTCCATCTCTGACTGTTAGTGTGCTAATGCATTAATGGACTTATATAAGATTCAGAATTAGAGCTTCCATTTTTATAAATATTCACAGACACACAAATGCAGAGAAAGGCCATGCGGTGTATTTTGCAAAGTATGAAAACAGCTGCCACATAATAGGGTTATAAATGCTAGCTAACACACAAAGATACAGTTTATTTTATGAACAACCACGGGATATTATAATATTAGATATAAATTATGTATTAATTTTAGTACAAATGCATATACTAATACTGCTACTATACTAACAAATGCAAATACTGTATACTAATTCTAAGTAAATATAATTAAAAATGACAGAACTATTAGCATGATACTCAGTAATCAGTAATGGTAAGGGTGATTTACAGCTTTATTCATAACGCTAAATTGTTTCTGACCTAAAATATACGTTAATACAAAGATCTGAGATTTATTGAAGGACAAAGACTTACCAACATTTATATCACCCATATGACCAAGTAATTGGCAATTACTCATTAACAGAAACAGAATTTAAATACTTTCAATTTAACTTACGATCAGACCCTGTCTGGCGTTGGGGAAATTTCCTAAATAGTCATGGCACAAACAGCACACTGTACATGATCAAGGGTTTCAGAGAAGAAAAGTTCTTGTCCATTATTAGTGTCACGGTTTGTAACACTCTGCCCTGACTGGGCACACTTGGTGCGAGGACATCAGGTGTGGCTCAATGGTATTAAGACCCCACGAGTCAGAGCCAGGCGTTGATCGTCTGGATTCCACATTCATTGTTTGACTGACTGAGCAACCGCATTAAGCTCAGTGTGTGTGTGAATTACACGTTTATGTTTAATTAAGCTCCATTTCAGACTCCCGACTCTGCATTTATGTCCAATCAAACCCACCTAGCCATTACAATAATCAGTTAGGAGAAGATCACAAGCTAATCTCTTAAACTCTGGGGTATCAGTGAACCACCATAAAAGCTATTTTCTCCAAATGGAGAAAACATGGAAAAGTGGTAAACCTACGCAGGATTGCAGTTGATGCTGTGAGAAGTATCACAACCAAGTATTAAGATTAGTGGCACAATGCTTTTTGTGTGGGTGGAAACAGGTGTTAGTGAGTTTTGTCCTCAATAAATCATAAGATCATTTGAAAACTGTATGTATCATTTACTCAAGTTGTTTTTTGCATTATCCTTAATTAAACAACAAAAAAAACAGATCCAATTTAGTGTTATAACTTACAAAAAAACCTGCCATAAATTGTATTTTTTTCTACTTTACTACTATTAACTGATACTAACTGATACTATTATCTCATAGCCAAAGGAATGTTTTGTGTTGATGTAATGTTTCACAGTTTGATAGCTTTTTTTCTTTCACAATACAGTACCAAAGGTGCAATTTAAACAGGCTTTTCTGGTTGGAGAGGAGAGTGAAGGCTACCTCACTGCTGTGGTCCAGCGCAGTGGTGACATCGGCCATGGGAGTCAGCATGCGGCTGTTATGCAAGTCAGGAACTGCCCAGGTTGCCCAGGGACTTTGTGAAGACCAAACACTGATGCCTCCATCACGCCTTCTTACACCAGAGTAAAACATGATCCCAAGATTATTACTTATAGATGACTCATAATCCAGTGGCAGTGATAGAATTAGTTCCCTAAAGGGCTGTAGAGAAAGAGAAATGATATTGTAGTTTCACTTGGGTCCTTGATGTAAAACAGTGTATAAGATATTAACATGAAACTTTTTGAAACTTTGGAGAGTAGCGAGAAAAGGTTGATATCCTCTTCACTGCAGAATGATTGCTGTGAAAGCTATTTTACAAAATGAAAAAATCTTGCTTTTTTCTTTTGTACTTTTTTCTTTTTATTTTTTTATTTATTTTTTTAGTCAAGACTGGAAATAAAATTAGTCATTAACCTTGTTTTGATGTTTTGGCAGAAAGAGGAAGTCTGAAGTGTTGTTTTGAAGGAGTTTAATTTCAGGAACAGAAGAAATAAGGATGGGCCCTTGTGTGTTTAGTCCTCTTGTACTGATTCTGAGCTTGTGTTTAAATACATTTTGAGCTTAGGCAGCATTTAAACTTGCAATTTTTTAGATGCAACTGTTATTGCGCTTCAAATATAGGATGGATTTAGAGTACACATTATATAAAACCTTTATAAATTAGGCATTGCTTGTATTTACATTCAACATCAATTTCAGAAATACAAAATTATTACAAATATATTACAGAAGCTTATTATCACTGTAATTGCTCATAAAATTATATTAACTCTTATAAACATTAAACCTTTTGAAAGGATTAAAATGCATTGTGCAGGATTAACCAAAATCATCATTAGTGGGCCACAACCTCAGACAGTTGCACACTCCACCTCCCGGCTGCCCCCTGCTGCACAATGTATGGAGGTTTGTGCAGGAATGTGTTTTGTTGTGGTTTCTGGAGACAGTGCTGTGTGCTCCCAGTGACAAATAGTCACTTCCACCTTCGCTTCAAATAAAGTTAAGTGTTATCCAGTAGTGTTGATGTAAGTATACTTCTTTGCAAGGAAATACACAGTAGTACTTTTAACAGAAATGGATCAATAAGCACACAATTTGACCACAATATAGAAGCAATGTTAACCGTGTGATAATATGAAGTGATAGCACTAAACAGCATAGGATGGTGGTCTGTAGGATGACCTTGGAGTGGTCAAGAAGAGGAGGAAAGTGAGGGCAGTCAAGGATCAAGTGGTGGAAGGTGAAGCAGGAACACTGCAAGATGGAATTCAGGTAGTAGTTAACACAGGCACTCGGAGGTGTTAAAGTGCTGCCGGATTGCTGGGAAACTACTGCAGAAGTGGTAAGGCAGACAGCTAGAAAGTTACTTGGTGTGACATCTGGAAGAGGGAGGATAAAGAAACCTGGTGGGGAACCCAGAAGTCCAGGTGTGTATGCAGAAGAAGAGGCAAGCAAAGAAGTGTTGGCGGTGGTGTATTGGTAGGTTACTTGCCTATGAGGCAAAGATAGCTAACACCAAATATTGATTTGATTTAGATTTTCCTTTTGTTTGCATTTTGTAAATTGATAAAAGTAAACAATCATATTTATATTTCTGAAAGCATTCTTTATTTACAGCATTTTTTCCCACACCTACCTAAAACTTTTGCACAGTACTGTATGTTGATCAAATGGTGGCGGTGGTCTAGTGGTAGGATACTTTCCTATGGACCTCTGGCTCAAGAGGTCCCAGGTTTGAATCCCACCTCTACTATCCCCACTGGGTCCCTGAGCAAGACTCTTAACCCTGAGTTACTGTCCTGTAATTAGGACATGGAAATTGCTCTGGATAAGAGCGTCTGCTAAATACATAAATGTAACAAATGTAAATTGAGTTAGTCAGATGAAGAAGAGTGGAAAGCCAAGTATGGCAAAGGCTAAAAAGATAAGGTGTTTGGTGAATTTGAATGAGGGGTTGGACCAGTAAGGAAGGAGAAAGGACCTTTACGATTGAAGCTAGACAAGAGAGACAGATCTGAAAAAATGTGCAGCAAGGTCAGGGAGTGATTAAAGTTGAAATGAAACAAATAGACAGTGCTTGTTGAGCAGATGAGTACTTTGTTGAGTACTGAAAGCAGCCCGAATGAATGAAAGAATGAGAGAGAGAGAAGAGTGGATGAGAGTGTGGATAGTGAACCAGGAGGTGCAGCAAATAAGCAAGATGGAAGTCAGGGCAGCTATGAAGAGGACGAAGAATGGAAAGGCTGTTTGTCCAGATGACCTTGCCCGATGGAAGCATGGGTGTTTAGGAGAGATGGCAGTGGAGTTTCTGACCAGATTGTTTAAGAGGATCTTGGAAAGTGAGAGGATGCCTGAGGAGTGGAGACAAAGTGTACTGGTACAGATTTTCAAGAATAAGGGTGATGCACAGAGCTGTAGTAACTATAGAGGGTAAAGTTGATCAGCCACAGCATGGAGTTATAGGAAAGAGTAGTGGAAGCTAGGTTAAGAAAAAGGTGATGATTAGTAGTATGGTTTTATGCCAAGAAAAACCACTACAGATGCAATTTTGCTCTGAGGTGTTGATACAAGTGCAGAGAAGGTCAGAGGTTCACTTGTGCCTTTGTGGACTTGCAGAGGAAGAGTATATGACAGCAAGTGCCAAGAGAGTTGTGGTTTTGTATGAGGAAGTCAGGTTTTACAGAAAAGTATGTGAGAGAAGTTCAGGATATGTATGAGGGCGGTGTGACAGTGGTGAAGTCTGCTCTAGGAGTGACAGATACTTTCAAGGTAGAGGTTGGATTACATCAAGTGGATTAGCATTGAGTCCATTTTTGTTTGCAATGGTAATAAACAGGTTGATGGATGAGATTAGACAGGAGTCCCCGTGGATGATGTTTGCTGATGTGATGAAAAGACAGGCGGCACAGCTGGAGGTGTCATAGTTAAAGATGCTGAGATTTTTGTTGGGTGTGATGAGATGGTGTGATGGTGGATAGATAGGATTAGAAAGGAGTATAGTAGAGGGACAGCTCAAGTTAGACATTTTGGAGACAAAGTTAGAGAGGCAAGGCTGCGTTAGTTTGGACATGTCCAGAGGACAGACAAAGATTATATTAGGATGAGGATGTTGAAAATGGAGCTGCCAGGAAAGAGGAAAAGAGGAAGACCAAAGAGAAGTTTTTTGGATGTAGTGAGTCAGGACATACAGGTGGTTGGTGACAGTCTGAGGTGCAACCTGGCGGCGTCGGATGGACCTAAACATGATGTCCCAGAGATGTTCTATTGGATTTAGGTCAGGTGAGCGTGGAGGCCAGTCAATGGTATCAATTCCTTCATCCTCCAGGAACTGCCTGCATACTCGTGCCACATGAGGCCGGGCATTACCATGCACCAGGAGGAACCCAGGACCCACTGCAACAGTGAAGGGTCTAACAATGGATCTAAGGATTTCATCCCTTATGGCAGTCAGGGTGCCATTGTTTACCACCCTCCATGGACGTGCCTCCCCAGACCAACACTGACCCACCACCAAACTAATCATGCTGAAAAATGTTGTAGGACGTTCACTGTGGCTTCTCCAGACCCTTTCATGTCTGTCCCATGAGCTCAGAAGGAACCTACTTCTATCTGTGAAAAGCACAGGGCACCAGTGCTGGACCTGCCAATTTTGGGGTTCTGTGGCAAATGCCAGTCGTGCTCCATGGTGCCGGGCAGTGAGCACAGGGCCCACTAGAGGATGTTGGGCCCTCAGCTCACCCTTATGAAGTCTGTTTCTAATTGTTTGGTCACAGACATTCACACCATTGGCCCACTGGAAGTCACTTTGTAGGGCTCTGGCAGTACTCATCCTGGAGGAGCATATACCGGTCCTGCTGATGGGTTAAGGACTGCTGACGGCCCTGTCCAGCTTTCCTAGAGTAACTGCCTGTCTCCTGGAATCTCCTCCATGCTCTTGAGACTGTGCTGGGAGACACAGTAAACCTTCTGGCAATGGCACATATTGATGTGCCATCCTGGTGGAGTTGGACTGCCTATACAACCTCTATAGGGTCCAGTTATCGCCTCATGCTACCAGTAGTGACACCGACCCTAGTCAACCGACCCCTGTTTTTGGGGTCATCTCAGCAGATTAACAATCCCCTTTGCTACTTAACTGACCAGATACTATAGTCTGATTAGAAAGTGTTCCTTTCATTTTTAATAGGCGTGTGTGATGTATATGTGTATATATATATATATATATATATATATATATATATATATATATATATACACATATACATCACACACGCCTATTAAAAATGAAAGGAACACTTTCTAATCAGACTATAGTATCTGGTCAGTTAAGTAGCAAAGGGGATTGTTAATCTGCTGAGATGACCCCAAAAACAGGGGTCGGTTGACTAGGGTCGGTGTCACTACTGGTAGCATGAGGCGATAACTGGACCCTATAGAGGTTGTATAGGCAGTCCAACTCCACCAGGATGGCACATCAATATGTGCCATTGCCAGAAGGTTTACTGTGTCTCCCAGCACAGTCTCAAGAGCATGGAGGAGATTCCAGGAGACAGGCAGTTACTCTAGGAAAGCTGGACAGGGCCGTCAGCAGTCCTTAACCCATCAGCAGGACCGGTATATGCTCCTCCAGGATGAGTACTGCCAGAGCCCTACAAAGTGACTTCCAGTGGGCCAATGGTGTGAATGTCTGTGACCAAACAATTAGAAACAGACTTCATAAGGGTGAGCTGAGGGCCCAACATCCTCTAGTGGGCCCTGTGCTCACTGCCCGGCACCATGGAGCACGACTGGCATTTGCCACAGAACCCCAAAATTGGCAGGTCCAGCACTGGTGCCCTGTGCTTTTCACAGATAGAAGTAGGTTCCTTCTGAGCTCATGGGACAGACATGAAAGGG
The DNA here is from genome assembly GCA_017165825.1 of Hepsetus odoe. Classification (NCBI taxonomy): domain Eukaryota; kingdom Metazoa; phylum Chordata; class Actinopteri; order Characiformes; family Hepsetidae; genus Hepsetus; species Hepsetus odoe. The sequence goes on along the minus strand of CM029383.1, from coordinate 11,739,068 downwards.
TCTGGAGAAGCCACAGTGAACGTCCTACAACATTGTTCAGCATGATTAGTTTGGTGGTGGGTCAGTGTTGGTCTGGGGAGGCACGTCCATGGAGGGTGGTAAACAATGGCACCCTGACTGCCATAAGGGATGAAATCCTTAGATCCATTGTTAGACCCTTCACTGTTGCAGTGGGTCCTGGGTTCCTCCTGGTGCATGGTAATGCCCGGCCTCATGTGGCACGAGTATGCAGGCAGTTCCTGGAGGATGAAGGAATTGATACCATTGACTGGCCTCCACGCTCACCTGACCTAAATCCAATAGAACATCTCTGGGACATCATGTTTAGGTCCATCCGACGCCGCCAGGTTGCACCTCAGACTGTCATGGAGCTCACACACATATACACACACACACACACACACAAATTGGACTATCTAGGGTATGTCCTCCCAGATCCTGACCAGGGCATCACTGCGCTCCTGGACAGTCTGAGGTGCAATTTGGTGGCGTCGGATAGTCCTAAACATGATGTCCTAGAGATGTTCTATTCGATTTAGGTCAGGTGAGCGTCAGTGAGGAGGCCAGGAACTTCCTGCATACTCTTGCCACATGAGGCCAGGCATTATCATGCACCAGGAGGAACCCAGGACCCACTGCACCAGTGAAGGTCTAACAATGGGTCTAAGGATTTCATCCCAATACCTAATGGCAGTCCTAAAAACAATGCACCTAAAAACAATTAAATGCTGTAAATTCAGCATTATGGAAAATGTTTGATTATCTGTCTTTTTTTGCAGAGCCTATTATAAAGTTTGCTGAAACAAAGTTTAGTGTAAGTGAGCCCAAGGAGTTGGGTCAGGTTAGTGTGGTGAGGATTCCTGTACTGCGAACTGGAGACTCTTCCATGGTGTCGGTGGTGAGGGTCCACACTAAAGATGGTTCAGCTGTGTCCGGAGAAGACTACCATCCTATCTCTCAGGGTGAGGAACATTATAAAACAGAGTGAAGTGAAAGTCTTGCTCTGTTAAGTGCATCATATGTGGTCTGAATAAGAAATGTCTGGCGCTTCAGTGTTATGTTTCTCTTGAAAATCTTTGAAAGGGCTACACTAAATCTAGTTCATTTAAATGCTTTCATTAATTCTATATGAATACAATATCAGTATCAATTACATCACCATTTTCTACCAGTTTACTTACATTTTGCCAATAATGGTTTTAAGCAAAATATAACAATTTGTGTTGAAATTATTATTCATTGTTTATTATCATTTGGAAATTCTATAATACTGTTTGAATAAATTCATATTTGAATAAATTCTATGAATTACTTTTTCCGTGTATTTTAGACCCTGAAGATTGTTTGTGTTGTATGTGTGTTGCATATGCAGATGTGGAATTTAAGGAAAGTGAAAAAGAGCATGTTTTGGAGGTTGAGGTTTTGTTTGATGGAATTAGAGAGATGAGAGAGGCCTTCACAGTCCACCTCAAACCTGATGAGAACATGGTGGCTGAAACCCAGGTACAGAAACTGTTCTGTTTCTTCTGAATGAAGTTCATTCCAACAGAATGATCCCAATTACATAAGGTTATATATTTCCCTGATTTGCTGTGTATGTATTCAGTGCTGACCCTACTGCAGCACTTCTTTATAATGAGCAATCTGGTTGTTTGAAAAGTGAACTGCCTTTGTAACTTTCTATTAGTGAACTCAATAATGTTCTTAATTCATCATTGATTCTTATTATTTCCATTTGATTTTTTTTTTTTTTTTTTTTTTTTTTTTTTTTTAAGTATTATATTTAATATACATTATATTCAGATACTTCTTAATTGGCTTTTGGGGGATAGGTAACTGTTGGAAGACAGAACTGTGTTTATAAAGCTATTTATTTTGTATTTGCAGATGACCAAAGCTATAGTGTACATTGAGGAAACAAACAGCATGGCTGATGTCACATTTCCCTCATTGCCACATGTTGTGTCTCTGCTGCACTATGATGATATCAAACAGGCTAAAGCCATTGCCCAACTGCCTGCTGGGTATCCAGTAGTGTGTGTAACGGTATGTCTTCTAATATGTTAATTTTAATTCATGTTACAGACCACAGAAATATAAGAAGACATCCATCATTTCTATTCAATGTTTCTGTGCATGCAGGATAATAACTGAATTTTTCACATTACATACAATTCCACAAAAAGCACGAAGATAACACTAAGTATGAGCACCCTTTTTTTTTTTAAAAAGCTTTCACTGATCAGTGTACCCAAGGTTTTTAGAAATACAGGCTTTTCAAAAGTAACCCTGAAGTACTAGAAATAGACCAAGTCTAGCCCTTGTAACATCAGTTGATAACCGTAAACATTCCTACATTAAGAACTATGTAAAAAAAAATTAGAAGAACAAACATTGAGTAAATGAATAGGAGTGCAGGTAAATGTTTTTTTTTTTAAGCAGCAAAACCACATAGGCCCATAAGGGAAATGCAGTAAGCTAACTCACTCTGTAATTGCATTATAGAGAATCAATATTTACAGTGCAACCAAAGCTTTGTGAGTAGTCATCAGTGTGTATATTTTTGATTTAATTGTGCGTCCAGTGTCTCTGCTGTAGAACCATTGTGCATCTCTTGGTAAACTTATTTTATTATTTTTCTTTATTCCAGGCCTGTAACCCCAAGTATCCAGAATATGAAAAAACAGGCTCAATTTGTGTCAGCGAGCACATCAACAACACACTCACGCGTTACCGTTGGCTGGTCAGCGCCCCTAGCACACCTGCTGGAGTGACCAGTCCCATGAAGGAGGTGGACTTCGACACTTTCTTCACATCCTCCAAGATGATTACCCTAGACTCTATCTACTTTCAGGCTGGATCACGGGTGCAGTGCGCCGCCCGGGCCGTTAACTCCAACGGAGATGAGGGCCTGGAGCTCAGCAGCCCCATCACAACCATCAGTATAGAAGAGGGTTAGGATTGCCTGAAACTCTCAATCCAGTATAGCAGTAGTTCATTGTGTCATCCATAGCAGTTTAAAGCTCTATCATGCAAAGAAGAAACCATTTGTAATCACAATTAACCCATTCATTTAAAACATTTAATGTTTTTTTTTGTTCCGTAGTTAATGAAACGTGGCTTTATGAGATTTGTGCGATTTGCAAATCATTGCATTCTGTTTTTATTTACATTTTCCACAGTGTCCCAACATTTGTGGAATTGCAGTTCAACATTTTCTCTTTCTCGCCTAAACTAAGACATGTATTGTCAGCAAGTATTGATTTTGATTTGCATTATGTAGTCATGTATTTTATGCACAATATACACAGTTAAATAATTTACATTTACATTTACGGCATTTAGCAGACGCTCTTATCCAGAGCGACTTCCATGTCCTAATTACAGGGACAGTCCCCCTGGAGCAACTCAGGGTTAAGGGTCTTGCTCAGGGACCCAGTGGTGGTAGTGCCAGAGGTGGGATTCGAACCTGGGACCTCTTGAGCCAGAGGTCCATAGGAAAGTATCCTACCACTAGACCACCGCCACCATTTGATCAACATACAGTACTGTGCAAAAGTTTTAGGCAGGTGTGGGAAAAAATGCTGTAAACAAAGAATGCTTTCAGAAATATAAATATGATTATTTACTTTTATCAATTTACAAAATGCAAACAAAAGAAAAATCTAAATCAAATCAATATTTGGTGTTACTATCTTTTGCCTTCAAACCAGCATCAGTTCTTCTGGCCCCCACAGAGCCCTGATCTCAACATCATCAGTGTGTCTGGGATTACATGAAGAGACAGAAGGATGTGAGGAAGCCTACATCCACAGAAGATCTGTGGTTAGTTCTCCAAGATGTTTGGAACAACCTACCAGCCGAGTTCCTTCAAAAACTGTGTGCAAGTGTACCTAGAAGAATTGATGCTGTTTTGAAGGCAAAGGGTGGTCACACCAAATATTTAGATTTCTCTTTTGTTCATTCACTGCACTTTTTTGATTGATGAAAATAAATGATGAACACTTCCATTTTTGAAAGCATTCTTTGTTTACAGCATTTTTTCCCCTCCTGCCTAAAACTTTTGCACAGTACTATATGTGGACTAGAAAGCACTGATGTATGTCACTCCGGATATGAGTGTCTGCTAAATGCTTTAATGTAAAGTTACTCATCAAATTAATTAACTCCCTATTGGCTTCTGTTAAACGTGTGTTTTGGTGTCATATTGTTTTCAGCTCAAGCTCAGGGAAAAGGGTTAAAGAAATCATTGGCCTTGGTAATTGAATGTACTATGGAAGCATCAGAACAGAATAATTAGCATATTCCTTTAACTCATCGTAGGGCTGCACAATAACTTATTTTATTGCAGGTATATTACCACATATTTCAAATGTTGTAGGCTATGATAGGGATCGTTTAAAAGCTCGATGCATAATTTGCTTAGCAGCTTGCATTATTTTTGATTTTATATTTAAACACACAGAAAAATAATTATCATAACATTATCATAATATGCACACTGCAACGATCTGAAAAAAAATCTGATTTGTTAGATTGTTCATTTTTAAATGTCAACCAGCTTAAATATCAGTAGTGCAAAGACCTTAAACGATTAACAAACAATATGTTGTGCAGCCCCATCCATGAAATTGTCCATTATTTCCCCTGTTGCACTTCTTCAGTAATAACAAAGATTCCCAACTTCTGATGTAGGGCTTCCCTATAACCTAGTGCAGCTATAACAATGGACTTACAACATAAAGCAGATCATTGCCTGTTGTTTCTCAGAATTTCTTTGTGTCAAGGACAATGAAACTATAGGTGGAAGACTTGCAGAATAAATCTGAATCAAAGATTTATTATTTTGGACTTACATTTACATTTCAAGTGCCTCGTCGCATTTCTAAACTGTCTGTTGTAGAGCTGTGGGCTACAGACTGTGACTTCAAGTTAGCTTGAGGTGATAATAACTCTGAATTAGTCAGCTAATTTTTTTTTTTTTTTTTGATATTCTTTGGCAGGAATGTGCCAACCTCGCAAAGTGGGGACAGTGGGTGCTGAGCCTTTCTCTGCCAAACTCCGCTACACTGGCGCAGAAGATCCAGAACATGCCAACCTTATCAGGCTTAGTGTCATCATGCCCCATATAGACGGTGAACAAATAATACTATGCCTATCTGTCTCCTTGCCAATATTCATCCTTAATACGAATGTCTTCTTAAAGCTGCGTCCCAGCCGATGTGTTCTTCACACATCCCAGAAGAACAGGGCAGTTTAAAGCTTGGATTTTGGAGCTTGGAGTTGCGTTGGCTGTCAAAGTTAATATATTGCAAGTTAAAACATACGCCACTCATTGTGTTGTTTTATTGATGATTAGAAGATAACAGAGAAAGTTGCAAGTCATCTTGTCATAATCAATGCAACATCTGTTTGCATGTTTCAAGGCTAGAATGTAGGCCACTAGCGAGACTGGGCCTAAAAATAGCAAGGATAATTCTACTTTACTTTCCTCTCTACTTTTCAGCTGTTCATTATCTTGTAATACCATGGCAACCAGCAACACCTCCATTTGTATGCAAGATGTAGGCATTCAAATCACAGTAGAAATCTACCTGTGGAGAGAGCTGGTCTCTGCAGGTTGTAAGCCTTCCATTTAAATATCTGCAGGAAAATTCTACAGGTTAAAGTTTTGATTTTTTCCTGAGCCCAACAATAATGCTAAAAAAGATGTCCAATGTTGTAAGAGAAGCAATGTAACACATATTTGATGTCCAGTGCATTCTGTAGTTTGGAGCAGTGAGGTCTGTTAAAGTCTGCAGTTAAGAATTAAGGAAAATGTCAAAGTTAAAAACAGCAACTCCTGTCTGAATTATGAAGAGTTAAAGTAGTTTTGAATAGCTCCGAGTAGCCAGCATTACAACATCTACCCATCTACCCACTCTTACTGGTACTGTTAGAAATTAATTTATTGCTTATCCATGCCTTCTTTCTTTCTGTGGTTAGGTTTTGACCACAGAACCAGTGCGGATGTCTGTGGTCAGTGGTATATTTTAAACTCTCCAGTAACACTGAGGGTGTGAAAAATAAACAGTAATGCTGGTGTGCTTGATACACTCAAAGTACCACAATGCTTTTACTGGTGTGCTAAGAATGATCCACTATCCAAATACATATCTGGTCAGTGGTGGTCAGGGTAATTCGTAAACCTTACATTGACTTTGTTGTTTATAACAACTCTTGTTTCCTTCCCTCTGCTTTAGGGATGCTCCCTGTGGTCTCCACTCGCCCTCTGTCCAATTTTGATCTGACCCTAAGCCGTGATGGGAGCCGGGTTGGCAACCACCGCTGCTCCAACTTGCTGGATTTCAATGAGGTGTCCACTCGCCACGGCTTCTTGACCAAAGTCACCCGTAACATGGAGAACGTGGTAGAGAGCACACCGTACCAATACAGCACTCCCCTCAGAGGTCAGAGCACACTGCGCTTCTACAAGAACCTCAACCTGGAGGCGTGTCTGTGGGAGTTTGTCACTTATTATGACATGTCTGAGCTGCTCACTGAATGCGGCGGCACCATTGGCACAGATGGCCAGGTGAGAACTTTACATAGCTGAGTTACAGGTAACGCTCTCTTTTATTTATGTGAGACATACAGTTATGTGAAAAAATTAGGACACTTTATGAAAGCTTGTGTGTTTTTGTAACTTTCTTGGAAACATGGCTATTTAATCTCAATTTTAACAATACTTGGAGATTCAAGTAATATAACCAAACAATTAAAACTGAAAAAGGCTAATCAATATCTTCTGTAAAATGTAATTCTACAAAAAGGATTTCTGGTGAGGAATAAATTAGGACATCCCCACCTTTTTATTCCCAATTAAAATGGCTCCATATTACACACAGGTGTAGCACATCAGGTACACATGATTAGAACATTGTTACTCAGCATTTTGAAGGAGGTTTAACCTTTTAAACCTGAGACATTAAGTTTGGTGCTCCTTACTTGAGGTGAGAGTGAACACCATGGTGAGATCAAAAGAGCTGTCTGACACCTTCAGAAAGAAGATTGTAGCAGCTTATATAAGTCTGGTAAGGGATTTATGAAGATCTCAAAATAATTTGCAATCAGCCATTCCACTGTCTAGAAAATAGTATACAAGTGGAGGATTTCCAAAACAACTGCTAACATGCCCAGGTCTGGCCATCCAAGCAAGTTCACGCCGAGAGCAGACCTCAAGATGCTAAGTCTCCAAAATAAAACCCTAAAATGTCATCACAGGACCTACAGCAGGCTCTTGCTACTGTTGATGTGAAAGTGTCTCTACAATTAGAAAGAGACTGCACAACTTTACCTGCAAGGGAGGTGTGCAAGGAGGAAACCTCTTCTTTCTAAGAGAAACATCAAGGCCAGACTGAAGTTTGCCGGAAAGAACGTAGACAAAGACCAGGACTTCTGGAATAAAAAATAAATAATGTTCTTTGAACAGATTTTATCTGACATGTCTGGCATAAACCAAATACAGCATTCCAGGAAAAGAACCTCATACCAATTGTGAAGGGTGGAGGTTGAATTGTCAAGGTTTGGAGATGCTTTGCTGCAGCAGGATCTGGCCAGCTCACCATCATAGAATTCACCATGAATTCTACCATGTATCAGAGGGTGCTTGAGGATCATGTGAGATCATCTGTAAGAACATTAAAGCTGAACAGAACTGGACCCTGCAACACAACAATGACCCAGAACATACCATTAAATCCACCAAGGACTGGCTGAAAGTTAAGAAATTGACTATCCTGGAGTGGCGGAGTCAAAGCCCAGATCTTAATCCCATTGAGATGCTGTGGGGTTACTTGAAACGGGCCGTACATGCAAGAAACCCCTCAAACATCTCGCAGCCTAAAGAATTCTGCACTGAGGAGTGGGGCAAACTTTCCTCAGACTGATGTCAGAGACTGGTAGATGCTACAGGAAGCATCACACTGCGGTTATTTCAGCCAAAGGGTTTAATGAATAAATCAAGGTTAATTATTGTTGTTCACCTGCAAATAAATCACTTTATTTTCCAGATATAAATAAAAACAAGATTAGACATCGATATGGGAACATTTCTTAATAAAGAAATGAATATAAAATTTTTTCACATGACTGTAAATCACCTAATTCAAGGAATTGTGCGAGCAGCACATCATGAACAGTACTTTGCAACAGACAGAAGCCACTTATTTATTTCACATCCAGTTCAAATGGCCTTTAATTACAATAGGTTTCAAAATTACAAAGAAATCTAAACGTGAATATTTTTTGTACTTAGTGTGTCCACACTTTGCATTTATACAGCTTCTTACCATGTTATTGTATACAATCAGACATGAAGTTTTATATAAGACCATCAGTATTTAATTTGTTTGGTCTTTAAGTCACTTTTAACTCTTCAATCCTTCCAACCAGTAAAAGCTCAGTAAAAGCTGTGTTCTCCCAGCAAAGCTATTCTCAAAGGTGGGTCTAGTATTGAAACCCAAACTTTCTGTTTGCAACTAAAAGAGGTTTCTAAGGAGATTAAATACAAGATAATAAACTTTCACAATGAGGTTCATTATTAATGCAAATTAAAAAAAAGGGAGCTCCTAACAGTGTAAGCTTTGGCCGACCACCAAAACGTCCACAAGCACATAATCAACAAATTAGCTTGGCATGCAATAAAAATATAAGAACTAACTTTTCTCACAGTTAAAGCCAAATTTGACTTCTTTACAAATGTGAATGATATTTTAATAGATGGCATTTCTTTTTTTGCTGTAATGTTACTGTCATAGGATGCTTTTCCTGGTAAGTTACTTTGATGTGTTGCAAGTTCAAAGTGAAGAACTGAGGCATGTCAGGATGTTATCTGTTTTATGTGAAATTTAGATTTAAATTTAGAACTATGCCAGTGAAGATTTTTATCTGTGATTCTTCTGTATTTTCTCATAGATATCTTTATTTGGGATCATTAATGTAGATCATTTCATTATCTCACTTCATCAGCATATTTCACTTTTTACTTACTGCTTTACACTGAGTGACAGATGCCCACTACAAAATTACAATTTCTCTTAAAACTTTTCCAGGACATTAGCAGTTATTGTCATTTGTACTATTAAAATGTAATTACTTAATGACATTTTTAATTATACTATGAGTTAGTCAGTCAGGCACATTTTCCATTTGATTTTAATTCTGGATCTGAAAGCATGAGTTTGCACTTTTAGTTTTTAACAGTTTATTCCAGTGTAAAACAAAGACAAAATAATGGGTAAAATATTAAGATTTGGATCGTTTTTGATACACTATCATCTGCTCTGGAACATAAACTGATATTGATCAAAGGAATCCAAATTTTGGGTATTTCACTGGTAGTATAAGTATTAGGAATGAGAAGCAGTTCATATCAAATTACATCTGGGTTTTGTTTTTGATTTCGAAGCTTTTCGTTCTTTGTAACAACTCTGAAAATCACGATCTCATATTATAATTGCCAATTATGATGCAATAATAGATGTCCTTGTAGCCAAGCAACTGCCTTGCCAGTGTTGTGAAGTCACCTTTGGAATCTTCAATGGCCTTTTGTTTTTGGTGCTTCTCACCTAAAGTGCTCACTTACACGTACTTGCTGGTGTCTCCGTGTTAGATGTGCCTCAGTGCACTGGAGTTTGCATTGTGACAAACCTCTCCTCCTAAGTGTGTCTTCAGTTCATTAGCTAAAGATGATCTGTCTCAAGGGACCAGAAGGGGGTCTTTTTCTTGCATGCTGTGCTGCCCATCAGTGTTTTGTTCCTATTCCCTCCACTAAGGATCTGGCGCTGTCACTTGAATAAGAACCACAACAGACCCGTCTCTCCTCAGGATGCAAGTTGCAGGCTTATTTCATGGGGATTTTCTTTTCTCTCTCGAGTAATTCCAGGATAGCAGGTGTTTTGGGCCATCCTCATTAGTAGCGGGTTTATTTTCACTGCATGGTACTTTGATTATAATTGATTGTGTAAATGAGGAAATGTTTCTTTCAATCAACCCTAGATTACATTTGAGACAGTTAATCCTTTTCTCTGACAAAGCAGAGACTGTTTAATTTATGTTTTTTTTTTTTCTTTTGCCTTGGCAAGATTCTAAAGAGGGATCTTAATGTAAAATGCTGATAACTAGAGCCTTCTAGTGGGGAGTCCAAGTAATTACAAGAGGGTTGTGCATAATGAAATTCTTTGTGAAGGGGATTATTGTCAACATTCATCCAACAAACATCGAGTAAATTAGAAACCATGAGCAGAACTCAGTTTATCCTAAATGTGTAAAGTAAGAGTGCATATCTAACAAGGTGTGTAAATGTAAACAATTCTGGTGAATTCTGAAGAATTTGGCTTCTCCCTATTCTTCTAATTGACCAAAGCAATATAAGATTCTCTTATTAAGTCCTTTTTATTGGGGTAATGGGTGTAAAAATGCTCACAAGATGTTCTCTAGGATTTAATGATTTTTTTTGTTTGTCTAGTGGTTGTTTGTTTGTTTTTGGGGGGGGGGGGTTGAAGAAAGTACCTACATAAAAATAAATTAACCAGCATATTTTCCTTATTTTATTTATTTTTTTTTACAGCAGAAGAGGTAGTAGCTCTAGGTGCTACCAAAAAGAGCTGAAGAGCTGAGCAGCTCTTGGGCTGTTCCTGCTCATTGCCTCTTTTATATACACAATTCACATTCAAAAAGACTTGTTACTAGAGCTGATAAATGTGAAAATATGAAAGAAGTTTTCAAATAATCCTTTAGAAAAGAAGAATTTATCTTTATGAAACCAATTACAGTTTTGCAAAAAGGCACCAAGGAGCCCATTTAGCTTGGGAGCGCCCCCTAGTGTATGCTCAACACAGTATTAAGAGCTGGTTAAGAGCTCGCTACACATTTTCTCTAGGGTAGCGGTGGTCTAGTGGTAGGGTACTTGCCTATGGACCTATTGGTCATGAGGTCCCAGGTTCAAATCCCACCTCTAGCACTACCACCACTGGGTCCCTGAGTTGCTCCAGGGGGACTGTCCCTGTAATTAGGACATGGAAGTCGCTCTGGATAAGAGTGTCTGCTAAATGCCGCAAATGTAAATCTAAAATCCTGTGGTTGAAACAGGCTGCGCACAACCACCTGCACACTGAGCAAGCAAAGACAACAGCATGTCAGTTATCTTTTTATGTAGTTTTCTCACCGTATGTGTTGTCATTTCCCAAAATGTAAACTGGAAACACATTTATTTGACATTCTGAAAAGCTTGTCCATCCTTGTAACAGTTGCACTCCCTGCACAGCTTTAGGGTCTTTCTGTTGTGATTGTGTTTCTAGGTACTGAATTTGGTTCAGTCTTATGTGACTCTGCGGGTTCCCCTCCACGTCTCCTATGTTTTCCACTCTCCTGTGGGAGTGGGCGGGTGGCAGCACTTTGACCTGCAGTCTGAGCTGCGACTAACATTTGTGTACGACACTGCAATTTTGTGGAAGGATGGCATTGGGAGCCCTCCACAGGCAGAGCTGCAAGGCAAGTTTTATTGTTGAGTTTAAGTCTCAGGAATCTTAACTGTACAACTGGATCCCCGTAACCAGTATCTTCAGTCATTGGCTTAAACTGTACTTAATTATAAAGATATTTCATAGGATTATATAATGTGATGATAAATTTGGTGCTGACCTGTCCATGATGTTTTTTAAGGAGCCTTGTACCCAACCAGTATGAGGATTAACGAGCAGGGCTGTCTGGTGGTCAACTTCCGCACTGAGGCTCGCTTCAGGGGTGTATTTGTGGCCTCTCATCCTGGTGAGATTAGCATTTGATTTTCTTAAGTAGTTTTCTTCAGCATAGTTGCATGAAAACTGAAAGGTACGTGAAAAAAACAAATCAGCTTGGATTTTAGGTGTGTATATAAAAATTTAAGCACAAACAAAAGTGATCATGAGTCTTGGCAGCAATACAAAAAAAATCTCTACAACACTACAAACACATCCCATTACATGAATATAAATTTATAATATGGTTTAATAGGTTTTTTCTTGTGACTTCACAGCACAATTGTTTACTTGTTTATTTCATAGAAATTTTATATTTAGTCACCAAATGCATCCAAGCAGATCTCTGATAGACACATGTTCAACTCTTAAATTCAGCACAAATACCCCAAATAACTGCCAAAATAAGTTCAATTAATGGTAGCCCTACATTTATTCATATTCAAAGTACATGGTCATCTTCCAAGCAGTGTAGTATAATGAAAACACTAGGCACACCAACAAAAAACCAAAGATATAGAGTAGATTCATTTTTGGAACATTGTGAATTACTATGTTCCAAACAGTGACTAAGTGAACAGTGTTGTCTGAAAGGCTGATTGAATAAGATAATGAAATGTAAACAGACATATTTTTACATTCCTTAGTGTTCAGGTGTTCTGAATAGATTTAAGCCATAATTTTGATCTATAGGTTCTTTCACTTGATAGAAACGATCATTAAAGCCCCTGTATAGTGTTAAGCATGAAAGGATAATCTAAAATCCCAGCCAGAAACTGATATGAAATATGTAACAGATAAAGGTCAGCACAGTTGGTCCAAAGAACAAGAATCTTTAATTACTCTGTTAAAGCAGTAGCATTTGGTTAATGCCATTTTAATGTTGTTTAATTTGGTTAATGCTTTTTTCAACCAGCATCTTCTATGACCTCGATGGTCATGAGTGCAGATCGCCCTGGGCTGACCTTTAATCTCTCTTTGGTGAGAACAGAGCCAACCTATAACCAGCCTGTGCAGCAGTGGATGTTTGTCTCTGATTTTGCTGTGAGTGTTTGCTTTAAGACCCTTCAGTTAATTAGTTTATTATAATCTTTTTTCTGTTTGACCAGAAAAATGAGCACTTTAAAATTAGCACTCTTATTGTCTTCTATGAACAAGCTTTCTGCTGTTTCAAAATGTGCTTATTCATAGGCTGTTAGAAATCTATTTAGTACCCGTATACAGTACTTCCTTAAAGCCATATTGCCCTCCATGTGACAAAAGTGCAAGACAATGTCATATTCATGCACATATTCTACATTTATTACAGGTGCGTGATTACACCGGCACATACACTGTGAAGCTGATTCCTTGCACTACAGCTCTGAACATGGAGTACTCAGTTCCTGCAGTCTGTAACCCCAGAGAGCCAGTCACATTTAATCTGGACATTCGATTCCAGCAGGTATAAATCAACAGTCCAAAAAATGTTTTTTGACACTTTGTTTCTTACTAAATACCTCATTGTAGGAAAGTAGAGTCAACAGTTTTAATTAATTCAAGATTCAACACTCTTTTATTAAATCTTGAATCGTTTGTACAACCCAAGGTACCGGGACGATTCGCAATGTTTTACATGTTTTATCACATTTAGTTTGTAGGCGCTGTCTAGAAATTGTACTGGAGAACTGGATATATTAATACACATTAAAAATATAGTATTATATTAACAAAAAATTTAACTCTTTAGGTGAGCGACCCCCTTGCAGTTGAGTTTAGTCTGAACACACAGATGTTTCTGATGTCTAAGAGAGCAGTGTGGCTCTCTGAAGGAACTATGGGCTTTGGCCAGGAGAGTGATGCCGCTTTTTCAGAGGGTATGTCCAAAGAACACACACAATGATAAGAATATTCACATTTAATGAGTTAAAACAAATGGAATGTTCAGGTTTTAAATTGCTCTGTGACCGGGCAGTTTGTTATAGCCATGTTGTATATCAATGAGAACTTTGATAAAATGCATATTGACATTCTTTTCTTATTCAAAGAGCATGACTTTCTCTTCCTCTAGGAGATACTATCTATGGCCGAGTGATGGTGGATCCAGTGCATAATTTGGGGGATTCTTTCTCCTGTAATATTGAGAAGGTTTATTTGTGCACTGGAGCCGATGGATATGTTCCCAAATATAACCCCAGCAAATTTGAGTTTGGCTGCTTGGCAGATTCCCCCTCGTTACTCTACAGGTTCAAACTTATTGTAAGTGTGTCATTTTCTTCAGGTAGTGGAAAATCTTATGCTTGTTAGTAGTTACGGACCTAAATTGGAAATGTGACTTGATATTGATATCTGATCAATTTCATGTACATAACTGTTATTGTGGTGTTTTTACATAAACATATATAAATGTATAAATTGGACATTCATCTAACTTAATTAGCATTATGAAGAAATATTACATTTAGTAAGAAATAATTGCAGAGATTTTAGCATAGCAGCCCAGCTTCACGTCAACATTCTAGTTTTCCTAATACTGCATTTCAAGCCATTTATATGCTACCTATTTAAAAGTATTTCTTCCTATAATAAAAATATACAGCATACACGGTTTGTTGTTCATGGACATTTCTTTATTACTCTGATTACTCTTTTTTTCAGGATAAAGCACAGCCAGAGACTCAGGCTCTGAATTTTGGTGATGTGAGTTTTAATGCTCTTCTGGCAGTAGACGACCCATCTGCCATCTCTCTAGTGAAGCAGCCCAGCTCAGATGGCTTTAGACTAGATTCTGATCCTTTGTTCCAGGTTTGTCTCTTCTGCACTTTAAATTTAAAGCACTTTGTGCCAGAGTCTGATTGTGTTCTGATCACATTTGTATGTTAAAAATCTGAAAGTAGTACATGATTAAAAGAAAAACTAAATGTTTTTTCTTCATGTGGATACACAGATGTCTTTTAAAAAGGTGTTCCACAATGTAATAGATGTCATATGATGTGTGTATAAATACTTTACACTGATAATAATAATCATTGGGTTGATTATTCCACTGATGAGGAGTCGGTGTATATATTTGAATTAAGTAAATTTAAAGTATTCTTTGATAAATATTTAATGCAAGCAGCACCTTTTTTTATTTTTTTATTTTTGGCTAGAAGACAGTGGACAGCAAAATGAAAATGCTAACTCAAATTGTATGAAAAACAAATGCTAGCTTTAAGCATCCTTCTGCCCTGTCAGGTGGCAGCGGGCCGGGAGTGGTTCATCCATACCATTTACACTGTGCGATCCAGAGACAACGCCAAACGCGGCATTGGCAAGAGAAGCCTGGAGCACCACAACATCATGACAGGCTCTACGCTGCCCTTAACTCAGAATGGCAGCCGCATAAGGCGCTCGGCCAGAGATGTCCCTGCCATTGCAGAAGAGATCAGCGCTGAGAACAGCAGAGGGACAAACATCATGCACATTGCTTTGGACAGAACCCGCAGACAGGCTCCCCCAGATGGAGAGCTGTTTGCTGACAGCCTGGCTCCTCAGGGCTTGGGCAGCCATGGTGCTGAGGATAAGGCAGTGACGGTGGTTGGAGCCATGGTGGGGCTGCTGCTTGCGATTCTACTTATGGCCATCCTTCTGTTGGTGGCACGGTCACAACGGAGGCCATCAAAGAATGTGCCAAAAGTTCCCTCCAACGTGCAGCCTGTTATATTGAGGAGTGGCTTTGACTGCAGCGATAGTTCAGAAGTCTGAAGGCTGGTGAATTGGCCGCTGGTTGTCCCTTTTGTTACGTTGTCTCGGATAAGCCCTCCCTTCTCTTGTTGTGGTTTATCAAGTGCCTCGGACAGATTCAGTCTTTGGGGAGCTTAAGGACCAAAATCACGCCAAGCCCAAAGGAATATCTTCACAGTGTCAGGCAGAATGGTTTTATTTGTTTGAATGGTTTGGTTTTCCACTATGTATAATGTTTCTAACTTTTTTCTGATTTACAAAGGTGTTTCAGGACAGGTTACTCCAAACAGTAAATTTTTCACTAAAAAGGTTACAGAAAATGTCAATGAGAAAGATTTAAAATGTTGACATTAATGAGAAAGTTCATCCTCACTTGAACGGACTGACGATCATTGTCTTAATTTGCTTTCATATCAAGTTAAATACTAATATATTTAACAAAAACAAGTTCAAATTTGGTTGCTTGCAATGGGATTACTTATATATAATCCAAAATCAGCTTTAAAACTTTGAACAGTACAGTATCTTTTAGTAAAGTTCCATTCAGTGCTTCATGAGAATTTGCTCAAGAGAAGGTTTAAGGTCTTAAAGAAGGTTTTTCTTTAAGAAAACACAACCAAAAAATGTAAACATTAATAACCAATAACAGGAAAATTCTCATCATTTAGTGTTAAATGTCATGTTAAAAGGAATATTCCAATGCGTTCTTTGGAAGTAACAATGCTGAGCTTTGCTTTACACGAAATTAAATCAAAGTCATAAAATTCTGAAAAGATATCTTAGAACCAAAATATCAGGCTGTGAACACTGTATTGCCTGTAACACTGAATAATCAGTAATGAAATAATTTTTTAAAGTCAGGTTAAACAAACTCTGCAGAGAATTATGTTACTGTCATAAATGTGTTTTGTTTAAGGTGATTCAAGATATCCCAGTCATTGTGCACAAATGTAAGACTGTGAGTAGATAACACTGAATACCTGCTGCAAGTGTATTGTTTACCTACACAAGTGTATGTTTCACAAGCCATACACATTTTTCATCAAGTATACGTCCAAAGTGTACCATATTCTGTGACTTTTTTTATCGTGTTCACTTACTTACATGTATTCCATGCACACAAGGTACTGTATGAACTATTTTATATGAGGGGAATTTGGCATTCATGTGAGTTTATTGCTACTGTATGTAATGTATGTAAGTTCTTATCTGGAGTCACTAATTACCAGAGGTGGATACAGTAGTCAAGACTTTTGATGAAAAGATTTGTAAAGTGCCATGGTTTACTTTGTGGTCTAAAATTAAATACTAAATCTCAAAAATTTGTACACCTGTCAACTCAAATCTAAAGTCACTTGCAGTCTGAAGTTATTCAGGATTACTTTTCTAACAAATTTACAGATACATTTAGGAGAGATTCCAAAATTTCCAGAATTTGCCAACATTTCACTGAAGGCCAGCATTCGTAAGGCTGCATAACATGAACATAAATCCTTCTTGACAACTGACAAAAATCTACAAGAATACTGGTTTATTCCAACAAGAGCTGTCAAAATATTTGGCATGAAACTGACAGATGACATTTAGCGGTGGCCTAGTGGTTAGGGAGTTGGTCTCAGAATCGGAAGGTTGTGGGTTCAAATCCCTTACCAGTAGTTGCCCTGAAGTACCCTTGAGCAAGGTACTGTCCTTGTCACTGCTCCCTGGGCAGCTTTCATAGCTGCCCCCTGCTGCACGGTGTGTGTTTGTGCATGGGTTTAAATGCAGAGATCTAATTGCGTTGTGGTGTGCTGTGTGTACTCAAAATGACAAGAATAGTCACTTTCACTTTTTCACGTATTGGAATAAGTCTTTATATGTGGAATGTTTTCATTCAAAACCTTACAAATGCTGGATTTCAGAGAACCACATTATTCATGTTACCAAAATGGTAGAGGATGAAACAAATTTAGGCAAAGCAGGATTTGGATGAGCAGGTGTCGACAAACTTTTGGGCAGTGTACTTGAGTAGAAGTAAATGAATTAACACGGAACTAAACATTTCCTACCTCTGGTCATGTCTCCTGTATCGCAATACACACAAAAGAATGAACAAGTCCGGCCGTTAACCACCAATGATCTGACACACGTACAGCCTCTGAAATAAAAGAGAGTTTAGAAGCACGTGAATATGACTCAGGTATTTAGGTTGTTGAAGAAACTACTGTATGTCCTTCATATGCTTAGTGGACATTGAAAATAGCCACTACAGCGTTCACTTATTCCGTGTAATCACATTCTGCTGCTCTCTGATTTAATTTCTTTCTGCATGAGTGTTGGGCCTCATCCACTTTTTCTCCTTTAACAGTAAACAGACAGTAGTTATTCCACAAATTTCTAATATGTCGGTTAAACTATAAAATATTCTTTTTTTTCTACTATACACCTAAAAACGCTCATGTACTAATGTAAAGTACACCACTGCAAACACACTCACTGTTTTTGCTCATATATTTAATGCCAAAACTGAATGGAATACAACTGAATCTTCTTTATTGCATATGACACAGCTCCCTCTAAATGGAATACATTCCTTATATTACAAAAAGATGTTCTATGCAATGCATTTAGCAGAAGACAAGCAGTTGTATCAGGTTTTCTTTTTCATTCATTTCTAATACTTGATTTGTTTTATACTTGTGTGTGGTCCACAAGGGCACTGTGTCGTGCAATTATAGAATACAGATTTAGAATGGAAAATGTCCTTTTTTATGTTTGCAGATGTGTTTATGGTGCAATGTTGTGTTTGGAAATGTTCACCGTTAAATGTTTCCAATGATCAGTACTTTGTAAAAGGTCTGGAAACCACAAAATAAACTAACTTTGGGAAAATCTCTTCATGTATAAATGAATTCTGTGAACTGGGGGCCTAGACTTTTTGGTCCTTTAGTTGGAATGCATCTGGGTTCAATAAGGTTCTCCCATTGAAACTCTGAAACTCATTCCCTTAGTGACCAGAGATATCTTGGTCTCTCATCCCTGATTACTCCGCTTGTGTGAGGGGCCAGATCTAGAAAGACTGTTGGTGGTCCCAAGTCTACATGTGAGAATGAAAGAAGCTTCTGGACTCTGCAGCTGCATATATTTTCTTGGATCATTCCACAGATCTGTGTCATCGCTTGGTTTTCACTCTTAAATATGCCATCAAGTTTGACAATTTATAAAGGCAATTGTCCTGCTTTCATCTTGATGTCCACTGAACTCAATTACTAAAAGTTAACTTTTTCAAGCCTGTTGAACCATTTCAGGGACTATTGTTGGGAGTAGGATGCACCAGAACTCTCACAATACTTATATAAATGGGATATTTTGGTCTTTACTATTTAATAAATGGACACCCCAAAGACATTCATATAACCTTATAACACTAACATTGTGCAGTATTTTGTGTAGATTGATGAGGAAAAAATAAGAAAAAAACCTAGAATGACAAAATGATGACTGTTTTCTAGTCTCTATTTTGACAGAATTAGAAATGTAGGCAATTAGCTTCATTGAAAAAAGATGATAGGGGCAGTGGTGGCCTAGTGGTTAGGGCGTTGGCCACATGAGCGGAGAATCGGGGGTTCGAACCCCTTCCCAATAGGTTGCCCTGAGGTACCCTTGAGCAAGGTGCCGTCCCCGTCCCGCTCCTCCCTGCGATGGGCTGGCGACCTGTCCAGGGTGCGTCCCCCGTCCTCGCCCTGTGTGCGCTGGGTTGGACACCAGCACTCCCCCGCGACCCTGTTTGGGACAAGCGGCAGAAAATGGATGGAAAAAAGATGATCACTTTTTATTATTTCTAAATAAAATTATTTAATTAATATAATTAATATAATAATTTTAAAAATTCATTTCTAGAGATGCATGGAGTAGGGGTGGAGAAAGAATTTAAGAATTTAAATATTCAGAGTTACGGAGTGTGAAAGAGGTGAAGGAGATTGGAATGGGTGGAGAAGAGTGACAGGAATGATCTGTGACAGATGGGTAATAGTAAGAGTGAAAGGAAAGGTTTACAGGATGGTAGTGAGACCAGGTGATATACGGGTTAGAGACAGTGGTACTGAGGAAAGGACGAGGCGATGGAGCTGAAGATGAGATTTTTGTCGGAAGGGTCGAAGATGGGCAGAATGAAGAAAAAGTTTATCAGAGGGACAACTCAGGTTGGACAGTTTGGAGACAAAGTAAGAGAAGTAAGATTGAGCTGGTTTGGACATGTACAGAGGAGTGACAAGGATTATAATGGGACAAGGATGATGAGGATGGAGCTGCCAGGAAAGAGAAGAGGAAAATCAAAGAGGTTTATAGATGTGGTGAGAGAGGACATGCAGGAGATCGGTTTGAAGGAGGACAGGAATAAATGAATAAATGAAAACAGATGATCCGTTGTGGCAACCCCGAAATGGGATCAGCTATCGGCTATTTCTAAAATAGCGATCAGCTATTTCTAAAATTTGCTGCCCCATAAACTACAAGACAACTTGAATTTTTTAAACTCTGTACTACACAGAAAGACTGCTGCATAAGAACTTAAACAGCAAGCAGCACACCATGAGTCCCCCCAGAGCCCCCAGCTTAACAAAATGTAAATATATCATTATTAGTAATCGTTTTGTAGTAGTTTTTGGTTTTGTTTAAGTAATTGTATTTGTCTGCACTGGGGCCTGAGAGAAATGAAACTTCAATCCTCTGTATATCCTGTACAAAGCAGAATTGACAAATTTGACACTGAGTTTTAAACATGTCTCTCTCACTGAAAACTAAATTTATCTTCTGATGGAAGACAGAATTGCTGTTTTTAATGGACTTTTTCTTTGAGATATTCATAATCTGTTTAAGAATGAACAATGTTTTCTGCAAAGCAGATTGTTTAATTCAATCTGTCACAACAATAATGCAACATTTCTTAAATCTCTTCATAAGAATCCACGGAAGCATGTTTGTATTTCACATCTGATTTAAAAGCAAGTGTGGTAGCTTTAGTTCAACAAAAATATTGGGACAGTTTGTGCGTACATTATACATACTATTTACTTTGTTTTGCAATTTTTCAGTGACTCCTCCAGGAAATTTTGCAAACTTTAAATGTTACTGAAGAAGCTTCTTAGCCTGTTAGATATTCAAGGCTTGTTTAGCATGGTTTTGAAGACTACATGCTTAAACTACATGCTTTTCAGCTCAGTCCAATCATATAGTTTTGCCGGTCCTTGAGTAATAATTGATTAGAATACTGAAATATATATAGATCTTTTTTGGTCATGACAAGAATTTTTTGTTTTACAGATTTAGGTCTTAACGCAGTTCATGAATTGGCGCACACATTCAAAACTCACTAATTAGTACATTTTTTGAGTATGGGTCATTGTGAAACACAACACAGCAGACCATGAAACACAATGATATGGATCCTCTGCATTTTACTCATACTCACATGTGCAGATGTGATGAAGATAGTGAACCAGGAAATGCAGCCAATCAGCATAATGGAAGTAAGGACTATTTAAACACAATCTTGGAAAGTGAGAAGATTCCTGAGGAGTGCAGACAACATGAACTAGTACCGATTTTCAAGAATAAGGGTGATGCACAGAGCTGTAGTAACATCATCTCTGTCTCTCTTCAAAACTCAGTTAAAAACATATCTATACAGTCTGTGATTTTTCACTTCTCCCCATTCTTGATGTATTAATTCTGCTGTTTGTTTGTCACTGTCGTTGTGTTTGTTTGTTAACTGTTTTGATTTATATTGTTTTATCTTTTGCTCTGTAAAGTGACCTTGGGTTTGAGAAAGGTGCTAAATAAATAAATAATTAAAAATATTTATTATTGTTATTATTATTATTATTATTATTATTATTATTATTATTATTATTATTGTAGAGGGATAAAGTTGATCAGCCACAGCATGAACTTTTAGTATATAGTATATATACTATATATAGTATAGCAGTATGGTTTAATCCTGAGAAAGAGCACTACAGATGCAATGTTTGCTCTGAGGGTGTTACTGGAGAAGTACAGAGAAGATCAAAAGGAGTTGCATTGTGCCTTTGTGGACTTGGAGAAAGTATATGACAGGTTGCCTAAAGAGCAGATTGGTTTTGTATGAGGAAGTTAGGAGTGGCAGTGAAGTATTTGAGAGTGGTACAGATTATGTATCGGCAGTGTGACAGTGCTGAGGTCTGCAGTAGGAGTGATGGATACATTTAAGGTAGAGGTTGGATTACATCAAGGATCAACACTGAGCCCATTCTTGTTTGCAATGGTAATTGACAGGTTGACCGACGAGGTTAGACAGGAGTCCCTGTGAACGATGATGTTTGCTGATGATACTGTGATCTGTACCGAGAGTAGGGAGCAGCTTGAGGAGAACCTGGAGAGGGGGAGATATGCTTTAGAGGGAATTGTTTTTTTGTTTTCTTTGCTTTCCAAGGGCAGTCAGTCCTTGCTGTGTTGTAATAAGCACCCCAGGAATGAAAAGCATCCCCTTTGTGGACAGGTGGATTTCATCACATTAACCAATTTATGTAGTAAATAGACAATTATGAACATGTATCACTAAAGTTAAAGATCTTTTAACTTTAGTCCCTTTTTCACCACAATTGATTTAGCTCATTCCCAGATTCCACAGTAACTTTGTGTACCACTGTATTAATCTGTAAGTAGTAACAAAAAATACAATATTTAAAAAATATGAAGTCATTACACTACATTCCTGGATTCTTCTGAATTTTCAGACCGGCAGATTATTCAAACTGGTTGCCAATAACAGCCGCTTCCCCCTGATTGGACAGGTTGTATTTCCACAAAAGCACCAATTTAAAAAAACAAAAAATCACAGAGGTGACAATACACACTGCTACACACAAATATGTTTTAGAAGGGTCACATTAGCAGCCAGCATCAAGCTAGAAATGACAAAATAATGTTATAAAAATAACATTGCAAAAATATTGCTGAAAACTACTAAAGTTGGATTAAACACTGCCCAACTCATCATTAGAGTGCAGAATATTAGAGTGTGTATCTAATTTAACCCAGGCAGTGTTCAATAGTCAGAGAAAGTTTTACTGCAAATTGTTGCACTCTTTTTGTAGTGTTATTTCTTCTTTAATTATTAGGATGTAAAAGTAAAAAGTAAAACATTTTGAATATAAAAATCAGCACAACAGTTTATAGCATTATTTACATGAATATAATAATACGATATTGAGAATGAATATTAAAATGGTTAATACCAGCATCATGCTTGCGTATGTCCTGGTGCTGGAGAATTGCAGAGAGGGAGCACTGCTGGTGCTGCAGGGGTTTCTGCTGTTGTAGATGCTGGCACTGCTCAGATACCTGCTGTTGTGAAGGCTGGCACCGACAGTGAGGCTAGCCTTGATTTTTATTTTTTTTTTTTTTTTACAGTTTTCTAACTATATTTACAGTAAACAGGATGAATTAAACTAAAATGTGCTGACACACAACAAGGTGTTGAAGAAGCCCCTTGTGAAGGTTAGGTGGGATTGACCAGACATAAATGCGGAGCCGCGAGTCTGCAGCTGAACTTTGTTGAGCATGAACATGTACTCACACAAACACTAAACTCAATGTGGTTCTTACACGCAGTCATGACCGATGCTCTGCTCTGACTCTTTACATCATTTATGCCATTGAGATCAATGATGCGCACCTGACGTCTTAACAAGGCACCAGGTGTGCCCAGTCAGGGCAGAGCGCTGCAAACTGACACCAAACATTAAAAGTATCAGGAGAACTTAGCTGTAATTTTCTTTTTTTTGTTTCTGTGTCCTCAAACTGACGAAGGAATTAAATGATGTTTTTAGTCTGCTCAGCAGCTCTTTTGGTAGGAGAGGATGGATAAAGGGAAGAAAGTGAAAGTGATTATTCTTGTTCATTGTGAGTTCACAGCACACCACAACAGAATTACACCTCTACATTTAACCCACACAGCAGGGGGGCTAAATGAAAGCGCACGGGGAGCAGTGACAGTACCTTCCTCAAGGGCAACCTACTGGTCTGGGATCCGAACCCATGACCTTCTGATCCTGGGCCCCCAACCACTTTTTGTGGTTTTCAGTTTACCTGCTGAGTAGCGCCATTGGAAGTGTAAGCAGAAAAAAGTGATACAAAATAAGAACACGCATTTAATTTAATCTTAGTACGTTAGTGAGCGTGCGTGTGCGTGTGCGTGCGTGCGTGTCGGAAGTTGTCCCTCTGAAACGCCTCTCTCTCCAGTCGGGAAGCGGCTGTTCTGTGATCATGGCCACTGCTGGAGATACGAGGGGGGAGCTGCAGAAGGAGCTCGTTTGTGCCATTTGCCTCGATTACTTCGACGACCCTGTGATCTTAAAATGCGGCCACAATTTCTGCCGCCTGTGTATTCTGATGCACTGGGAGGAAAACGGCGGCGACGACATCGGTTACCAGTGTCCCGAGTGCCGGATGGTGCGCTGTGTTTACATTAGCCCGTGCTAACGCTAACGCTAACGCTAGCCTGGAGCTGTGGAGCAGCAACGCGCGGCTTTTAGTGCGGCGTTACTGTGGTTACGGTGCTGAGAGGTCGAGAACAGTCGCGTGCACGGGACGGTGAAGGGCGGAAGAGACTGCGAGGAAGGGTAGAGAGTTTGCCGCTCAGCAGCTGAAGCTGTTATCAGGCTTTAGCGAGCTGCACGGAGTGCGGCGGTGTTCACATTCACAACTCCACACTTCAGCGGTGCTGCATGACTTTAGTGCACCAGACTCATATCTGCCGGCCTTGTCTTCCAAACAATTCCCTAAACGGACCTCCGGTTTGCTTCGGTTTAATAAGATAAACCTTTGCCTCAAATTCTCCTGTAAAAAGGCCAGCTTGTAGTAGTGGCTGAAGGAAAGGGTGAGCAGTGACTCCGTTTGCTCTGCAGCAGATAAATTCAGTGCTTGAGGTCAAGTTAGTGTGTTAAAGCTAAAATGCCAAACTTTGTGATGTTTGTGGACAGAAACTGGGCCTGGAAATTCGTTCAAAGCCACATTTTCTCTCGCCGGCGGTGATATTTTTGTTAAAACTCGTATTCTGGTGAACTTCAGTGCGCATGGAAGTTAGCTGTCCGGCTAATGGTTTAGCTGACCTCCTTAAAAAAATTGAACTCGTCTTCTGTCTGATCTCCCATCATGTGTATTTTAGCTCGCTGGCTAATATTTGGTCACCACATCTTTTATGACAGGGTGTAAATACAGCCTTTGAAAGTGAATTCAGTTTGTGAAGTCTTGATATGTGTGATTTGGGACGCAGCCCAGGTCTGTGCGTGTGGTTCTTTCACTTTAGTTGTCCAGGCACGCTGCTGACCTCTTGGATGTTGTGTTTATAGGTGTTTGGCAAGATGAGCTTCACAAAGAACTACCTCGTGAAAAACCTGGTGGATAAACTGAGCGAGTTTGACTGTTTAAAGACGTGCAGGCCACCAGCTCCTGTGAAACCTGTCAAAATGGAAGGGAAATGTGAGCGGCACCACGAGGAGCTGAAACTGTACTGCCACACTGACCGCAAACCCATTTGCGTCGTGTGCAGAGAATCCAGGGCTCATCGGTGAGTTTTCTGCCTGAGACCTCTTTGATTTGTTCTAGTAGAACTGATCCTTTTGCTCTGTAACGTTTAATGTTGAACTGACGATCTGTTCACTCCATCCTTGGCCTTTCCGCGTGTTTTTAGACACCATGATGTCGCCCCCGTGCCAGAGGTCGTCGAGGACATGAAGGTGAGGTCCAGTGATTTGGTCATGCTGGCCTGCATCTGAAAATTTGAATACATTTCCTTTCTTATCCTTTAATTTTGACTGATCTGGTAGTCTGGCAGTGGTCTGGTGACCTGGCCAGAGTGTTTCTCCAAGTTTCACACTATGAGTGCTAGGAAAATCTACAGTACCCAAGATAGGATAAGCTCAGAGGATGGCTGGATGGATGCATGTATGCATGGATGGATGGATAGATAGTAGCCAAGTGGATCCGCATGCTAGTCAGATCTACTAGTACTTGACAAGACCTTGGGCTACAGATCAGGTGAAATCAGGGGAAAAAAGATTGGTGAGGAAACTTCATCTATACATTCATCTATTCGGAGCAACCTCAGGTGCTTTACTAGGATGTGGCTGATCATGCTTTTATTTTTTTTTCTCTTCCACAGGGAGAGTTAAAACTGAGGCTCATCAAACTGAACTGGCAGAAGTCTATGTGTGCCAGAGTCAAAGCCATAGATGAGCAAGCCAAAGCAGATGTTAAAGTATGTGAGGCTACTACAAAAAGAATGCTCGTTCTGAGTTGTGTTAATAAATATTAATTATTTATCTATCTAACCATGTCTAAGCTTGGTCAGTGAACATTGTTCACTTTCTCACAGCTAAAGAAACAAGCTTTGAAAGAGAAGATCGAAGATGACGTTGGAGCTCTGGTACAGTTTTTGCTGGATGAGAAGGACGGGCTCTTGGAGAGACTGGAAGACGAGGAGGCTTCAACGATAGCACTAATAGATGAGAATCTTAAGCTGGTGGACAGTGAGGCGGCCAAGGTAGACAGGGCCATTTCTGACATTCAGAATCAGCTCAGTGAGGCTGCCAAGTTTGAGGTAAATTCACACCATTTACTGAGTCATCTTGTTGATTGTGCGACTGGAAATGTGTTATAACCTCATTTTGTCATTTTTAGAATATCAGCAAAGCATACTCAAGGTATGTTATTTATTGATTGGCAGCTTATTTGTAATTGTTTAATTTTCATCTCTTGACCAGGCATAACTTATTATTTCCTCCGTGCCTTTAGCCCGAGCCATGTGAGCCTTACTGTACAGGCAGTGAACTGTCCACCTGACTATACGGAGTTCACTGGCCCCTTTCAGCTAATCCTGTGGAAGAAGATGATGCATGTGCTACATACAAGTATGTAAAGCAAGTCAGCATCTTATGCAATTTATGCGACTCTTAAGTTTTCTCTTTTGTCAGTTTGTAGACAATGTTCTCTTATCTGTGTTTACTGCGCATTTTATCTCCTCTCATGTCTATAGCCTCTTCCAAACAGGACACGTTTAGTAACTAAGTTAGCTGGTTAGTTGGATCAGGTGTGCGGAAAACTGAAGTTACTGCAATGTGCAGGAAAGAGACGCTTTAAGACCTCATTTGGAAACCAGTACTCTGCTCAATGTTCTACGTAGTAAAGAAGCTTTTCCCACCATGCCTCTGCAAACTCTCTTTTCTAAACCCGGGGCCCTCTGCACAAATTTTGCACCTATGTTATTGCACTTGACTCTGCTAGAACTGGTTAATTTATGTTGAAACATCTGTGCTAGATGACTGGTATGATGCACTGGTATGTGATCACCCGGACTGTAATTATGGTGTTACGGATTACGAATTTTTCTCTTTCTCAGTGCCCCAAAACCTGACGCTGGACCTGGACACAGCGCACCCCTCGCTGGCTATCAGTGACTTTGATACAAAGGTGGAGGAGGGTCGTGTACGTAACCAGGAGCCTGACCTGCCCCAACGCTTCACTCGCTTCTTTGGTGTCCTGGCAACAGCCCGCTACTCTAGCGGCCAACACTACTGGGAGGTGGACGTACGGGACAAAGGTGTGTGGTACCTGGGCGTCACCACTGAATGCAGCAACCGTAAGGGCTTTGTCAACCTGTCTCCTTCTGCCGGCTATTGGAGCCTGTGCTTGCACGATCGGCTGTACGCCAACGAAGAGGACTCGCGTGTGCCTGTAGCTGACTACTGGAACTCTCCACGTGTTGGCATCTTCTTGGACTACGACAGGGGCCATGTCACCTTCTTCGATGCCGTCACCATGAAGCGCATCTATAACTTCATTGCCTACTTTGATGAGCCGGTGTCACCCTTCTTCAGCCCGGGCAAGAACGACCCGGGTAGCCGACTGCAAATCTGCCATTTCTACTGAGAGGCCTGCTAGATAGTGGCCAGAGAACAGAAAAAAATGTTAAGAAAACATTATTTCTATAATCAAAAATGTCCATTCCTTGGTGTTCTTCTGTCAGGAGACAGGAGGGATTTGCCTTGGTGTGGCTCAGACCGTGAGCTCCTGTTTGTGATTTAAAGAAGCGCAGTGCTCCGCTTCACCAGAGTATGAAAGAATCAGAAGCAGTTTTCTTGTTACTGTTGGATTAACGATGTAGCCCTACTGTTCAGGTAGAGATCCGTTGCAGGTTTCAAGCAAATAGCAACTCAAAGCTGCTCACAACTTCTCGTTTCACCTCAGTGTTGTCTTGTGTCTTTTCAGGTGAAAGTAAAAACAAACAAACAAAAAAAAAAAAACAAAAGACGTTAAAATTTTCTAAATCCTTATTCTGCTTCATAGCGGTGGGATTTGGGTCACTGTTGATTAATGGTAGTACATTTTCAGTTTTTGCAAATAGCTTTAGAGGTATTTCAACTTTTAAACCTATCACTATGATGTATTTGAACAAACTGTAAGCTTTATTATGTCAAATGTATTAAATGCACCCCCTTTTCTAACAGTTTCACATTTGACCCTCCTTTTATAACACATTCAGATAGCCCATGTTGTAGAATTTTCACTGAGATAATTTTTTTTTTTTTTTGGGCTCAGGCTGCAAATAGATTTGGACCGTTCCATGACCAATATATACTGTAGGCTAAATATAGTTCACTTTATTACCTGTCCATAAGATCAAAAGACTAGTGCATATGTATTATTATTATTATTTTTTTTTGTACATAAATTCATCAGTTTATTCATCTCAAGTTAAATGCCTTTAGGCTAAAGATTGTGTGCCACTTTGCCATTTTTCAAGTAAACTCATGGTCAACTTTTATATTGATTTGTAATTTTCACTTTTATATGTTTTATTTTGTTTGTTTTTTTTTTTAATGTGTCTAATATTTCAGACATTTGACCAAACTGAAACAAGAAGACTATCATCTTTCATCAGTTTCTGCCCCCTTGATTCTAACTCCTGAAGTAGTTCACCTCTGTTACATGTTTGTAATAAGAAATGTATTTCACTTTATCTAGTAATTCTTTTCTGATCTGAAGCGCTCAGAGTTGGACTATGGTTTTGGCTGGGCTTTAAGATCGGATTCATTTCTGGATCTAAATATTTGTGTGTTTTGTTACTGTAATAACTACTGCAGTATGTCAAGCTTTTTATTTTCCATAGTGATTCATAGATTGGGAAAATAAAATTTGATTAAAGAGGATGTTGTTCCTGTAGTTGAAGGAAAGTAATGTTGCTTCAGCATCCTAGGGATTTTTTTTTTTTTTTTAGATGTAGATCCTGTTCTGAGAATATGTAGAAATATAATGATCTGTTTCTGATCACCTGCGCTTGTAATTAACCAGACAATTTAACACACGGTTTCATTACTGAATCTCCTCTCGTGCTGAACCATCAGGTTCTCCAAGCAGTAGTTCATGAACTGCATTAACTGTGATGATCTGGTTAGGACCATGTTTTCAAGCTTCTCAGAAATTAATTTGGATCTAGGATCAGTCAGTCGATGGACATGCACTGAACCAGAGACGTGGAAGATAGAAACGAATATTAAATCAGCAGTTTTATTCTTAGACAGTTGCTCCACACATGCCTTTTTGAACACTTTGCTCGGCTGCAACTAGAAGGTTTCCATTAAGCTATTAAATTGTTTTCATAAAACATGATACTACATATATTTTTCAAGGGTCCTTTTAAGTATGAGTGGGAATACCCCTCCTTTAATGCTTTTTTCAGGCTACTAGCCTAGGTTCTAAAACCTACCTAAAGCCAAAAAATGTGCAGTGGTTATGTTGTCACATTATAAATGCGGAAGATCTGGTGACCTTTATCAGAACTCGAATATATACAAGATTATAGCATAGATCTGCTTGCTTTGAAAGTCCTCCAATACTGGATTTAAACGCCCATACCATAAAAAATGCTCTTTTATGAATTAGGAGTTAAGTGTCTAAACATCACTTGGATTGTAATTATACAGGCCACATATAAAAATTATATTTGTTTAGAAAAACGAACACAGTATGGCCTGCTCAGGGCTCAGACTGGGAGCTACTGCTCAAAGTCATGTAAGCCTGACCCACCGGGAACAAAGTGATCAAATACCCATTTCCACTCAACAGGTGTTACAAAAGTGATCAATAGAAAAATCTTTTAATCACTGGCCAAAGATGATACAGCATTACAAGTACTTCACTGTTGCAGCAGATATGTTCAGACTGCTGGGAAATCCTCGTCAACATGCAAAACTACTCGCACGGATACAGAGATGGACTTTCACCATTTCAACTACAAGGCAACCTTCATAAACCTCTTGAGCCTTAACAGATAAAATTAGGTAATTAAGCAAGACATGATGGCATCTATGACACACACAAAGCCTTCAACAAGAAAAGGAAAGAACTTCTTTGAAAGCTTTGGCTGGTGGGGCTCGTGCAGGGCACTTCTAAAATTGCACAAATCAGAATCAAGACTATAAATAAATATAAATAAAAAAAAAATACTGATAAAAAGGTGGCCTTTTTCTCTGCCACACTGATACCACGGTGATGCACTGACAGGAGAAATGGAAATGATTATGTACAAGGAAATATATTCTATTTATGGGAATCAATATACGGGCTTTGCAATCAACCCAGTACAGATATCTGAACCATGTTCCTTATTGCTCTCTGTTTTGCCACTTGCTTTGATTGGAGAACTTTGATATAGCCTAATACATTAGAAAAATAACATTCTGAAAAGAAAAAAAAAAAAAAAACAGTTAAGTCCTTGTTTGGCTCCACATTTGAGCTGTTAAAAAGCGCAGGTGTGGTGATGTTGGCTGGAAATACAGTAGTGCATGTTAGAAGCCCTGATTACAGTAAGCTGCTCTAAGCACTAGCTCTGTACAGCTGGGTTAGGCCAAATCAGTGGTAAACAGCGAGGCTATATTTATTATCTGCTGTAAAGAAGCCAAAGCGATACATTTACAGATTACATATACATATATATTCTCATATATACACACATATGCATATTTACAAGTACACGTCTATGCGCATTGATACAAATACACACCTAGAAAATCCACAAGTTGTCTCGCAGTCACAGACAGACGTTATGAGTCTCGGAAGGAGAGGAAAGGAAAAGAAGCTGGTATAGAGGTTTTTGCCCACACTGACCTAAGAAACTAGTGACTCCTCAGCAAGGTTAAGACACTGAATAGAACAAAACCCCCAAAAAAAGGAAAACAAGTTTTTGCTGTGAAATTTACAAACTTCTATTTAATTCCATTTTACCCCGCGTTAGAGGCAAGTGATCACTGTAAAACATCTGTGCTTTTTCGATATGATTATCTGTCGCCCCCTCTTACACAATCATAAGGTCTGGTTCAATACTATAAATGGCCTTTTTTATCTTTGGGGGGGGCAGGGGGCACAGCATCAGTATAAAGTTAAAGAAAAAAGTGCTCTCGTGCTTTCCATCCGGGTTTGGTTGTGGATCTGAGCCAAACTAAAATGTGCAAAACAGGGTTACGAAAGGGAAAGCAGGAGAAACGGTGACACCCTGTGACAGGTCCTCAGTGCTACTGCAGGTAACGGTACACTTTGAAGCAGTGGTTCCCCGAGTCAGCCACCACCACATGGCCTTCGGAGGTAAGAGCCAGACCCTGGGGCCCGTACAGAGGGTCTGCACTCGTGTTGATGTAGGACAGGAAGGATCCTGAGCTATCAAACACCTTTGAAAACAAAGAATCCCACAATTGGTTTGGTGTGCTCAATAAACATTACAGACCCAAATCAGGAGAAGTTGAGACAGTGTGGAAAATAAGAATGCAGTGATTCTTTCATTTACTTTCAGTGCAGACAGTATGAACTCAATATATTTAATTAACATTATTTAATATACATGTAATTATACTTCTGTACTTCTTTTTATCTGATATACAGTTCTGCATTTTAGACTTGCAACACGTTCCAAAAAAAGTTCAGATGAACTTAGTAATGAGATAAAAAAAAAAAAAAAAGGGATTTCAAATAGGTAATGTCAACAAGTGATTGTAATCATGATTGGTACAAAAGCAGCAAAGCAGCATACAAGAGGATGCAGCATAGTTTTGCGCATATCATCAAATTATATTACACTTAAATGCATAAATGGCAAGAGTGCAAACATAAGCTGAACTTAGTTTATCTCTGACTCCTCAGATGGCCCTGGATCAAAAAACGTCATGCATCAATAGCTCACAGAGCCACATGGCCAAGGGTTACTTTGGCAAATCTTTCTCCAGCTGTACAGCACAGACTTACATTCACAAAGTCCCTTAAACCTTTAAAGAAAGGAAGTTTATGTTAAGCAGAAGTGCCATCGACTTCTCCATCACGTATTGGAAATGTGTGCTGGGGTCATATAAATTCAGTATTCCAAATCTTTTTGGGGAAAAAATTGACGCTGTGTGCTACAGACCAAAGACAGAAAAGGATCCAGACTATTGTCGGAAAAGTCCAATAGTCAGGGTCTGTCATGCGTTGTGCACAATGCGTTGTGTCAGTGCCCTTGGCAAAGGTAATTTACTGTGATGCAGTATTAATGCAGTAAAAGTACACAACATATACTGCTTTAAAACCATCATCTTTTCCAGTGACTTCTATGCATTTTTCAAGAAGACAAACCACATTTTGTCCACATTACAAAGACTGACAAGCCTGCCTGTCCTCAACTGTCCCCATCACAGCCTGTGTGGAGAATTTAAAAATGAAAAGACCCCATACTGCTGCATGCCTTAAGATATGTGCCCAATAAAATAGGACAAAATAATCCACGAAACACTTCAACGCTTGGACCCTCTTTTAAATATCTTTTAAATGCTGCGGTAAGAAATGGCATTGCAAGGTAGTGACGGCTTTCCTGTCCCAACTTTTTTTGCAACGTGTTTCAAGCCTGAAATTTGTTTACATTTCTAAACAAATGAAGCTGACCATTTAAATGTCTTAAATTCTGAATCCTTGCAATTAAATGAAGGCAAACTTAAGAATCACTCTGTTCTATTTTTTTTTTGCATCCCATACGGTCCCCACCTTTTCTGATCAAGAACTGTACATTAAAGTTCGCATTACAAGCATGGAATTAGCAGTTTATATAAATGATTATGATCGTTTCAACTATCTAAAATCTAAACAAATAAAATTGTCAATCATCGTGCTGTCAGAACGAAACTCCATTCTCCTTTGGACCATTTTTACTGGTTTGTCAATAATGAAATTCTGGCACAATGTTAAAAGCAGCACTTTTTTCTTGAATGTAAGAAAAACTAAAGTGTTAAAAAAAACGGAGATATAAGGTTTTGTTTTATCAGCAACAACATGTTGCAACAAACAGGATGTATCAAATACAAGAGATACAGGACCTCTGCTATATGCCATTACCTGTATCCTGCTGTTGCCCCAGTCTGCTACGATGATGTTGCCATTAGTATCTACAGCCACTCCTGTTGGAGCATTAAACTGGCCATTTCCTTCACCATGAGAACCAAACTTAAAAAGGAACTCCCCATCCGCATTGAACACCTGAGTGAAGAGCAGAGACTTAAATACACATCATACCATTCACAATAATATAAATGTCATGTAATATCATGCAACACAGTCAGATTCTGAATAAATGTGCATAAATCTGTTTAACCTAAAATAAGCTTACTTTAACAGAGTGGTTGTGAAAGTCTGTCACTATGATCTCATTCTTGTTGTTGACAGCCACAAAGTGTGGACCTGAACAGACAAACAAAGTGAGAAACCGAATGGAGAGGGGCATGAGTATGGATGCCACATGACATAACAGAAGGAGGATCTTCTGGGTGATCAAGAGAAATCTATAGACACGGCAACCACAAAACACAGAACGTTTCCTGGTAAATCAAGAGCTTCAATCATTTTCAATCATTGAAAACGCTGTATATCTTTGGAGCAAATTCAACCATTCAGTGCCAAAGTGATTTGTAATTTGTAAAAAGATCTGCAAATATCAGTGATTTGTCACTGCTGTAAAAAAAACCCTCATATTTCAGATAAGATTTAAGAACGGTATTTCTTGGTCATATATTTGAGAGATCTTTAAAAAAAAAGAGAAAAAAGCCTTCCTGAAATCTAATGTCTGTCAATGAAACAAGTTTTGGACGCTTTCTCTTGGTTCTTTTGAGTTTTTCCAAAATGTATAAAAACATTCGAATGATGGATGTATGAGGATTTTTGTGACAGCAATATGAAAATACGTTGAAAAAAACATTTAAGGGTTGATTCAATCCAAAACTAACATACTTATACTCATTTAATTTGACCATCTTACATTCAAGTGATATGCACAACAGTGCACGGTATGCTCCATACTTACTGAACCCAGGGCCAGATTTACTAAGCTTTTGCTCCAGTGCAAAGTTTGCACCACTTTTTTCTAAAAGGAATAGGGGACAAAAATAAACAAGATCAGAAACAGAGGGAAATAAACTGAGTTTACAAAGGCCATTCTCAAAATGCCTTTTTCTGCCACATCACAAAATGCCCAGAAAAGAGACTGAGACATTGAATGCAGTGAAGCCCGTAATGCTTTTTGCACCTACACACCAAACCCACATCAGAAGAAGCATTCAGATGGAGGAAGAGGGCAGCATGCCACATGCAATTCTCAGGATTATGGAACAGAAAGTATCAGGGTTAAAGGGTAAAGTGAGGAGAAAATAACAGCAAATATAAGGATATAAGCTGGGGGAACAGAACATAACTGTAAAAGTTTTGGAGTTAGGCTTGAGTTGTTTTTTCTGTATGAAGATTAAGGGGTTCTACAACAAAGTAATGAAAGTATTGCCTTCAGACTAATAGCTAAGGCTTCTTTAAGAAATGCCATAGGAAAAAAAAAACATTTCAGTTCAACAAAGAGTCATTTTTGTGATTCACGAATGCAAAAAATCACAATGTTAGGGCTATTTACTGATTTAAGGGTTCTTAAATCTTAAAAGCCAAATTGTTTTATATCATCTAGGGGCTCACACACACAAAAATGCCTCTTTTAAAATGTTGTATGGCATCATGAAAAGAAACCTTTCTGGTGCCTTTGTTTTAAAAAGTGCTAAGTATAACATTACAAATACAATGAAGAAACATGATTCAGGAAAAGTGAGGAGCAAATGACAAAGGTTTCTATATATTGCTTTACACAATGGAACTGAAGCCTGGGTAAATCTGGCCATTGAAATATATTATACCATTAATTAAATCAACTTCAAACTCTTCATTACTTTAGCCTTAGCACATACATGCAGTCTATAAACTCACTGTTTAACCGCAAATTAATGGCACCCTTAGACCCAATTAGGCCTTATTTAGAACTGTATGTAAAACTATGCTTAACCATATAAAAAGTTCAGTTCAGGAAATTCCATAGAAGCACTTTTTGTTGTCCAGCATAACTCCTGTTTAATATAGATTCTTGCAAGCTGTTGCTGTGGCAAGTAGGCGAATGCAATTGTGTGGTCCATGTAACATCTCCTACTGGGCTTTTTAAAGATATAAAACATTTTCTTTCTCTTTTAGAAGGTTTTATTACATTCACTCTGTTTGTTGGGTGCAGAGCTGGTGCTCAAGGCAAGCATATCATACACTGTGGAACAGGTCTGTGAAGAAGGCTGGTTATTAGAGAACCAAGCAGTCATTACAACATAAAACACATTGGGGGGGTTGTCTCAGAATAATCTGAATTATTAATTTAAACAATGTATAATCACACAAAGACCCACTCTCTGGTTATTTTAAATTAATTTAAACATGCTCTACATTGAACTACCAAAACAACCTGTGATACAAAAATTGTAACATGCTGTT
The DNA here is from genome assembly GCA_017165825.1 of Hepsetus odoe. Taxonomy (NCBI): domain Eukaryota; kingdom Metazoa; phylum Chordata; class Actinopteri; order Characiformes; family Hepsetidae; genus Hepsetus; species Hepsetus odoe. The sequence continues at coordinate 11,703,711 of CM029383.1, read as the reverse complement.
ACCCTAGTACCTGCAAACTGCCTGTCCAAGGTGCCCCTTGCCCCAAACTTGGTGACCAGTTTTCCATTTGATTGGAAGATAAAGACGCAGCAGGCCTTGTTGTCCACGGCAATTATATGGCCGTTCCGGTCAACAGCCACACCCTTCGGCCCCATCAGTCTCCCAGCCCCAATCTTGTTCTGCGCACAGAACTCACATGTCAGTAGGAACATTTGTGAGGAGAGGGCATAGGTCATCAAATTTTTTTCTCATTATCAATTAGGGCTGCTAATGAGGAATTGCTAGCAATGAACAGCTAACAGTTCAATAAGTCCTTCTATCATGCTTTATTATATCCTAACTAATTGGAAATAATAATTGGTCAATATTTGTCCCTAGCCCTATTATCAACCTATATTTCCATAACTTGTAATCTAGGTCTTCTTTACCTTGAACTTCCCATCTGAGGAGAAGATGCTTATCCATCGGTTATCATAGTCAGCCACTATGATGTCTCCATTCATGTCTACAGTTACACCTGTAGGCCTCTGTAGCTGCCCTGGGGATCGGCCACGGACGCCAAACCTCAGCTTGAACTGCCCGTCATTAGTAAACACCTACAAGAAAAGAAACATAAAGAAAATCAGTACTTAGCATTAAACAAATGGCACACATTACATACATGTGAAGTGTTGTAACAGGTTATCCTTCACATTTACTTTCTATTTTGCATAGTCAACAATTAAGCTTATGAATCTTCTCTATTTGACAAAAATTCTTAATCACTGGACCCACCTGTATACACTGGTTGTTGCTATCTGCCACTACTACTCTGCCATTGCTGGAGGTGGAGATGCCTTGGAGATTAGTGAACTCACCCTTCTCCCTGCCTCTTGTGCCTGTGACACAAAAAAAGCAGGCAAAACAAAGAAGCTTAAAACCCCTAAAGTGACACCAGTGAAATTTAAATTCAGGCCAAAAAGGATAGTTTTTCAGACTCAAAATTTGATGTAATTTGGGTTGGGAGTTCAGAAATTAAGGCTCAAAACCTGATACTATGATTGAGGAATGGTTAGACTATACAAAAATAAGAGGTTCTGTTTAGGTTCACACCAAAATTGAATCCCCATTTGAGCTATATCTATATCTATTCATCTTTCTTCTAGTGACATATGGTCGTCTTACCCACTCTGTAGATAAGCTCATCCTCAATAGGGTTCTCTTTCTTCTTCGTAGCACTGTACATACTGGAAGGTCTGCGCACAGCTTTCTGTCTGATGTGGCCTCCAGTGCCGCTGGGTGACTTCACCCTTCTTTTCACGTCATCTGGAGAGTGGGGTACATCACAGGGTTTGACAGCACGTAGCCTGAAGGGGCTTCCTCGGACAGGCTGCCCATACAGCAGCAGACAGATGGAGTACTCCCCTTCACTCCGAAGTGTATAGCCCACCTCGTATGTGCCGTTCTTATTGTCCACCACCTCTACCTCAACTGCCCGCCCGCCATCTTGCCCTGTAATCTCTGCTTTTAATGCTGCATTTCCGGTCCTCACCAGCTCCCCGTCTTTGTCCTTGGTAGTGACAGTGATAGTAACATGCTGGCCCACGACAGCATGTCTCAGGCCCTCTCCTGTGGCTACACTAGTGTGCCCCACAGCGCTGGTGGTCAACAGCACGCCCAGGTTCTGGATGGAGCGCCGTAGCCCCTCTGTCTCCACCTGGCACTCCAGGTGGGCGTTCTCGTGTGGGTGCTCAGGGAAGTCATGGCAGGCAAGAGCACTGACTCGCTCACTCATCTGCTTCTGCACCAGCAGCACCTCAGTGGCGCTGCCATGGCTCAGAGCCTGCTCTGTGAAGCTGCAGCTGCTCTGGATGTTCTCTTTGCCCTGCTGCAACGACGACAGCTGTGCCTGCAGCACCTAGACAAACACAGAGACACACGCAAAATTCAACACTGCCTCTACAATTTCCAGTTTCCAAACTATTTAAACAATTCTGTTGTTTCTGTTGTCTAAAGCACAAAATCATTACAATATGACCTTTTTAAAAATTCTCTAACAATCCACTAGAGGGCTCTCCATCTGTTTTAGATATACTTTATACTTTGTTTACATTGGTGCTATATAATACAATGAATAAAACTCTTATAATTGACCTAATTACTAACTGCAAACAGCAGTTACAGGTACAACTGTAATGGGCACAATTATTAAATCATAAGTTAAAGATTGTATAGTCAAATGGACCCTCAAAATGAATCAAGCATTAATTAATCAAATTAACAAGCAAATTCCCCGGTTTTAATTCACAGTCTTGTTTGGATAACCTTTGTAAAACACACACATACATGCATGCACACATGCTTGCACACACACACACACACACACACACAGTTGCACACAAAATGTATGCCATATATTTAAAATGAGAAAAACACAGAACGAATGAGTCACTAATTCTGACTGACCTTCTGTTTGGCACTGCAGATGTTCTCCAGGTCAGCTATGAGAGCAGCTTTGCGTAGGTGCAAAACTCGCTCCAGCTCCTCAAATGTGCCACTGATCTCATTCACCGCTTCATTCTTTCTCTCCGTTAGCTGTCTGGAAATTTCGTTCACCAGCTCAATAGCCACCGTAAGCTGGGGTAACCTGCCAGTGGAACAGATACAAAAATCTTGGGTTTCAAAATACATGTATATGCCATGAAAAGGTGGCATTATGAAATAGTAGCACCTGCAAGGTGTTTATGATCTTTTTCAGTATAGGAGTAGCATACAGATCAGCAACTTGAATTCTACCAACGCTGATACCCTGACAGGTAAAACAGACAAACATTTTGATGAACGTCTAGGTTTTGGAAATGTTTTTACAGTACTAAGTGTAATATGAAAAGTGAAAGTGAAAAGTGAAAGTGACAACCCTTGTCATTGCGAGGTCACGGCACAGCACACAGTGAACCACAACGAAATTGGACCTCTGCATTTAACCCATACACACACGTGCAGCAGTGGGCAGCTATTGAAAGCGCCCGGGGAGCAGTGATGGGGACGGTACCTTGCTCAAGGGTACCTCAGGGCAACCCACTGGGGTGGGAATCGAACCCACAATCTTCCGATGCCGGGCCAACTCCCTAACCACTAGGCCACCACTGCCCCAAATTGAATTGGTAGTGCTAGAGGTGAGATTTGAACCTAGGACTTCTTGAGCCATTGCTCCATAGGCAAGTAACCTACCACTAGACCACCATCACCCATACTAGACCACCATCACCCATGTTACCGTAATTATAAGATTTCCACTTTATTTACCTAATATGTTCCAACATAAGAACTTCATATGCATAAGCAATGAACAGTGTATTTAATGCACAGTTTAATATTTACAGTTTAAATATATCCAACATAACAGAAGATACAAAATTTATTTTACAAATGAAATGGTGTTGATATGATTGTATAAAATAATGTTGCTGCTTCATCTTTGAAACTCTCAAGAATAATCATTTCCTAATAAACAAAAGGCAGAGGCCTATATAGAACACCATGAACTGCATATGATCTATGAGAGCTTTTGATGTCCTTAAGATTGTTGTGATGATTTTAACACAGGTTAATTTCCTCCCTAAGAATTTAGTTTGATGGTCTTTCATGAAACTAACACAGTATATGATATCTTAAAAAAGAAAAAAAAAGCTCAGTAACTTTAAGGTACCTTGTCAAGTCAATACAATATTATACACTTAATATCTCTCATGCTGTGATTACTAACATAAGGTGTTAAATAAAAACAATTTTAGGTTCCATAGGTTATAGGTTTCCAATAAACTATTCCATGCTTATAAAGTCCCTAGACTGTACACACACACATACACGCGCACACACACACACACACACACACACAGTGGATCAGTATACACACAGCCACACGCTACTGGCAAGATGTTACCCACCCTCAGATAAGAAACGTGTGTGTGTGTGTGTCTGTAATTTCATATATTACATATAATAAATTCCAAAAACAGGGCAGTAATCACATCTTGAGTTTACTATAGTGTGGTACCTGTTGCGGATAGCGTCTAGCTGGTTCTTCAGCGCTGCTTTGTGCTGCTCCAGAACATCTCTCAGTGGGACAGTCACATGCTCTCTGTGTTCGCCCTCTGTGCAGTCCAAACACATGGCCGTTTCACATGACTCACAGTAAAACTCCATCACCTGCAGGTGGCACCAGTGAAAATCTCCATTACACAATATGATACTATGGCAGCAAATGATACTAAGTCTCAAAGTCAGAAAGGCTGTACACAAAAACTTCCATCAGTAGACCAGCACAACAGCAGCAACTCAACAGCTGTTTATTGAGCACCCCCTTTGTAGCTTAGATGGCATATAAGGGGTTTATCTAGATTTGATTGGGCAAATATAGGATTTTCATGACCATAACAGGAATTGTGCAGCTGGGGAAAGTAAGAGGATTAAAAACATGTCCTGACGTACTGTGTGATGTTTGTGTTCAGGCTGAGACCTTTTCATGTCTTATAGTCATTGTAATTTATTATACTCTGCTGTGAATGAGTGTAGTAGATTTATCAGTTCATCTATGATCTAGGCCTAAGATTGTATGATACTTTTTACAACAGACACTTTAACCTCAAATTCCTGTAGAGCAGAGCAAGCCCTTTTGTTTCCTTATAGGTTCCTGGCATCTCAAGGGATCAAACTCTGGCCATTGCCTTGACAGTTTTCCAATATTGGAGCCGTACTGGAGATTAACTGTGTCAGCTTGTATTAATTAGCATCCCAAAGAACAACAAGTTTTGTAGAAGACTGCAAAAAAGTCAAATTCTTAAAATGCAGTTATTTTAGCAAGCATAATTGAGCACAGCAAAAAATTCTGTTGTGTTTGAAATTTTAGTCAAAAATTAACATATTTTTGATGCCGCTTAGAATTATCTGCTTCTCATCATCCGTCTCCATTTCTTCCAGTCCTCTACATCTTCTCACCACATCCATACAGCAATCTTGTCTGTCTCATTGTTTCCAAATCGTCGAATCTGACCTTTCCCTCTAATAAACTCTTTCCTAATCCTGTCAATCCTTGTCACTCCCAATGCAAACCTCAGGATCTCTGCCACCTTCAACTCCACTACCTGTCTTTTCTTCAGGGCTACAGATCACAATGTCATCTGCCATCACCTGTCGATCATCACTGCAAACAAAAAAGGGCTTTGCACTGATCCTTGATGTAATCCCACCTCTACTTTAGATATAATTGTCACTCCTACTGCAGACCTCATCACTGTCACACTGATCTTATACTACATACCTGTACTAGTCTGACATACTTCTCTGCCTCCTCATACAAAACCACAACTCTTCTCTAGGCATCCTGTCATAAGTTTTGTCCAAGTCCACAAAGGAACAATGCAACTCCTTCTGACCTTCTCTATACTTATCTTGACATACTCTTCCTTCAGAATATCATATTCCCCAAATCATCTCCCATCCACCACACTATGGTAAAAGAATTAAAATCTGCCTCCAGTACACTTGCTCTTACTACCCTTCCATCTAGTCGCTTGCGCAAAAAAATGTCAATGTCAACCTTCCTTCTCTCCACCATATCAGTTAGCGCTCTCCCTTTACCAGTCATGCTGCCAACATTCAAAGCTCCAACATAACCTCCAAATGCTTGAAATGGTCTGTGAGTGTGGCCTAGTGGTTGCATGTTTTGTTGCCTTACAACCTGGAATTAAAATGGATTGTTTGAAAAATGGACTTTTTTTTTCATTTGCAGAACATGCCTACAACTTTGAAGATGTATTTTTTTTATTATTGTGAAGCAAACAACAAAGCAAAAAACAAAAACTGCTCCAGCTCCTTCATATTTGATGGTTTTCACTTGTGAACAGCAATCTTCAGGTCTGACCTCAGATTCTCAATTAGATTGAGGTCTGGACTTTGACTAGGTTATTCTAACATATTTAAATGTTTCCCCTTAAACCACTCGAGTGTTGCTTTAGCAGTATGCTTTGGGTCATTGTCCTGCTGGAAGGTGAACCTCCACCCTAGTCTCAAATTACAGGCAGACTGACACAAGTTTTGCTCAAGAATATCCCTGTAGTTAGCATTATCGATCTTTCCCTCAACTTGAACCAGTTTCCCAGTCCCTGCTGCTGAAAAACATCACCACAGCATGATGCTGTGACAACCCACCACCATGTTTCACTGTAGCGATGGTCTTCTTGGGGTGATGGGATGTGTTGGGTTTGCGCAGACATCTGACCAGAACACCTTCCTCCATACATTTAGGGATTCACCCACATGCCTTTTGGCAAAACTCAAAACGTGCCTTCTCATTTTTAATGTTAAGTAATGGCTTTTTTCTGGCAACTCTTCCATAAAGCCCAGCTCTGCAGAGTGTGAGGCTTATTGTGGTCCTATAGACAGACACTCCAGTCTGTGCTGTGGAACTCTGCAACTCCTTCAGGGTTACATTTGGTCTCTGTGCTGCCTCTCTGATTAATGCCCTCCTTGCCCGAACTGTGAGTTTTGGTGGGTGGCCCTCTCTTGGCAGGTTTGTTGTGGTACCATGTTCTTTCCATTTGAAGATAATGGATTTGATGGTGCTCCGGGGGATCATGAAAGATTTGGATATTTTTTTTATCACCCAACCCAACAACTTTATCCCTTTAGAGCTCCTTGGTCTTCATGGTGTGATGCCTCTTGTTTAGTTGTGTTGCAGCCTCTTGGGCCTTTCAGGAAAGGTGTGTTTATACTGACAGATCATGTGACACTTAGATTGCACACAGGTGGACTTCATTCATCACTAATTTTGTGACTTTTGAAGGTAATTGGTTGCACCAGGACTTTATAGGGGTTTCATGGGGTGAATACATATGCACATGCCAATTTTCAGTTTTAAATAAGATTAAGAAACATTTAAATTACAGGCTTGAATGTAACAAAATAGGTAAAAAAGCCAATGGGGGTGAATACGTTTGCAAGGCACTGAATGTCAAGCTAGCATCCAACTTATGCATTGGTCATACTGGCTTCCCCGTTTGGTGCCTGTCTAAGTAACACACTGAGTGTTTGTAGGAGTGTAGGTTCATGCTTAATAAAGCTCAGTTGCAGACTCCCGGCTCCGCACTTATGTCTGGTCAAACCCAACTAGCCATTAAATAAAGTTACCTTATCATTGGTTTAGTTTAAAATTTTACTAACTTTAAAAATAAATAATCCAATAATCCAAAATGTACTAGTTATTAAAAATATTATTTCTGAATAGTTCCAGTTTTCTGAGTGTTACCAAATTTCTTTCACAATCAGATTTCAGCAGGTAAGAAGCTTACCTTGCCCTCATGATTGGGGCAGGAAAGAGGTTTTCCAGCAGCTGCAGCGCTGACTGACTCCAGCACGCTGCAGGCCTCAGGACGAGAACACTCAGGATCTCTCTGTAGCACCTCCATTAGGTTGGTAATGAAGAAGTTATTCTGGAGTGCTGCCACACCTTTTTCAGGCAGGATGGAGGTCTGTCGACACACTGGGCAGGACAGGGTCAGCGACTGAGGGGGAATGTAGTTCTGTAAACACCTAAAGCCCAGAGAGGGCACAAAATAAAATTGAGAATAAGGAGTAAGAGTAGAAAAAAATAAAGATGACACTACAGGAATTTACTATGCCACCTGTGTAAAGCTGAAAGTATTCCTTTAAAAGGACGAGAAATATAGTATAAAAGATTGAAAGAGTATTAAGCATAAGGGAGACCAAGAAGAGAGCAGGGTTGTGTGTATGTGTGTGTGTGCAGTTAAAGGGAGTAACAGATAAAATTCTTTGAACTTTTTGTATGTGTTGACAAACTGAATTCTGAAAGCATAGGGAAAAATGTGCCTTGGCACCGAGATATAAGTCATGCTACTTCCTGTCATTGTATCACTGCATTTTGAACAACCCTCCCACACACTGCCACCAATGAGGCAAGCGTGTGTGTTTATGCTAATCTTTAGCAATGGATCTCTCTAGCAAGACTGGGTGGACTCAGCACAGCAGTAAAATGAACACTCCCATTTAGATTTCAAATACAACTCTATTATTTCCTCCAAATGAGTCATATGACTCTTCAGGCATGACTCAAAATAGAACAAACGGACAATGGAAACACTCACACGATTACATGTGAGCTGACCCAAATCAAAGCCTGTTCTACTGTGATCTGGCATTAAACTGCACTGATGATTAGCTACTTTCCCACAGACCAGACAGAAAAAAGGATTCTTTTAGTTCTGTATACATCAAAACAAGCGCCAGCCTTGGCTGAAGGGTACATGGCATTTTTAATTTCAGCATATGACTACAACAATCAGATGTATTATTAATTTTTGGCTTAATTCTCCTTAATCATATCTTAAGACAAAGCATCTTAAAATCCACTGCTAAGGCATTTGCTTCTGATTCTATTGCTCTTATATGAAACCCTTTTATCATTAAAACTAAATAATAGCAATGCAGGCTAAAGTGCTTAATCTGAAAAGAAAAAAAAGTGAAAAGAATAAGCAGGTTCACGTTCAGTATTACTTTCAGTATACTATTTATATTGAACAATCTGTAAAATAGATACATGTTTGAAGCACATTCAGAATAAAATTTAGGTTGCTGTGGGCTTACAGATTTGTTTCTTAATAGCAGCAGAAAAGTGACTGAAGTGTGAAGTACTTAGTGTTTTTAGATCTTTTGATTATGTCACAAGTAGAACTTGTGACAATCAACATATGAATCTCACAAATCTTAAAAGTTAGATCTTTAGGGATTTGCTATTTATCAAAATAAATGACATTACTGAAACCTCATGTTATTAACAGAGTAAGGCAAATTAAAAGGCAAAAATATAAGCTAAAATGGTTGCTTAAAGCTTGTTTGTTTTTACATGCATTGATTATTAAAACAACACTACTCTTTGTGACATAATGAGGTATTTTGGTAATACCACTATGTAATAACATGGTATTATCTAAGTGGCTTGTCTGAATTTAGCCATTGTAGTGTGGACATCCCAGATATGGATCACAGGGGATATTCTGAAGTTTAAAAAGGTCCCCTGGCAGGCTGTGAGTGAGTGTAGAAAGCCTGTGAGGAAGCCGCACCGTTCACAGAAGGTATGCAGGCAGGGCAGGACTTTGGGGATGTGGTAGTGATCAAGGCAGATGCTGCAGACCAGGAACTGCTTGTCTATTTGCCGCACCACTGGACTCGAGCTGCCCGTCTCTCGCTTAGCCATAGTGACAGACATTCAAGGAGGGGGCCAGGGGCCGGGACAGACTTTAACCTACACACACACACACACACACACACACACACACACACACACACACACAGACAGTGATATAAACATGGTTAATTGTCCGTAATAATAACAATAGCTCCAGAATAAAAGGATTATGACTCATGAAGGCTTGGGGGGGTGATTTGTTATTGGGAAAGACCACATAATCTACAGCAGGTTTGGTTTTGAAATTACCTTAATAATTCCAAAACTGTGCTACTAATTATGCATACTAACATACTCTTAAACCATTTGGATATACAAATATCAATTATATTAGTTTACTATTGTCCAATTAGTGGAAAATATGGAGATATACATTTATATAGTCATTAGTCTTTCCCTTATGACCTCATCAGCTCACCCACAGTTTTAGTGTCTTTTGTTCCATTCTTAAGGCCTTCGCTCTCTTAGAATGGAGCTCTCATTTCGCTCAATGTGCTTTCACACCCCAGTTTCCACTCAGGCTTTGGTTTATGTTTCGATAAACACAAAGTAACTCTATAAACTACACTGCAGAGAATGAAAGAATGGGCTCAGATAACAGAGCACTTTATGAGCAGGAACAAAGATGGAATAACCCACATCTGAGTCTTTTCAACTTCATTGTCACTCCCTGATCTCAAAAACAAATGGAATCAAGCAAGCAGGAATGCCATTTTAAATAAGTGTATGTAAGGGAGACAGAATGGGACAGTGCTCAGAGGCATCATGTGTAATTATTCTTTATACATTTCCTACATTCAGGTGAGAACCTACAGTTATCCCAATCAATAGACATTTATGATGGCTTGAATTGTGGTGCATACTGCCTCTATGTTCTATACTGACACTGACACTAACAGGCAAAAGTGTAAGATATCAATACAATTCATTTAAAAATTATTGAATTAGTTTTAAATATTAAAGCATACAGACCATAACAACTCTAAATTTGTGAACTATGGTCATGTGATGAAATAAATTTCACATTCTCTCCCACTTTGTCACTTTGACAGAAGCATGGTTGGGGAACTGCCGGGTAAGACACCTGCATGCAGGAAACTTCTTGTGAGGAGAAAAAAAAGAGATTAAAGTGACACAACACTGGCTCAAGACTGCCAGACAACCCTGCTTTAATGTAGGTGAAAGTGGAGCATATCTGCAGATCTGTAATACAGGGTTCACAATCATTTGCTTTCACGTCTTGGGTAAAACATGACCTACTACAACCAAAGCAGCTCTATTTCAGCCATAAGTACTTAAGAGATGCACTGAAATGGAATTTCTGGTCTCAGGTAGATAAATGACAATTAAAACTCCTTGTAGCTGATTTGATTATTTTAATATGTTACATCACTTAGTGACTAGAGCAGCATATCCATTAGAATTAGGATGAACTGCTGTTTGAGCCACTAAACTTTGTCTGTGGGTCACAGGCAGATTCGTATCATACATTTATATCAGTCAGACCATTCAAATCACCTGCCTAATATCTAATACCAGGACATTAGCAGCATCCTTTGCTGTAGGTCCTTTAGTTCCTCTATGCTGTGAGACGGGTCAGCCATGGATCAGACAACATATCACACAGAGGCTTGAGCATACCTGGATCTCTGTGTCATGTTCCTTAAATCATTCCTAAATTTTTTTGCAGTTTGGCAGGATGCAACATCCCATTGGAAACTGCTACCGCATATTTTGGACTCCGTTTGTTAGATACTAACCACTTCATACTTTGGCCAACCCACAAAACCTGTTGTTCTGACCAAAGAAGCCTAGCCACCACCATTAGGTTCTCATCAAAGTCACTCACATCCATACGTTTGCTCATTTTATATGCTTCATCAATGTTAAGCACTGACTGTTCACTTGCTGCCTAATTTACCCCATCCCCCAACAGATGCCATTTACGTCAAGTGTCAGTGATGATAATGTTGTGGGTCATCTGTGTGCCTAAGTCCAATTCTCTCCCCTAATTACAGCCATGCACATACACATGGAATCCTCCATCAGCAGATCTGTCACAGGATCGTATGAAAAAGAACCAAAATCCATAAGAACCTTGCTGGCCAATCAGTCAGTTCATTGTGTTTTGAGTGCCATCTTGGCCTCCCAGGTCACCAGCTCTATTTATATAGCTGCATATTTCGACACTTATACCTATGCAAGATTTAGATGTTGCCTCATGAACATGATGGACACATGAGCAATGATACGAGCCTCTCAAATGGGCAGTAAATATCTATCCCACTTTGCTCCTTCCTTTCTGTCATTCTTTTCTTATATGATGATGCAGGGAGCCTAAAATAAGACTGGGCTTTCACTACACAGGCCTTAGACGGGGTCAGACACCCCAGCAGATGGCTGGGATGCCTGGGATAGGATACCAAGCTGAGGGAGGCAGGACATAAGATATTGACATGTGCAGGCTTCAACATTAGGCACTGGAAAGACATTTACAAAACATTAAACTAAACATACGTTTAGTATGCTACCAAGTAGATCAGTCACAGTAACTGGACTATTACCATTAACATCTTAATTAAAACGTCTGTCCTTAAAACAGCCTGGGTGATCACTTTGCAATGAAACTCTTTATGAAAGTGTCAGTCTGAACATATAAATATATAAAACATGTAAGAACATATAAAACTCATTTAAGATGTGTAGACCAGTAAAAAAGTGGAAACACATACCAGGAGAATATGACTATTGTGCTTATGTTTTTAGAAACAAATTTCAAGAACTTGAAGAAAAATGTAATGTTTACTGATATAAATTGTGTAAATGTTCACTCAATTGATCACAAATTCCTAGATTAGTAAAGCCCTTTTTTGCAATAGCTTTTATATGTACAAAATACATAAACAAGTCAGTGGCTCATGACACTCACTACCTTAAACACTTTAAGTAGGGCCTCCCTGAGGATAAAATTATCTAAAGTTTGTTTATAGACGCATGTTTTAAAATATATTAAGCAATTTCAGCTAATATTCTTTTCCCAAATTTGTTTGTTTTGTGCTTCTACACAGGACTTTGCTATACTGCCTGCAGGCAAATAAGTTTCCTTCTTTAAAAGCACGATCCCACTTTAACTGAATAATTAAGTAAAAACAGTCTTTGTTTAAAGGTTAATACAAAATAAAAACACTACAGACATTTCCTTAAAAAAAAAAAAAGCATAAATAAACTACTTTAATGAGGTGTCATGTCCCATGTCCCACTATTCCTGAATTCACCCAACAATTTTCAACAGCCTGTAAGCTGTAAATGTAAGGTGGTGACCTAAAAACAACAGGGACACACTTTTTGCTGAATAAACAAACAATGTCAAAAGAATTACAGATGATTAATGTTTACATCCACCTGCTCAGTTAAAGAACAGCAAGAGCATGACCTGCCCCTACTGGGCACGACCCAGATAGAAGCAGTGCCACCAACAACTAAATGAAAACACTGTGTCATTGTTTGAAAAAGAACAATCACCATCTGACCCATCCTACATCTTGTCCTGCGCTGCAAACTCACTTCTCACTTTGTGCTCACACTCTGTACTCCAGCAGACGATTTCACATAAGACCTTAATAACCCGCTCAAATAAACACACCTGCACACACTCAAGCTCACTGTGCAATCCATTCATGCTTATAGACAAAACACACAGCCGTCCATAATTTAAAAACATTAAACATTTAGTTTTACTTTTAAGGTAAAAAGATTTTTAAGTTACAGTACATGACCACAATCTCTTAAATGTGGCATTTTTATGCAACTTTTCACTGACTGAACTTAACTGGGATTTAAATTAAAAATATAATATCAAAAACACAATGAGAACGACAGAAGGGGGACATAAAGGGTCTAAACTGGAATACCTAATTGATCTCACGTTGTGGGATTTTAACCACCAGTGCAAATTCCAGCAGTTTAGCCCAAAAATCCATCAATCCATTATCCATTTAAAAAAAAAAAAAAAAGGATTATGATTGAATAGGGAAATACACACATTCTGAAGTTTAAAAAGCTTAAAAAACTGTGTGTAAAAACACAAAACACACAGTTAGACTTTATATTAATAATCACAAAAATATAAGATTATGTTGTTAAGAAGTCATTGATTATTTATTACTTTTATATATAACTATAACTAATATTAATTAGCTGTTCTAATTTGAGTTCAGTCATAACTGATTTCCGTTCATTTAATCATTTACTGTGTAATATCTGCTGTTCAGAACACTGACAATGAACTGTAAAAGTTACTTTAATCATACAGAGAGATAACATGAGAACTAAACAGTACTTGTGCAATAACCACATTAATTATTTGTTAATTATTTCACTGTGCATTATATGGATACCTCTAGCTGCCTCACTGGGTTTAGAGAAGCTTTGTTATTTTGATTAGTAAGTGGTGATCCTCACCTCTAATTAATATTATTAATTAGAGTTATTGTTAATACCACCTGGATCTTGTGTTTCTTTAAGTGGAGTATATGCATAATCTATCGACTTGTTTAACAGTATAATCCGTGGCGAAGGTCATCTCCTCACTTGAAGGGACACTAAATCAAGGGTGAACGATGCAAAGACAACCCACTGACTAATAGTGTTTCTAATAAAGGTCCACAGTGGTGGAGAAACCTAAAAAAACTAGTTTCATTTACAGTTACAGGATTAACATACAAGTACTAGTTGTCATGTCAACGATCTATATGATTAAAAACACAAAACAGTTATCAGTGTAAGGTGTATCAGTCAGGACACTGATGAGTGAATAAATGATAAACTAATCGATCAGTTATCAGTGTATTCAATTACTAATCATGTGCTAAGTTATACCTAATGTTTCATAGAGAATACACTAATAATAACTAATCAATCACGTTTTAAGAAATAATTAATACTTCATTTTCCTCCCTTTAACTGTGTAAAGTGTTACCAACCCCAACCACACACACACACACACACACACACACACACACACACACACACACACACACACACATCTTTAGTGAGAGGGGGGTGGGGTTCACTTTATTTTAGTGCTCTCCTCCCTCAGTCCCCTCAGGGCCTATTTATATGTCAAACTACAGAACAACAGTCTCATCCCTCACTAAAACATTCTCCACAGCTTCAGGCCCAGCCTTGAACTCCACCACACGCGCGCGCGCGCGCGCACACATATACATATACACATACACACACACACACACACACACACACACACACAGCGCGCGAGATGCAAAGACTTACAGTGGCAGTTGTGGGAGATGTCAGGCAGACTTCATTGCTTTTTCTCGCTGGGATTTCAGCCGTACAGTTACTGAGACCCCCACCCCTCGTCTGTCTGTCTGTCCTTCTGTCTTTCTGTCCCCAACTCCCCCTCAGCTAAACTCTCCTCAGCGCTTCTCCTCTCTCTCCCGCTGTCCACCCCGCGTTTTTTCCTTTCATTTATCACATTTACACAGAAAGATCTCCCCCACATCATTACACATTCCAGCTATAACAAAAAAATCTAATATTTTTACAAAAAAGCTCGACTTCACATCCCAGCCGCAACCAACGGCGCGCGCGAGCATTCCTGCGACCGCCTCGCGCTGACCAACGCACCCGGTGACGTCACGGGGCGGGAGAAAGGATTATTTTGAGCGACTCTATTGGCACACACAGAACGAACAATCGTCGCCCCGCCCATATACTCTTCCCTGATTGGCTGGGCTCCTGAGCGACTCCTGCTGAAAGCATGGATTGCCTCACAGGCCAGCAATTCGTGCTGACAAAAACAGGGTGGGGTGGGAGTCCAAGAAAGGGACTTTGGGCAAGAAATGTCCTGCAAGAAGGATTTTTTTAAGGATGTGTTTAATCTTCACAATGAACCTTCAGGGCAATTGTCCTCCTCATTCATGTGAGCAGTTTTCAGGAAAAAAATCCATAAAAAAAGTTTTTTTTGCATTGTTTATTAGCACCCACAACCAAGACAGAATTTCTAAAGCCCAGCACTTCACCTCAAGATAAATATGTCCTATTTTTGATGACAATCTTATGGGGTGCTCTGGATTTTTCTTAAATATGAGTCCACCTTGCATTAACGTATTGCCATAGAAATGGCACTGCAAGTCTTACTTTGAGAATAAAGCCAAAGGCCACACATTTTAGTTGTGAAACTGTAATTATAACAAGAATACTTTCATCTTCTTCTTTCGGCTGCGTCCGTTTAAGGGTCGCCACAGCAGATCAACTGTCTCCATTTCTTCCTGTCCTCTGCATCTTACTCTTTCAAAGCAACTGTCTGCATGTCCTCTCTCACCACATCCATAAACCTCCTCTTTGGTCTTCCTCTTTTCCTCTCTTGGCAGCTCCATCCTCAGCATTCTTTTCCCATGATAACCCTCTCTCCTCTGTACATGTCAAACCACCATTCCAAGTATTTATCCCAACTCCTCCACCTTTGTCACCTCTACTCCCTGCAAGCTAACCACTGCACTTTCCTCCCTTTCTTTCATCATAGGGAAAAAACAAACAAACAAAAATCTAATCTAATCTAAAGGCCAGCATGGTCACGGGGTCTTCAGTCTAGCCAAGCAGAAACATCTCATACAGTATCTTCATTCACACCTAAGACCCACTAACGAGTCACATGACACCAGGGAGGGAAAATGGCTAATAAGGCTTAGGGGTGTACTCACTTTTGTTCCCAGTGGTTTAGACATTAAGGGCTGTGTGTTGAGTTATTTTGAGGGGACACATTTACACAAACTGACACTGTTATACAAGTTGTACACCGACTGCTTTGCATTGTATCAAAGTGTCATATCTTCAGTGTTGTCCAATGAAAAGATATAATAAAATATATACAAAAATGTGAGGGGTGTACTCACTTTTGTGAGATACTGTATATCTGATCAGGTATTTCAAGCCTGAGACTACCTGATTGAACAAGTGGAATCAAGTGTGCTTGAACTGAAAATATGCCTAACGTTTGTTGCTGCAAAACCTAGATTTGATGGAAATTTTGTTTGCCATTAACCTCAGGTAAATTTCAATTCTGAATTCCACGCCCAAAACCAGAATTCATGTCCAATTTCAGGCAATGGAAGTTGCATAATGTATGAATGATGTCATTGAGGACAACTTTTAGGTGGGTCAGCCTCAGATCTGAGGATTAGAATCGGCACTGCTTTCCGGCATCATGCTAACACGTGTCCAAAGGGTTGAGGATTATGGAGTGTCCAAAAAACATTTTTTGGGATGGTGGAAAGTAAGACTCATGTTTCTGTATCTCTATCTCTCTCTCTTAATATTAAATGAACTGACCGAGCTGGAAAGGATTAGGCAATGAACATCAATCACCGCTTTAAGCCGCAGGAGTATAGGATTGACTCCACGGCTGTGTGCAGTGGGCTGCAGCTTCCAGATTAATGCCCACACCTTCCACTAAACCACTGACCCCCTGCCTCCACATGCCATCAGATAAGTTTGCAGACAGCTTCATCACAGACAGATTGCATAATCCTCCCAGAGATGGACTTTTATAATGATTAAAGGAGTCTAATAGATTAGAATTGCATCCCAGGATATAGAAGAGCATCAGAGACTGAAAACAGAACTGAAAGCAGTTCATGTTATTGAAAATGTCATGTTATTGACATTCATCTTTTGAAAAGATGCTGATTTTCAGGGCTATTTCGCAGCATAAAGCATAAAGCAGCATAAAGCATAAAGCAGCATAAATCACAAAATAAAAACATGCAAACCAAATGCAGCAAGACAACATGCTATGGATGACACTACAGCTTTGATAACAATTATAAAAGCTAGTAATGCAAGGCCTCAGTTTAAAAAAAATTTTCTAAAATGCAATTATAATTATTGAACAGTAGTGTATTAATTTAATGATAATAACCCGCTCTTCTGGTAGGCAGCACAGTTCATTCATACTAGGCTTTGGGTGGCAAGAAGCTTTGCAGTCAAAGATTAATCAATGGACTACAGAATTCAGTTGATCTGTATATATGCCAGTGAGATTTGGACCTGCCAAATTTATAAATGGTTATAGATCAATAGTCTGAGTTTACTATATGCCTCTAGTTCATCACAGTGCCCATGATAGAGTAGAGTAGAGTAGAGTAATCTTTTATTATCCCACGAATGGGAACTTTGGGCGTTACAGGGCTCTTATAAAAGTGACAGATGTACAGAAAGAATAGAAAAAAGATATATAAAAATAGAGGTATAAGGAAAGAGGGACAAGTACAGGAGAAAGGAGAAAAGTACAGGAGCTATAATAATAAATTATCTATCTATATAAATATATATACACATATATGCTATATTACCAAGATGCATATACATATCTACAAGAAGAATTATGTGACCAAATATACAGTACACAGTAATAATACACGATAATAAATAGGTTTTAAATAAATTATAAATATATATAAATAAACAAGTAGTAAGATATAAGTCTAATAATAATAATAATAATAATACTGTACAATACAATAACAATATACATTAATATACATTAATAATAGTATATAATATAACATAATATATAATAATAAACAAGCAATGTAATGTTATGTTGATGAGTTGTGGAGTCTTATTGCTGCAGGTAGGAATGACCTGCGGTAGCGTTCTTTCTTACACTGAGGGTGTAAGGGTCTATATATAAAGACTAGGTTTTCCTAAATAATGAACTGACAGTGATTTTGATTATTAAAGATAATAATCCACTTAGCTTAGAAGTATATATTTTAAAAAAGTACATTTTTGCAACCAAAGAAATCCCCAAATATTTGATAAATGAAAGTGACCATTCTTGTTATTGTGAAACACAGCACAGCACACAGTGAGGGAACTCAACCTCTGCAGTTTAACCAAACACACGTGCAGCAGGGGGCAGCTACTGAAAGCTGCCTGGGGAGCAGTGACAGGATGGTACCTTGCTCCAGGGTACCTCAGGGAACCCACGATCTTCTAACCCGGGAGCCTAGTCCCTAACCACTAGGCCACCGCTGCTCCTACTAAGGCTAAGGACTGCAGGAGTTGCACAGATGTCCATTCTCCACTTGCTCTGCTCATCCACAAAGGTATTTTCCTCTTATATTGGTTAAATGCCTGCAGGGTTCATTTACACCACAATTCCTGAGGTCAAGCAATTGCTCAGGACATCGGCTTATGAAATAGCATTAGATCAGTTCGACATGAAAAGTAATTAAGATGCAAGTCCTTTCTTCTTTGCTCAAATGCAGCCTGCAGGGTTTTCCTTTTACGTAATACTATGTCATGAAGATTGTGAGGGGAAAAATGACTCAACAGAGCAGAGTCCCAGGATGCTGTAAGGCATAACACAGGGAGAGGGGGGTGCAGTTCGACCTTGGTGGTATGCTGCATGGAAAAAACATCTGTGCATTTCCCTTTATGGCCTCACGGAACATTTTTAGGAATGATTAATAATAATTTAAGAAATGTTGAGATTCTTCTGTCTGGGTAAAAAAAGGATGGTTACAATACTGATTAAACAAATCAAACTGTACTGATTATAGGTGATTCCATACAAAATTGAAATGTCATATTTGATAGATGTTTTTGCCATTATTAATAATTATTAATAATATTAATAAATCGACCTATAATGGAGCAACAATGGAATAACCAGAAAACAGCTGAAAACACACCCTCACAGAGTGGAGCTGCTGAGGGCATAAAATCTGTAATTCTCCCATAAAATACCTCCTCACTGTCCATAAAGTTTCAACTGGAGTGCATCTGAAGCAAGATCAACACAAGAACTTTATGTTTTATAAATGGGGTTTGTTGGCCAAGCAGCTTAACACAATTCTTATTTATAATGGCAAACGTTAACAGGAGTTCAGTGCCTTCCTCTAGATCCTGAAAATAATTGAAAACCTGTTCTCTGAAGTGATGAATATCTTCACTATCTAGTAGTCTGTTAGGATGAATCTGGACTAAAGGAATCTGAGGAATATGATATCTTCCAGCAGTAAAGTTTTATTCTAAAGGATATTCTAGGGATACTGTTCCGGGGTTGTGCTCAGCATCTTAGTTCCAGTAATGGGATGATGTCAATTCTACACTACACAAAACCAATTACTGTACAAGCTTCCAGTCATGGCAGCAATTTGGAGAAGGTCCTTTCCTTTTCCAGGATGACTTTGGCAATGTTTACATTACATTTACAGGATTTAGCAGATGCTTTTATCCAGAGCGACTTTCATTTCCTAACTACAGGGACAGTCCCCCTGGGGCAACTTGGGCGTTAAGGGTTTTGCTCAGGAACCCAGTGGTAGTGGTGCTGGAGGTGGGTTTCGAACCTGCAACCTCTTGGTCAGTGGCATGCACCTCAAACTGGAATGGGATGTCCAGCAAGTTCATACAGGTCTCCACATAATTCAGAACATGTGTATATGAATAAATGTTCCAAAAGTGTCACTTTTTTTTTTTTTTACAGAATTCATCAGATAGGTGGCAGTCCAGCTTAGCAAATTGATGGATGAAAACAAGCAATGCGAGGAAAAAAGAAAAGCTGAGAATTTCTTTAGGAATAATAGCAAAAGGATTCCATGAAGAAATCTCTAAACAAGTGACAAAAAGGAAAAATGTAAATTAAGTAAAACTTTCAAGTGTGTTCCAGAACATGCATGGTCAGCATTACTTGCACCACTTTTCATCCCTTTTTCTTTCAAAGAACTTGGCTCAACTCCAACAAGTTATAATTCTGGAAGGATTTACATTTCATAACTGACTTAAACACTACCAAACTGAGACTTAAAGTAACAGTAATGTTTATTTCCATCACAGTGTAACAGGTCAGACCTTGCACTGTGTTATTGTTAATCATGTACATCACAGACATGGCATTGCAACTCCAAGCTTTCTGTGGTAATCTCAGGAAATTAAACAGATTTTTATTTGATGTGAACTGGCCAGTCTAATACCTTTCAAATTAACTATACAGAACCTCTCAATGTAAAACCAATCCATCTCTAGTTGTCCTATACAGACATATCAGTAGCCCAGCAGATTGTACAGAGCTTTTTTAACGGGTACGACCTCAGTCTCACTGTAGCTCATAAACTTGTACTATTTGTAGTGTAGCTGCTACCTATTGCTGTCCAAATCAATGTCTCAGCATTTATTTGTCACCCCAACTTGATCATTATAAGTCTGGATCACAATTTCTGTGAAGCTGCTTTGTGACAATAAGCCTAAACCTAAAATAAATAAATAAAAAAATCATTTTTTTTTTTAAAAGTGTGTTCATCTGAACCTTCACAGCACTCTGTCCTGAGCAGGAATATATTAGGCAATTATATATTGCTCGTCTTCACATCGGTGGTTAAGTAATCAGTGCAGGCAGTGCATCAGTGAGATGTAAAGGCCAGAAATGATGGCGAGACCTTTGACTCAGCTTGGGCTGCATGCAGAGAGGCAAACGCACGTGGCCTGACTTGATGTGATGTGTGTGTATGTGTGGGCACAGTGTCTTTAATTGGACCCGGTCCTGACAGTGGTCCATGTTCAGCGTAGCATAAATGTGTGTCTTCTTTCTTCTTCTCCCTTTCTGTCTTTATTATGAATATTCCTGGAGGAAATGTGCATGTTGCAGGGTAAACTAGATGGGCCAGAAATAATCAGATTCTTTAAATAACTTGACGTGTGAGGGGGAGGGGAGCGCACCACTTCAAGCAGTAAAATACACATACACATCAAAACGTCAGTATGGAGCATGCCCAACCCACACTGCCTCTGCCGTCCACTGAAAGTTCGAATCAAACTAAAGCTGCTTTGCTTAACAAACCTTAAATTTGGCAAATATCACTATAATGTATTGCTTTATTGCATTTTTTGAAAGGCAAAAGAAAATTGTTAAAATATGTTTAATAAATACATTATTTGTAATATCTGCATGAATTCTCCACCTAAGAAACTGTTAAACAAGCAATGCAAAGATTTTTCAAAATGAATTGGCCCATCTATGCTCCGTTCACAAACACGATTATCCATAGCGAGCTTAGCGGGATTTAAACATGGATGATTCGGGAAGCCAAATCTGATTGGATGCATAGTTTAGTAAATTATTTTTTGCGTTTAGAAATAACTCGGGTATGCTCAGCTTCTTGTCACCAAGGGGGGAGGGGGGTTGAGTCACTCCCCAGATGGTGGGCCAGCTGCTGGTGCAGAGGGGCAAAACTCACTCACAGTTTGCTAACCAGTTAACCAGTTAAGATGCATGAATAATGCATGGGTATACTCTTTCTGAATTTCAAGGTCAGGGGGATGGAACATTTTTTATTCCCTCCACCAGTAGGAGAAAATGAAGAGGGGAATAGCCGCAGGGCTATGTAGCTTCAGCAAATGGAAAGCTGTGACAAATCTGCCCTGGAAAAGAGAACTTGTGCAAACATTGAAAGGATATGGAAATAAAATTATTGTTAACAAAGCTAGCAAGTAATGACTGCTCATAACCTACTAACAAACAGTGTTCAAACTAAATAGTAAGTGATGACTGTTATTGAAATCCCTTTGTGACGTATTATCCCACCCCCAAATATTTTATACATAATGTCTTAGTAATGATGTAATGTGGTGAGATGGTCCAGTGGCAGGATACCTGCCTATGGACCAAGAGATTGCAGGTTCGACTCACACCTCCAGTATCACCACCATTGGGTTCCTAAGCAAAACCCTTAATGCCAAGTTGCTCCAAGGGGAAGCCACTCTGCTAAACATCATAAATGACTTGAGAACTAAATATTGTGATGCAGTGGCACTAAATTAGAAGTGGTTGGAGAAGGGAACATATCACGCTCTCTCTTAAGAGAGATAACTCTGCGTCATGGGATGGATGCTGACAACTGCCGTTAGCCTGTATTACTGTAAACCGCAAGAGTGACAAACATCTCAAGACGCATTGCATGCTTTGGTAAAAAAAAAATGGTTGCTTTTTTCAGATATATACCAACTGTGCGGTTTTAAGAACTTGGCAGCATGAAAATGCTGCAAAGGCACACAATGGGGCTTATTCCACAAATTGTCACTACTTGTATGCAAATCATACAAACATCTGCCATATGGATAAACAATCATTCAAAGTAAAGTGACAGTGACTCATTTGTGCAACACCACAAAATGTTTCTCAGCATTTAACCCATCACACACACATTGGATCAGTGGGCAGCTTTACATCCAGGGGCAATGGTAGCCTAGTAGTTGGGGAGTTGGCCCCAGGACAAGGTCATGGGTTCAAATCCCAGACCAGTAGGTTGCCCTGAGGTACCCTTGAGCAAGGTACTGTCCCCATCACTGCTTCCCAGGTGCTTACCCCCTGCTGCAAGTTTTTGTATGTATTGGTAAATGCAGAGGTGTGATTTTGTTGTGGTTCACTGTATGTTGTGCTGTGTTTCACAATGACAAGAAAATTCACTTTCACATCCAGCAGCCAGGGGATGGGAACTGTTACTTGCTCAAGGGAACCCCAGGGCAAAATACTGGTCTGGGACTCGAACCCCCGACCTTCTGTTTATGGGGCCTAGACAACCTATTCTAATTGTTTAGGTGACTTTTGTGACTGTTCTTTAGATCCAGCCTGACTTTTAGATTCTGCCAGGATTAATGAAAGCGCACTCTTCAGTTCTCATAAATGAATGCATTTTTGTTAACGTTAATTGTCCTAATAAAACAAATTGTGTCATTCCGAACCATTATTTGCCATACCGACGAATAGACAACATAACCAACTGTGGACATATTTCTCTACCTACTTTTATGAACATGTTCTTGTTCATCTTTTTCCTTTAATGCAGTATTTGAGGCACCCCAAAGCCTTTTTGATTAATTCCCCCTCTATCGCCCTCCCCACTAAATCAATTAGGTTCTGTCAACATAGTCAGCAAACAGCCCTGGAAAGCCCATGATTTGCATTGTAAAATGATAGCAAAACAGCACAAATGCATAATTCTAGAGAGCAAAAGCCTGAGTCAACAAACCCTCTGTAACTCAGGAGAACAAGGAGCCTGAGCCTGAGCACTTAAGAACGGCAGCTGACTGAAGTGTAGGGTTGTTCTCATATGAGTGCATTATATGCTTGACCAAACAAATTCTCACACAATTTGTTCCAAGACAGCAGCGGTACAGCACAGCCTCACTTATACTAGTCTCCTATAAATGAAAAGACAGGGAAACACAGATATTGTGCCTGTTCTCATGTATGTAGATAGTATGTTGTATAGTGTCAAACACATAAGCTTGTCTATAACATTACTTAACACAATGCAGTTAAAGCATATTACTTTTTTCTGTCCCTCTTTAATTACCATTCTGCATTTTTTGAGATACTACATTTTTATTTTTTTACTTGCACGCATTGGTCACTTTAGTAAGGTAGCTCTTAAGTACATAACAAAAGAATTCCAATTGATTGTGCCCCATCTGTGCGTCCACAATTTGTTGAAAACACTTTACGCCATTTATCACTTGTCATTTTCTAGGCCGCCATGGATATTTGGGTGTTGAATCATTTTCATCAAAGCAGTGAAACTTGCATGGGATTATGTGTGGCACTGCTGCAAGAGTATCAGCTGCAAAAGCAGTGCTGCCATTTTTCCATATGCTGAGATCACTACTACTCGTCCAAAAGTCAAAAATCTTCATTCAAGAGCAGCTCTCTGGTCATAAACTGACCACTGATCGAGAATAGCTCACAAATTCTAATGTATGAGCTACAGTTAATGTTGGATTCTTGATGGGCATGTTTGAAAAGGGATTACCTTGAACCTGTCTGTGTAGCAATGGTGTTCTTGCTATTTGCCCAGCAGTCTTAGTGGTCATGCTATATAACTCAATATAGATCAAAGGCCTGAGGTAGTCACAAGTCAGCCACATCCTGTCTCTGGAGTTCCATTAATTCCGGCGGCCCTTACAGAACCAAATCACTGCTGTGTGTTTGATTAGTTTACAGCCATAATAGCTTCAGGAACTTCCGACTTAATAGTGAGAAGGGTGGAGGTGTGGCTCCTTACACCCATATGCTTAATTATCCATGCAATAAAAATCCAGTCCAAACACTGGAGTCAGTACTTAAAAAGAGATAAACAGGTGATATTGACACGGAACAAAATGCTATGCTATATTAGGTAAACAGATGCACAGAGCATGGATATATTTTTCTGCAACATTTGTGAATATAATGATATTAAAACATGGTTTGCCATTCTATATTTTATTAAATTTCATTTATAATGAACAATCACAATCATATAAGCATTGATACTTCTTGTATATGTATACTCCACCACAATCATGGGAAAATTAATGAACGGTTAATTAAATTTAATATTTGTTTGTATGTTATCAGTAGGTGCCATAATGAAATGTTAAGTATTGTTTACATTATCAGCCCAAGTAATTCCTTGTTTATGAAGCCCATTCATACATAACCTTCACTCTTGCAGGCAGAGTAAAGTAAGCTGGTAGTAAAGTACAGACCGGACCGTGAATGACTTTTTTCTCTTTCATGGAAACAGAGCTACAGAAAGCTTCTGACAGGGAGCAGAGAAGTGAAATTATGACTTTGGTCCAATGCACACTTTTACAACATCCATTTCCCCTTTTCCAGTGGAGCAAACCTAGCCACCAAATCAAAATGACCTCAAGAAAAAAAGGAACTGAAAAAGATGTCTAGCACACATGCACACACAGACTATGATAGTCATTTTATCAGATATAACTGGATTATAAGAGTACTTTAAGGTTGTGCAATTATTTTTGCCCATCTTTCGTCACAATTTATTAGCTCACCTCTACACTACAGCACTGACATGACCCTGGCATTTTAAAAACCATGACACTGTTTTGGGCCACTTTACCTGAAATGTACACCTCAGTGTTCTATCCTATTTAAAATAACCTTCCAAAAAAAACAAAAAAAACAAACAAACAAAAAAAAAATATATATATACATATATATATATATATATATATATATATATATATATATATATATATATACATACATATACACACACACACACCATGTCTTGATCAGAAAGTTTGCTGCGTGAGAGTCTACCTTTCAACCAACATTTGAAGCTTAGACTTTTGGTTCTTTACAACTGTGCCTCTGTAATATGCTCAAATAAGAAAAAATGTCATAATTTAGACAGTAACTTCATATGAGCTATACAAAATTGTGCAAAAAATGTAACGATGCCCATGTAAGATACCTACAATTCAAATATCTGAAATCAAATGAGTCTAGTCGGGTGCTCCTAAAGCGTACCACTCCTCTCATTGGCAGATGCAATAGAAAGTGGCCAAGAATAGATAAATGGAACCACACAGTAACTGTAAACTAGTTTAAAAGCGTGACAATGAATGTGTACATAGACTGCAATGGCAGTGCTCGACCAGCATGGAGACAACAAATTTCAACGTGATAAAAAGTTTCCTGCTGGGTGATCAGTGGTGGATGTAAGGAAAAAAAAAAAAAAACCTTCAGCTGCTCTTTCCCTTGCCATTACAAGGCTTTACTGTTAAGTTACTGCACCTAACAGATTCACTCAAACCTACGTATGCATACTTTGTAGAAAGATAAAAACACTTTTAGCCAGTTTGCTCTAACTGGCATCACAGTAGCTCCACAACAACTGGAGGCTTAATTTCCCCAATAGTTCATAATTAATTTGTTAGATCAAGTCTAATAATTAGATATATTAGATTTATAAATATTATAATATTAGACAGAATAGCATATAAGTTAAGCAGTGCTTTTTGTTCTTAACATAAGTATATGCGTATATAAACAGTACTGTGCAAACATTTTAGGGAGTGAAAATGCTTTAAACAAGAACACTTTCAGAAATATAAATGTGTCCGTTGTTGCTAATCAGTACAAAAATGCAAAGTGAGCAAACAAAGAAAAATCTAAATCAAATGTGTGTTTAATTATTTGCTGCACTTTTGCTTTCAAACCAGCATCAGTTCTTCTGGCCCCACAGAGCCCTGATCTCAGCATCATCCAGTGTGTCTGGATTACATGAAGAGACAGAAGGATGTGAGGAAGCCTACATCCACAGATCTGTGGTTAGTTCTCCAAGATGTCTGGAACAACCTACCAGCCGAGTTCCTTCAAAAACTGTGTGCAAGTGTACCTAGAAGAATTGATGCTGTTTTGAAGGCAAAGGGTGGTCACACAAAATATTGATTTAGATTTCTCTTTTGTTCATTCACTGGATTTTGTTGATTGATGAAAATAAATGATTAACACTTCCATTTCTGAAAGCATTCTTTGTTTACAGCATTTTTTCCACACCTGCCTAAAACTTTTGCACAGTACTGTATATTACACACACACCCCCAAGTGACTGAGCATTTCCACCTATGCGAGTACTTTAAGAAACCAAGATTTCTTTCATTGAGCAAAGGAACATCACAGTCTATTATCCGCCACACTGCTAGGAAAGTTAGTGTGAACACTTAAGCCTGGAGAAGAACTGGAACTGATAAGGCATGAGTGCTTTGGCACTTTTGGTTCCATGTGTAGTGGAAAGAATCCACCATCTCAAATACAAAAACAAAAACAAAATTCTGGAGAGTGGTCCACATCTTTCCTTCTGATATCTGAAGGTAAATTACAAAACCTGATTTTGGATGATTATGCCATGTGTATCAGCCAGGGCTTCCAGTTCTACTCTCAAACAGAAGCCAAGACAAGAGGTGGCCGGTCAGCTTTGCTGTTTCACAGAATGCTGATGAATCACATATACAATGCAAAGCTATGTGCGTCACTCCAATTAGGCAGGCAGAAAATACGAAACACCGTCAAAGATACACAATTTTTATTGGCTAAAATTGCAGACTTGCTTGCCAAAATGTACAGCAATTGTATTCTTGAAAAACATGGTTTAGAAATCTGCAAATGATTGTAATAGGACATAAAAATATTTCATTTTAGTATTAAAACAGGCAGACTCCCATAGAGGTTAATACATAGCACTGATGAGAAGGCAGCATCCATAGACTCACGCACACACACACCCACCCAACATGTATGATCAGAGCAGTGGCCAGAAGAGAGCACCATGTTTACAGGTGATGAGACTAAGACTAATACGGCACGACACACACACACTCTACCTTTGCTCTTTCTGTCATTGTACAAAGGCAGAGTGGTGGCCAAATGCTGGAGGGATGTATAAGTTGAGTGTTTATGTTGCCTGTATGTCACTCAAACACTACTGTATTTTTTAAATATAATGCAATACATAGCAAATACTAAAAGACAATGTATAGCACAGAATGGGAGATATAGAGAAATTGCTAATTGCATGGTAAAGATTATACACGAGGAAAAAGAAAGAGGGGGAGCTCCCCAGTGCAGTACTCACGTGAGCTTTCACAGAAAGAGAGGGGGGGGGGAACCTCAGGAGTTCAAGTGCAGCATCGGTGCAGTGTTCCAGAAGAAAATCGCCATCTTTACATGTATCTAGACAGGGCTTAAAATCCCCCCCAGTTTACCATTGAAAGAAAAATCTAAACAAAACAAGCACTCTACCAACAAAAACAGAGATAATGAAGAGAAAAATTCAAGCAGAAGGAGTCAAGGGGATGGCAGGCAGCAGGCGTGAAGCCGGTGAGTGAACGTGTGTGCGTGTCAGTGTGAAGAGAAGAGAGGGAGCGCAAGACAGAGGAGAGAGTAGGGCAGTGGAAACATGTGGCTATGAGAAGAGGAGAGAAGGAGGTATAGACCAATGAGAACAACACAGCATGAGCCAGCTGAGAACTTAAGGCTGAGCCTACGTCTCTCATGATGGTAACTATCACATTCTGTGTGTGTGTGTGTGTGTGTGTGTGTGTGTGTGTTGCCGCCTTGGCCCTAAAACACAAGCAATTCCATTCAAATAATGGGTAAATAAAAAGAAGAGGTGGTGGGGTCA
Organism: Hepsetus odoe; assembly: GCA_017165825.1. Lineage (NCBI taxonomy): Eukaryota > Metazoa > Chordata > Actinopteri > Characiformes > Hepsetidae > Hepsetus > Hepsetus odoe. Next base: position 11,675,469 of record CM029383.1, on the reverse strand, counting down.
TCATGTCCTGAAAAGGCTGGACATTACTTCTATATATTGCTTGGGATAGAGATTAGCACTTACAGTGGAGATTAGAGAGATATGCCTTGGCCAATAAATCAATGGCTCCCCTTGTATGATGAAGACTGATGGCATCTACAGAGCAATCATGTGAGCAACATTGTGAAAGAGGCTTTTGTTTTCGGCAGAGCTGGGAGGGGGTACTTAATTAGCATACATAGCAGAGTTGGGAATTAATAAGAATGTTGGGAGTGAGGAGCAGTCAGTGTGAAGAACGAGGTAAGACTGACCTGAAGTTTGAAGAACACTGACTGCAGTGATATCAGAATAAATAGCTAAGATATGTTACAGAAAAAGCAGACATGAACAGCAGCTTGGTAGGGCCAGACGTGGGGTCGTATTATCACAGCAGGCTTTCAAGAGGAGCTTAAAAAAAAACCTAGTGGTGTAAAAAGATGTGTATGGGAGCTTGTAGGCCTCTAGGCCAGACTTTCTACTGCCATTCTGTTCCTGCCCCACACAGTTTGGGCCAGTTTTAGCAGATTGAGGGTGTGACTTGGGTTTGGATCTGGGGGAAGGGCTGTGCATCTCAGCCAGTGAAAGAAAGATCATGTGCGGATGGGGGAGGGGGCGTGGCTCGTGCTGAAGGCCTGGATCTCGTGTACCAGCAAAGCAATGTTTACCACTTAGGGCATCAGTGCAGTGAGGCTATGCAGAGATAGCTGCCTGCTCTTGCCCCTCACTTTCTCTCACTTCCTCTCTTGACTACTAGTAGCCTGGAGCACCATCACCCAAGAAAAGCAGAAAAGTGGTAGTCTCATAGAGGACAGTATTTTCACTGAAAAATGAGTAGTCATGAAGTTTGTGTGGCGGTGCATTTTCTATGATAAGATCACACAGAGACCTCATGGGCCCTGTTACATCAAAAACAGAAATGCACATGAGCCAAATATGTTTCCTCAACATTTTCTTTCTGTTAGTTCAAAGTGTGCAATTTGACAACATGGGATCCTCAGTAGATTCACCAGTTATGTTTGGGAATAAATTAAACAAACCTAAGACAAGCTGCATTGTGTTGGTTCTAACATTAAATACTACAACCTGTACCGCAAAAATGTCCTCAAGCATTGAGATACATGAAATGACGAGCTACGTTATCAGGCACAGAACAAGTCATTTGGTGCCTTGATCTGTCCATTTTCATCTGCCCACTGCTTACTATGCAGGTTTAGTGGCCCTGGTGGTTGGGGTTGTTCCCTAGATCAGAAGGTGTGGCTTCGATTCCCTCACCCAGTAGGTTGCCCTGGTACCATGAGCGAGGTATAGTCCCCTTCCTGCTCCCAAGGTGCTTTCAGTGGCTGCTGTGTGTGTGTGTATGGGTGAAATGCAGAAGTGAATTTCGCTGTGTGGTGCTGCGTTTCACAATGAGGAGTTGTCACATTCACTTTTTTTCATCCGTTATTAATGCATTTACTTCGTTCATTAAGATCAGGACCCCCCAGACCACCCACAGAAAGCAGGTAGTATTTTGGGTGTTGGTCATTCTTCAGCATAGCAGAGACACTAGTATGTCATAGTGTGTGCACGCATGGATACTAGTTAAAAACTCCAGCAGTTCTTCTGCAGCCCACTCTATTAACACATGACCTGTAGCTCCACTACGCAGAAAATTACAGATGAAAGTTCACCTGACGCAGCACTGCTGATGCTGTTAGTAGTCCTCTAGTTCTTCATCAGGGATGAGTTCCTGCCACAGGGCGTTGTGGCTGGGTAGTTTGGTTCATGAAATACTCTCAGTCCAGCAAGTGAGAATGACTGACTACTCCAGTAATTTCTTGAGGTGGGCGTGTGAAGGTCTAGACTCTAGAGCATCAGTGATTGGGATGCAGGGAGTATTCTGTGTATACTTACCAAATTATACCATAACATCTTTTTACAGTTTGTACAAAAAGACAGCTTTCTCCTATTATTTTTTCTCCTAGAATAAGTACTCATAGTTGACATGAGGGAAGCCTATCCAGAGCTACAAAGACTTGTCTATATGCTGGTCTACAAAGGCAGCAATCCATTTCTTATTGATGAATTGTCTGGCACCCAAGCTAACACTATAGCAGCAAACATCAGTGTTTCACAACATTCAACAGCCTCAAAACAACAGTATTATATATTATCAGCAAAGCATGCAAGCTTGCTCTGCTAATTACAGATAGTAAAGGAGTTGAAGCTTAGCTGGCTTTGCTTGCTTAGACAAGCCTTTTGTATTCTAGAGGAGTTTGAAAGATTAAGACTCATTTCAAAGCTTAGCCTCTCCTAATCATCTCTGGATCAAAGGTCATTCACAGCAGTAATACCAAAGTCCTCCTAGCCCGGCCTTGCTGTATATTCTTTAAGTATTGTGAACAGACAGACATGAAGTATTACCAAGTAAATATACGTAATACTTAGTAATGTAATTACTAACAAATCTGACCAGAAAGAAATTAGTAATTTGGAAAGTAATTTGTCGCTAAAATCCTTTGATTCAATACAGAGGTATCACAAAAAGGCATTTTTGTTGATTTGACAAGATTCACACTAGAAGGCTCTGAAAAATCTTGCATGGAAAACAATTGTTTAATCATTAGTTTTAAAGCAGAACAGCATCTTTAGCAAAAAGTCCAAAAACGAACAGAACCTCTTAACCTTAACACCATGTGGGTTTTACATGGATAGATGAGAAATGGAGAGCTGGGCTGTCCCGAAGAACAAAACAATGAGCAACAACGCCAGACAGGTCACTACAAAAACTCATGTAAATAAATTAATGAAGAGGAAACTTTGAAACATGCCTTCCCATTGAGTCACTTACCCGTCATATTTTCTGTCAAGAAGTCTGAAATGACCTATCCTCAGCCACTTTCACAGAAATTGCATTCACTCAAACACCGACCCCCTCTTTATTCTCGATTACTGCCAGTTTAATTTCCACTTCGGCTCCTCCGGATAAGTATTCATTTAGGCAAGTAGGCCGGCTCATGAATTCCACAGCGGAGGGGGATTATGGTTGAAGGAAAATGATCCGGAACAGAAGTCGCCATTAATTAATCCCTTTTAGGACTCAGTTCATGAGTTCCTTTAGTGAAATTGTAGTTTGGATTTCATCAGTTTAGCAGTCAATAGTCTTGACATGCTCCTTAATAATACATACAGTTTTTGTAAGCAAATCTGATTCATGAATTAAATGGCTGAATCTATACCCAATCATTCCACTGCCATCTCTGAGATCACACCCAAGCCCTCTATATGGGTGTTTTTGTGCTGACCTGCAAACAAACAAGTGGGACGTAGTTGGGTTAGAAAAAAAATAAATAAATTGTGCTACTGACTAGGTACCAAAGTAACAAAAAAAGGCCTTTTCCCTCTGTGAAAAAGCTCATACATGTGTTGACATCAAACCCTGGTGAAATGGTTAAGTCCAAACACTCCTACTAGGCCACAGTTTTACAATTTAGGGTACAGCTGTTGCGCAACCTTGACACTGAACTGGTCATGACCACGGTCCTGTTACAGGATTCATTAAAGAGCACAAAGCACAAAGGGGGCAGCAGGGCAGTGAGCATCCAGCCTTGATGTCACAATATTACCAGCCCTTGAAAAAGAGTAAAACGATAAAAATGTGGCTGATCAGTATGGAATGTGATGCACAATATCAGTCAGACTCGATGACAAGGAATGCCTTTCAGTAAATTAAATTGTGCTTGGCAATTTTTCACATTTCTCTAATAAACTGCTTCTCATTTATGTGTTGCTTTTTCTCTGGTGACATCTACTGGTGTAAAAGACACACCACTTATACTGAATGTGAAAACAGACATTGGAAATCTTGAACCAGTTTCTTTTGAAACAGCTATTTACTTTTAATACTTTATCAAGTCAACTTAATCACATTAAAAATACTTCTGAACAATGAGCAATATTACAATGTTAGCAGTTGGCAAACACATTTACACTTTGGCATTCTGAAGAAAGGATATATACACACCATAGTCCTTGTAGGTCTAAAACTTTGAACCCTTCTTTATAAATCACACAATCAGTTGTTGCTGTTTGAAACAAGTAGCCTCACCCATTACATTAGAAAACTAGAAATAATAAAATAAAAAAATGTTCTGGCATGAAGTCCTCAAAGTCACCTTCTAATGTGGATCTTGCAGTCCAAGGTCGATCTTCTCTGCTCCTGTTCGTGTTGAAGTCTCTTGCATCTGCCTCCACCCCCCTTCTAAGAGACACACACACACAAACAGCATCATGCACATGCTGTTCATTTATATGTAGTTGCAGCTACTTGTTTGATTGAAAAACAGCAAGAAGGATCTTATGTACATTTGATTAAATCCTCCCAGAACTTAAGTCAACAGATGCCACAAGGGCTCTTTTGGTTGAATAAAATTGTAGCGGACTCTCTACGGTGGACATTTTTTTAAAGCAGTTATGACAAACATTTAAAAAAACAAAACAGGATTTGTGGATCAGTTTTTAAGAATTTATCTCCTAAACCACATTACAGAAACAGAAGCAGCCTATGACTGTTTAAGGGAGTTGAACAGCCACTGGTCCTGCATGAAAGGGGAGTCTGTTTACAGGGTTCCCCCCCAAAGGGATATTATTTCACTGTGACACTGGCTAAATGAGAACAGCCACTGTAAACAACACGCTTCCTAGGCAGCAGAATCAAATGCCCAGAATCACCAATCCACTCTCATACAGAGGAGAAGAGAATAGTATGATTTCGGTGAGAGCAGATCTAAAGCTTAAAATAATAGATGATAAAAATAAAAAGGACTAAGCTTTCCTGCTGTTTCTTGGCAAAACCTCCTGAGCTGTCTTAGGATGTTGCAATTTGCATGAAGCATTTAAGTCTCTTCAGGTAAATGCATAAAGAACAATGCATAAAGAATAATAAATGGGGTGGCAGTGGTCTAGTGGTAGGGTACTTGCCTACGGACGGTTCGAATCCCACCTCTGGCACTACCACCACTGGGTCCCTGATCAAGACTCACCAACCTGGGTTGCTCCAGAGGACTGTCCTGTAATTAGGACATGTAAATCGCTCTGGATAAGAGCGTCTGCTAAATGCCATAAATGTAAATGCCCGTGTACAACAATCACTGCTTTTGGTAACAAATGCTGGGATGTTTTCACCCATAAAAAAACCATTCCTAACGGTCTGAATGCAAGTAAAAGCAAAAAAACCAAAGCAAAAACATTAATAAAAAAGAGTAATGTGGACAACCACACTTTATTACATAAAAATATACAAAATGCTTTAAGAAGCAAAGAGTAAATGAACAAGTGTTCCTTTTACATGTAAACTGCATAAAAACCAATAGGCTATGATAAGAAAAGCTTGAAATTAAAAGAATAAAAACAAATAGAGAAATAACATGCATTTTTAGGCTGATGGATTCACTTGAGACACCATGATCAAATCTCAAAACAAGTCCACACTTGTCTTGGCCCACACAATTCATTGTGAAATAGGGGTCTGTAACAAGAGTAAAACTCTAAAAACAGAACTGTAAAAACACAACTCTCAGTCTCTAAGCATCTGCTCTTTCACAGTCCCCTACAGATGCAGGCCTTCCTCGGTCTCCAAAACGCCTGAAAAAGGTGACCAGAGCAGAAGACTCCTGCCTTTTGAGGATTGGAGGTTCTTGACTGTTTCGACTCTGGAATAAACCCCCAAAACGTGAGCCAGAGGTGGAGACTGGAGCTTCAGAGCCCATGGAGGCAGACCTTAACAAAGAAATGCCTGAGGGGCAGTCCAGTGCCTGAGATGCTCCAACACCTGCTTGTGTCAGCAGAGAGGTAGACATGCTGTGAACGTACGACCTGCATGTGTGGGCAAGCAGAGGATGCTTGCTCTGTACAGTTGTGTCCAGCAGCACCCACACACCATCGTCCAGTTCCTCATCCCTGGTAGCTGGACTGAAGGAGTGCCTGCGGTTCGGTGTGTTTCTTGGAGAGATTTGGGGGCTGAGAAGTGTCCAGGAGGAACTTATGCACTCAAAGCCACTGTGTACGGCCAGGTCCACTTCTCGCATGTCTCTGCGGACAGGAGATGAAAAAGTGTCTATGTTTTTAACATGTTCTGGGGCAGGGTCTCCATTTAGACGGTCATAGCTAATCTGGTACTGCTGAGTCTTTGGAGAAAACTCAGGGACCTGAGTAGTATCTTTTTGCTTCTTGTCTTGGCCATGTCTCTCACTGCTCTCCTCTGCTGACATGATAGTGTCATTGTTATAATAAAACTCCTGCGACGGCCTGTTTTGCGGTCACAACTTTTTGGAGTGCTCTTGCAATCGATGCAAGATGCCCTCTTTTGGCTAGTTGGTGTTTGCAGAGTGTGCAAGGTGCTGGCTATCTCTTCCTGTTTGGTTTGGAAGCTCTGCTCTGGTTCCATGAGTTGTTCATCACTTAAAATGCCAGATTTTTTCTCTGGTTTGGCAGGGCTATCTAGGGCTGTTTGTGAGGTTTCTACCAGAGTGTTCATATTGTTGAACAGTTTAGTTGGGCTCTCTTTCCTAGATAAAGCCTGTCTCCTTCGTGCTGGACGGTCAGCAAGAAAGCTAGTCAAGACAGACTCCAGGGCTGATGCCTCAGCATCTGACTCGTGGCTGGAACAGGTGGCGATAGAGCGGCGCTTAGCTGCCCGGCTTGAAGTGCCTCTCTCTCCTTCTGTTGGCGTCTCTGCCTCTCTTTTACCTCCCGCTCTCTATTTTCCTGCTCAACACAGACAAGTGAAGGTCAATAAGTGATTAAAACTATCAATACAAATAAAACTTTACAGGTAATGATCTCATTCTATACTCTGCACAATTATTAGGCAAGTATTTCAGGATTCATTTTAATCTGGAACAAATCCAGCTAGTCAATCCAAAATGTTAATAACCCTGAAACTTGAATGTTTTACAAAGCAAATGTGAGTGTGAACATTCTCAGGGAAAACTATGTGCACATTATTTGGGTTTATTAGGTTATTGTAAACTAGAAATGAAAACCAAAAGATTTTCATCACCCTTGGTTTTATTTTTCTCCTTTGAAAATGATGTAGTTAATAATCCATTTAAGAAGAACCACAAGTTCTCAAAAAGGTTTACCCCAGGTCTGTGGTGGGGAAGGGGGGGCCATGCCATTATTCTTTCATCTTTAAAGCCTTTACTGGCCACACAGTGGAGTACTTCCATGCATGCAATGGAGCATCATCCCACATATAAATCATGATCCTGAAACGCTGCTTACTAAAAACTGGCAGTAGGTTTTTATTTTGAGTCCATCTTCAACCCAGTAAGGTTCAACTAGCTTATCTTTAATAACCACCAGCCCTTACAAGTACCCCCACCTCCACCTTGCTGGTGTCGGAGTCGAAATGGAGCTCTGTGCCCATTACTGATCTAACCATTTTACCTGAGGCAAAGACGCTGCCTAATAATTATACACCTTGCTCCACAAGTTGGTCTCCTCAGGCCACACTCTCCCTCATTAAATAAATACACATCACCAGATCCGCTTAATCCAATTAGCCAATTATTATTCAAGTTTATACAGCCTGGAGTTGGAATATTTGCATAAAAATGCTAGTCAAAATACTCACTTGCCTAATAATTGCGCACACAGTCTAGATAATAGTTTCTATTAGGAATTCTAGATTGTCTGGTTATTTACTAACATTAATCCAGCCCCATATAACTTATATTTTTCTAATTTCCTTTGAGGAAAAAAAAGTTACAAAAAACAAATGTAGACTTACTACGATCATTGTCATTATTGATCACAAAAAAGTAGGTATCCCAAATCAAGTGTTACATTTTTTAGAATAGAAAAGAATACACTGTTGAGCTCAGAAGAAAAAAACAAAAACTGCAGTAATGAAGGAGGTGTATGTGTGTTTAAGTTGTGTTAGAGATATGCTACCGGGCTCAATACGGAGGATTTACTAATGCAAGTCATTGGTAAGGCTATAAAACAGGAAGGTCAGATTAGGAAAGGCTGTTCTGGAACAACATTATGGACAAGACAGTCATCGATTAACTTCATAACACCAGGAAGTGCAGCAGTGGAGTAGGGAATGAATTACTCATGATGCAAAGCATACTGCATCATCTGTTAAGCATGGTGAAAGTAATGTAATGGTGTGGACATACTGTAAATGGCTGCCAACAGAACTGGTTGCCTTACATAAATGATAACATGCAGCAGGATAAATTCTAGAGCATGTAACGTTAAATTAATTGCTCATATGTTTCAAATTTAAAAACTAAAAGCTCCACAGTTCAGCTGGACAATGATACAAAGCATAATGTGAAAGCGACCCAAGTCTTTTTATGACAAAGAATAAATGTTTTGCCATGTTAATCACCTGACCTCAATTCAACAATGGATTTCACTTACTGAAAGCAAAGCTGGAGGGAAAAAACCCAAAAAACAAGCTAGAGCTGAACAGCTTCAATAAACAGCTAACGAAGAAAATTGCAAGAAAATATACTCTCGTATCACCAGTGTGTCCTCTGACATAATCTTTTAGGCGATCTGGCGCGTGTGCAGTCACTGATGGCTATGAAATGTACTAGCATTAATCGTCAAATCTAAAGCATTTAAAGCTTTTAGATTAAAGCTTCACTTTGAGCTTAAAATCATCGGAGTTTAAATTATACTCAAATATTGTGTGTCAATATAACAATGTTGTCAACATTGAAATATTTTGAATTGACTATACAAAAACTTTTGTACTGTGCAAAATTTTAGGCAGGTGTGGAAAAATGCTGTAAACAAGAATGCAGACATAAACATAGAAAACGTTTTTATCAATTTACAAAATGCAAAGTGAGCAAACAAAAGAAAAACCTAAATCAAACCAATATTTGGTGTTACTACCTTTTGCCTTCAAACCAGCATCAGTTCTAACTATTTGCAGAGCCTGATCTCAACATCATCAGTGTGTGGATTATGTGAACAGAAGGATAGCGGGAAGCCTATCCAGAAGATCTGTGTGGTTAGTTCTCAGATGTCTGGAACAACTACCAGCCGAGTTCATTAAAAAACTGTGTGCAAGTGTACCTAGAAGAATTGATGCTGTTTTGAAGGCAAAGGGTGGTCACACCAAATATTGATTTAGATTTCTCTTTTGTTCATTCACTGGATTTTGTTGATTGATGAAAATAAATGATTAACACTTCCATTTCTGAAAGCATTCTTTATTTACAGCATTTTGCCACACCTGCCTAAAACCAACCACCATGCTGTGGACCTGTAGCAGTCTGCAAAGAAAAACTGATGAAAAAATACTTTATTGATTAATCAGAATCTAAAAGACTCTTATTTAGAAATAAAACGCTCGTTTTGGTCAAGATTGGGTTAAGTCCAAAAGAATGCAATCAAAAATTTTATCAAGAATTCGCCACAAGCTGTAAGAGTCATGGTGCAAAGGTTGAGTTAGCTTCTCTGCACAATCATTTCAATACTGAAACTACAAACTGCCTCACATACAACTGAAACACTGAAAACAGCTCACCTGGGTTTACAGTGGCATTGCAGGCATAGGCTTAACAATGTAAACAGCCTTACCAAGTTAAAACAAAGTGGTGTCATGGCATGCAGAATTTCAAAAATGAGGCTCGTGTTACAACATTTCTCCTGAAGAAACTTCTGTTAAAGTAGTAAAGTCGTAAAATCATGAGTTTCTGTAATAATAATAAAAATAAATAAATAAAAAACAACTTAAGAGTTCATACAAAGAGTGCACTAAAAGAAATAAAAGATATATTACATTTTTTAAAAAAGCCTCACCTGTATAGCCTTCTCTCAAGCTTCTCTGAAAAGTGAAAAGATGAAACAGCATTCATAAAACTTAAGGTACTGAGGTCTTCACCAGAAGTACTCATACTGATGAAGCTAATAGAATCAGCTGCCTCAGGTTTTGCCTCCCATATCCACAAAACTGACTTTCTGCTATCTGCATAAAACTGCAAAAAGTCTGTTTAAGGAAGTATAAACTTAAAATTTTAATTACTGCTTATGTCAGATAGGTAAAACACTACAGAAGTGCTAATACACGACATTTGAGATGGGGCTGTTTCACTAGTGCTAGTCATACAAATATTTTAATCTTCTCTATTTACTCTTAGAAAGTCTGTACTCGCTTCCTGTTCATGGATCTAAAGAAACATAGGCAGTGTTGATGCATTTTCGACTTACATTTTAGCAGTTTAATTCAGATCAATTTTAAGAGTACACTTAATTACTCTCAATGTGTTGGAGAACTTTGTGAGAAAGTTCAGTAGTGCATAATAATCTGCTGAAGCTTGGCATAATTGAGTTTACATGATTACAGATAGCGTCACAGATAATTTTACTGAAATATTCTTGGTCATGGGTATCATATAATGTATATATATCAATGTATATCGTTACCGTGCAACATAGCACAAAGGTTCATGCAGTTTTATTAACTGGTGTCCACAAGTCTCAACGAGAAGTCTGTCTGAGCTTAGGAAGACATGGCCAGCATATGCACCACAGACTTGAAGGCAAACAAATGTTTGAGCTTTATTTGATCTGTTAAAGAAGATTTGGTTAAGTATATGTAAGGTTAAGCAAGAACTATAGGGCCCATACTCACAGCGTTCATGTAATTTCCAGCTTTCAGCACAAGTCGAATAATAGAATGAAGATCATCACATACTAGCAGTTCTAAAAGTTAAGAATTAAGGAAGAAGATCATATGATCAAACATTTTTAGAGAACATTTACATACATACATATATACATATACACACACATGTGTGTGGCATAATATATATAATAATAATGTATCTTATGTATAAACCATATAAATATATTATAAATATATATATAAATAAATGGGGGGGGGGGTAATGAAAGGGAATAGTACCATTAGCTGCTGCAGTCATGATGGCAATGGAGTTTTTCATCTCTCTATAAAGGGGTTGAACTCCTCCCTGAGGAGCAGACTCTTGAGTCGTTCTTCATACCTGCAAACACCACACCAAAAAAAAAAAACCTATTAATAAATGTATCACCTTATTCAAAGATGTAATAGGAATTGTGGAGAAGGAACATTCTTTTATTGTAACTTATTATAACGCCATGATTGCTTTGTGTTTAAAGAATAGCACTGAATAAACGATGCCTGTGAAGTGTTGTACACAAGTTAACAGAGGCTATTCACGATCTCTCTCTTGCAGGCAGTTCTCCTCATACAGCAGACGGCAACAGGTGAGGCAGCTAAAGGCTACTCAAGAATATTCAGTATTTGTTGATTTGAAGACTACAAGTAGACTGCGATATAACTCAGCTAGCGTCTGTAAGATCAAATCCCATTGAACTACAAAGTGGCATGCAGCTCTGGTGTTGGTCATTTACTTTTTCACATTGTGAATGAGGATGAGCATACTAGATACTTACTAATATACAAAATACATAGATAAAAATATTTATAAAAGTTCATTGTCAATTAGTGATTCTAAACACAGTGTCTAATGCAGACATGCTCTGACACTCACCCTGGAATTCTGACCAGTCTCAGCAGGAAGTGGTCAGCTTCAGCCAATCGGGACACATCACCACTGAATGACAACAGCTTTTTCACCTGGGAAAGAAAAGCACTGTTAAACATCATTTTATTATATAGTTATATAGTACTCTGTATAACTATAAACAAGCTTCTCCTTTGCAGTCCCAGAAGCTTATGGGGAAGGGGAGGAAAAAATAAATAAATAAATAAATTTAAAAAAACTTAAGGAACTGCAACTTATCATTAAATCATTAAAACCTGAATATAAAACATGCACCATCATTCAACCTTTAAGCTAATCATTAGTGTTTTATCAAGAAGATGAATCTTTAACATGTTAAAAGAAAGGGTTTGAAAAGTTTCCGCCCACTCTACGGGTAACTGATCAGCCAAATATGCACCTGATAAGTATATTAGGATTTATAGTCAAGGTTGATGTATCTGCAGAAACACTAGTATTTACTATTCTAACAACTTTTTAAAAAGTGGACTGATCTTTGAGAAGTTTATTATATGCGCTTGGTTCAAGATCAGCACTAAGGCACTGGAGCTAATAGGGGGGCTTATTTATGGAAAAGATTTGGGTGACTATGAACTTCAGTGAGTGATCAGCAATGTTAGCTCTGTAACTCCAGTGACCGAACTGAAGAAACAAAAATTATACACTAAACATATTTAGATCGATAACTATCTGGGGTGGTAAATTGTGTCAATTACTTTCTTTTGTGACTGTCCTAACTACACATGGGAAAGACTGGAGAATGCTATAGCTGTGTTTGTTATTAAGTTTAGTGTAACATTCATACTAGATGCTATATACATACAGTATGAACCAGTACATCTCACCTCCACATCATCAGGTAGCAGCTTGCTTAGCTCACGCAGTCTGCCAGCAGCAAAGGACATGTTTCCCAGCCTTACATCCTTGACAATATCTTTATCAAACCTGCGGGGAATCAAACACAAAAGTGACCACAATTCTCATCACTATCTTTGTTGCTAGAGGTTCTGTATGGTGATCTTGTCCAGTTCTAGTCCTTGATCCAGTTAGGTTTAATGGAGAAAAAAAAAAAACCACAGAAAAATGATTCTCTCCAGCAGTGACCCTGGTGTGAAACGTTACTTCGATTATATTTGGATTGTGATCGTCAATATGCCCAAACACCAAGAACACCAACCAACGTATACAGCAAATCAACAATTTAACAGCAAAAGCAACAAATTGAAAAAAAAACAAAAAAAAAACAAGCTAACTTGTTTTCTTGTGAACTTGGACAGCCAGTTTATCAGCAGTCGTTTTAGTTGCACATTTTGGCTAAATTAATTGAATTGGAAGTGGTGTGAGGGTGCTTATGAAAAGGGTAGCTAAACAATCACAAAGGATATGCCTGGTTAACCTGCCTGACTGACCAAAAAATGTAAACCAAAACTCTGTGGTCTAGGATTAAACGTTGATCATTTTCTCTAGAAGAAAGGGCTACGCCCACAATTCCTTTCTTTTTTCTTGAGAATACCAGACACTTTACTTTTTGTTTTGCTTTGAGGTTTGTAAAATCATTGATGAGTAAATGATGGTTGTTGAGAAAGCGCTTTTGTGTATCTAATAGATTACTATCGGAGTTCATTATTCCATAAGGGAAACATTTACAAGTGCTCGATCAAAAAGGTTCACTAATTACTTTTACCGGTCGTGAGAAATTTGTGAATTTATTACAACATTTAGTTACATGGCCAAATCGTACACATCCTAATGAACCATGTAACACAGATCAGCCAAAATCAAATAAAAACTCAAATTCAAATCTACAGATTTTTGCTCCAGATTTCTTTTATGCTCTCTGCTCTCCAAAATAGCCTTTATAAAAGTAAATAGGTTTTACAGCAGGACAAATATCGCTGTCTAGTTACTAGACTCTAGCATGTGGATACACACATTGTAAATTAGGGTTTTGGGGAAACAGGAGTGTTCAAAGCTTTCTGGGCTACAACAATTGTGTTGCATGTTGATAAATTTATAAGAGAATTTTATTTGTCATAGTCATAAATTTAGCATTAGCACTTATCAGTTACTGCTTGTGGTTGAAGGTGCCACACCTGACATGAGGTATGCAATTGGCCACTATACAACCTGGCGTAGTCACCTGTACCTCAGTGAGAAATGTGATGAACACTAGGTCACCACTGCCCTGGTGTAAGGTAGTCAGGGATTTGGCCCCAGGGTCGGAGGATTGTGGGCTTGATTCCATTACCAGTAGGTTGCCCTGAGGTACCCTTGAGCAAGATACCCCATCATTGCTCCCCAGGCGCTTAGCTGCTCTGCTATGTTAGTGTGTCACTGTGTGCTGTGCCATGTTTCACAATGACAAGAATGGTCAATTTCACTTATATCAATGGCATTTAAAAACTAACCTTTTGAACTGCTTCAGGAAAATCCCAATATTCATACTTTTCTTCGAGTTGATGATTGAGATCTGATAGAAAGATAATTTAAAAGGTTAAATAGCTGCTGTATGCTTGTAATCATCAAGTAGCATTACACGTTGTCTGCTCTCATGCTTCAAGGCCTCTTCATTCTTGTGTGCGCAACTTCATCAGCGTTTCTGTAGACTTGATTGGTGCTGCAATTTGGCATCGTTCAACTATTTGGACAAACATATTATAACCACACTTTACTGAACAAGAACTAAAGCTTGAACTCTGCTTAAATGTAAAAAGCATGAATTTATGCATTTTATTTTGTAGCTGCTACTTGATGCATCTACAATGTTTGATTTTAGAAAGACAAGGATTATGTTTTGACCAAACGTTACCCACCTTGTTCAAATGTTTTCCATATTTCTTTTTTGGGTCCAACATATTGAAAAAAATAATTATTTTTTGTTTGTCCCCCCCATACAACTGTGGCCTGAATAAGGTGGAGAGACATACAGGTCCCTCTACTGAGCACACCTGTATTAAAATTTAAGGAAGAAAAAAAAATCCAACCTGTTTCTGAATCTGTAACAGAGACAGAATGCACTGCAAAAGGCAGTCTGCCAGGGCAGTGATTTCTCATTGACAGTTATGGTAATAGTCACAGAAATTTGGATGAAAGGTATTGCAACTATTTCAAAAGGGAGTTTACCTGCTGATTCCAGACATCACTTGCAAAAATACTGTTAGGAACACCCTGGCTGACACAGTGAATGCCATGCAACACACTGATGTCTCTACATCAGTGGTGTTGGTGGTCCTAGGTAATAGTGAGATACTTGCCTATGGACCACATGGCTCCAAGAGGTCCCAAGTTCCCGAATCCCATCTAGCACCCCCACCACTGGGTCCCTGAGCAAGACATAACCCTGGTGCTCAGGGGACTGTCACATGATAGGACATGTAGTCTGCTAAATGCCGTAAATGTAAATGGCTATACAGACCCATCACAGGAACCCGCAGCGGGTCTGACATGCTTTAACAGTGACAGCATACAATACTAACCATCTCTGAATCATGACCGGATGATGGGAGCCCCCATACACTCTTCTTGACTGTACCACCCCTGGTGGGCAATCGCTGCTGCTCGCTGCGACTGAACAGCTCCTCGATGCGCTCGTGTCAGCGGAAGTCCTCCAGCGACCTCTGGGATGTCCACATTAAACGCCAACAACACTGTGCGAGGATGGCGTGCGAGTTGGTGCAGCTCCTGGGCGCCGGTGAACGTGCGGTGGCTGCCCCAGGCAAGAAGGAGGTGGGGAGGAGGAGGAGGAGGAGGGGGAGGAGGAGGAGGGGGAGCAGGGCCAGGAGGTGGTGGAGGAGGAATGGATGAGATGTCATTTGGAAAGTGAAGAGATGAATCGTGAGAACGGTTGGGTAGCTGTGGTGGAGCTACAACTGCAATGCCATCCATTGGCATTTAAGCGATAGGTGTCCAAAGTGCTGTAGATCTCAAATACTGACTGCGTGGAAAGGCAAAATCCAGAAGATCTGATTTCACAGCAAGAAGGAAAGAAGAGTGACTCTCACAAAATACACATACAGTCATACACACACACACACACACACACAATTACATACAAACACTTATGGATGTGGATTAACACTTAAGTGGGTTAAATGTTTAATATGCAAGGCATTGCCCATAATTAAAAAATTACATCTGCACAGTTCACAAACATTTCTTCTGATAAGAGAGTGACTGGACAGGGAGGTATTTGAACGCGATAGTGGTATGAACTGACCACAAAAGGCAGATAGTTTTATGAAGGACTCTTCAACTCCTGAGGATAACACTTTTACTGCTGGCTGTTAAATACACCGCTTTAACAGGAACAGGGCCTGCTTTGCATGACTGGTTTTCCTGTAGATAGTTACAGCGGGTGGCAAACTGCATCACCACATCACATCACCTGCTGCGCGCGTGTGTGTGTGTGTGTGTGTGTGTGTGTGTGTGTGTGTGTGTGCCCTAAACATGAACATGACTCCCAAACACAGCCTAGACTGCGTCACAAACCACACACCTCTATGCTTGACCTTCTACATGACTGAACGCACTTTGCGCACTCGTTTTACACACTACAGAGGGAGTGCAGTTTGGGACGCAGCCTATTTCTCTGAGGCCACACAGATGTATTACTAGCAAACGAATTGAAAAAGAGAAGGCACTCCACAATTTCGTTTGTATAAAACTTTACCTCCAGGTCGAAAAGATGAAAAGCTAAATTAAGGGACAATAATGTTATTTCGAGTCCACATGCAAGAGGTACCAAACTACCAGCAGATAAACAACTAACGGAACGTCTGACAGAAAAAAAAACACGACAAAGCGCTCAGAACGACTGTAAAAGTCCTCAAGGATGCGTACCTGCACAGGGATAGTCCGAAAGCGGTCAGAGCGCCAGATAAGAGAAGTTTTGACACAGGTCCATCTCCGAGGTTGATCAAAAAACCTGACAAACGCCATCACACCGAAGCGCGGCGCTTTATCGATGCGCGAAGCCACGCCCCCTCTCCTGCAACAGCCACTCAGCAGCGAGCAGTGGCAACGCGCGAGCGCGAAAACTGCGAGCGGCAGTCTCAGTGGCGCCCCCTAAAGGCAGAGACCTGACACACCTCGAGTCTAATAATCACACGCCTTGCGCATACAAGACATTCTCAAACACTTCTAACACCACAAAGAACATTATAATACAATATTAATTGTAATGAATGTATTTGATCACAAAAATAAGAACAGAAATAGGAACTATAATGAGAATAGTTTAATTTCCTTATTTCTCTGAACCAAAATGATATTTGAGCACAGCAGTTTTGATTGATTAGATAACATTAAGTCAACAAAAAACTCATCATATAAAGCTGTAAGAAAGTTTAAGAAAAAGTAATGCTGCATTAGGACCTTCTGTCTTTCTGTTGCATCCCATTTCTGATGGAATGTAGAAAAAAAAGAGGGCACATCATTTATTTTATTGAATTTACTTCATTTTGGCACCACCCATTCTTACTGAAGTTATAAGGTGTGTTTTGAGTGAGGCACAGCACAGGCCAGCCAATCAGTTTGTATTTATCTTTTAACAGGCAAAGTAAAAGAGCCTGTTAAATTGTGCAGGATAAGAGGTTGTAAAGTGCTCCTGTAATAAATTGAATAAATAATGTAATAAATAAACTTATGGCTGTTTTTGAAAACTAAGCCACCACACAGGTGGCCACTTAAAGGTTAAAAAACATCTTCATAAAAAAAATAAAATAAATAAATAAATAAAAAACACACACAACACAGTGCTTTTGCAAACATTTCAAATTTTATATTGTGGGCTGTATTACATCACTGCCATTTTCCAGGGGGTTTGGTCAGTTAGGAATAAAGGCAAACATGGAAATTCAGTTTCTGTCCTATTTTAAATATTATACACAGTCAGTCAAACACTACTGTACCACAGAGCAGCCAAAAATATCGACTGTAGGCTTCTCAATATCCTGTCCAAAAAATGAGGATTTCAAAGAATAGTTCATAGAGAAAGCAAATGTACATTACTTTCCCCAGACGCAGGCATGGTCAGTGCCTTAAACTTGTTTCTTTGGTTTGGACTGGAGCTACAAAGGCAAAGTAGCTGAAAACAAGTGGAACTAAAAGATATCCATTTGCTCTGTAGCTTCAGATCAAAACAAGTAAATGTCACTGTGGCAGACTGAGTACATGTGAGGTGAAGGGAACACTTGAAGGTTTCATTATTTTCAGCGCACAGTTCCTTTGTAGAGCGAGTTTTGCCTTATTTCAGAATTAAAACGTACTTTTTGCATTTCAGAAAGGTAAGAAATAATTTTTGGAACAATGTAGACTTGGCTCAATGATTCAAAACATTAGCTCATATTGCTCAACAACAACAGTCCTTTATTTCAGGATTCTATTCGGACTCTGTTAGCAGAGGCAAATGTCTCTCTCGCTCTACGTAATCACACCCACTAAAGACGCAGGACTAGGAAAATAGACGACGTACAAAACCACTTTCTGACACATACTTGAACATCGCACTTGTACTTCTAGCAAAAATACAAGCTCAATTTCATTAATGATGGAACAAAACTTCTTTAGTACCTGAACCAGGGCATGTTTTTGATAAAAGAAATGACTGCTCCTAAACCTAACCACCTCTTTATTCTTCCTTCATTACAGAGGATAGGCAAGGTTAAGTGATGTGTACAAAGATTATAATAGAAAATATGACTAAAGTCAGCGGAAAGGCCATGCAGATGACAAGACGCCATTGCGGCTAACAATTCCTAGAAATATCTTTAGTATTGCTTCTTTTTGGTTCAAATCCACAAAGTGTGGTGCTTGAGGGTCTCATCATTCTTAACTGTGAGTTCTATGCAGACCATGTATAGTTCAGTTCAAGTAAAAACCTTTACTCTTTACAATAATTCATATATAAACAGGTGCTAAAAGTCTATTATTTAAAGGTCCCATTGAAATGAAAGGTTTCTCCTAGAACTGAACAGCCAAGCGACTTCTTTAAAGGATGAATGGCAGACAGATTTTTATTACTGAATTACAGCACAACTTGTTCTTTTGTCTAGAAAACAAATCTCAACATGTTTGATTAGACATTGAAAAATTAAATACAACATATTTTGTATTAGCAGTGGAAATTAATCTTCCAAATTATAAGGCATAAAGTTCATAAAGTTTTCCTGTAGGGTTTTCCTGCTGACTTAATGCAGTGTTGTAAATGTTAAAAATGAAATGAGGGGGAAAAATAATAATAAAAAACAAATTCTTCATATACACATACTTCATAGGAGAATGACTAAACTGGGGGGGGGGTCTTGCAGTAAGTGTGGAGGTAAAACAGATGCACCCAGTGGGATCTCTAGTGCCAGTGAAAACTCAAAAGACATTGTAGTGTACAATTTGGTACAAATAGTCAGATGGTCTTAACCACTGGCCAGGAGTCATCGAAGAACATACAATAACTCAGACGCTACGCTCTAGTTCATGGATTAACCTTTGATTGTTAACTTAAGAAAAAATATATACAAACAAAAATTATACAGAAATTAGTACGCAACACCACAAAAACTCACCACAACTAACACAGGAAAAAAAAGCCCTGGAGGTCCCGTATGTAATATCCAATAATAAAAGCATGTTCCAAACATTGCTTTTGAAAATGACCAGCCCTGTTAATTCAATTGGATTGATCTGAAATGAACACACTCCTTTCTCAATCTTTTCCATTACTAACATTCATACTGTATAACCCACAGCCCCAACGCCAGGTAAGTATAGGATATACTCATGTGAATTGTTGGGCTATATATCTGAAATGCAAAAGTCACAGCAGCCACAACATTTTAGAGCCATGTTTCATTCCAACGCTAAGGACATCCATCAGCTACTTAAAGAGGAGGCCACACATGTGCACTCATGACATGAAAGACCTCAACAGAAGCATGTAGCTCTAACTCCAAACCCAGTCAATGTAGAAACCGACAAAATAAAAAATACGTAGACACGTTCACAGAATTATCAATGAACAATCCAATTAAGTCGACAATTATGAATGTTCCCTTCCGAATCATGGGATGCAATAAACACACAAGTGTTCATTAAAAAGTAAACCTACAATGTTGAATATTTTAAGTGGACCATTTATGGAAATAAATAACACAGATCTATCATCACCTGTAATCCACCTATAAATTCTTTTTTTGAAAATTCAGAAATAGTAGTGCTCAGTCTTTCAACTACTACAGGTCCAGATTCACAGGCCAAACTTAGTATTTAGAGAAGAAAAACCTTGTATTTCTTCATTACATGGCCACTGAGGTTTGAGAACTTTTTCATTGACAAAAGTTCAAAGTCTACAGGAGTTCTGACGGATGACCACAGATTGCTCCCTGGAGTTTCCACTGACCTTCAAGCTGACTAGTGTTCAGAACTGAACGTATGACGCCTTGGGGATGAGTTAGATACACCTGGTGCTTTTTCTTATGGTCAAACAATTTGAGGGCCAAGAGAGAGGCTTGGAGAAGGAAAGTTGGTATGGGTTGAAAAGGCAGTACCCCACTCTTCTACAGCAGCTAGGGTTGTCTAGGATGTCAGCCACTTGCTGCCTTACTGCTGTAGAGGCGGCTAGAGTGGGGCTGGTGATTGCTCTGTCTGGATAAACCGATTGAGAGGAAAAAGGGTAGGGCCTGTTGGCGCTATGGGCACTTTCACTGCTCCTCCAGCCAGGACGGTTTGTCAGCTCCTGGTGGTTTGAGCTTTATGTTGAACTGTTTGAGGGTCTGTTCCAGCTGCTGCTGGTTCCCAGCGAAGTAGGCAGAAATGGCATTGTGGAATAGAAGAAGTTGCTTGTGCATTACTTTCACCTATGAGAGGAATGAGGAAAACACATGAACATTCAGCAAGACAAAATACCAGAAATACTATAAAACAATGGGAACTCCTTTTTTTGTTTATTTAAATTAATGTTTTCAATCATTTTATATCATTTCTGATGCAGAGGCAAGCATCGATTGTTATGCTTTTAGGCAAGCATTCTACAGGTCTCAATTAGTAAGAAGCTGTAAAACAGATCTGTGGATGATTCTAAAATAGCAGAGGATTAAAAATAAGTGTTGTTTGCATGAGTTGAACGTTAGGACACTAAATTCAAAATTGTATTCATAATCTATAAAATCAATACTGGCCTCAGTTACAATGCTTGTTACACAGACACTCATACAGTAATGATGGAGAATCAAACACCTTGTTTTCTTCCAGGAACTTGAGTTTGATAGTGACGTCACTGCGAAGACGCTCATATTTATCCTTTTGGATCTGGTACTGCTGCTGAGCGGCCTCAATCCGGGCTATGGTGACGGCGTCCCGTGGCCCCATGTTCAGCTCCTCCAGATCAGCTCTGTAAGCATCAAATTCCAGCCTAAAGGGGAGGACACAAGATAATTTTTTTTTTTTTTTTTTAACTCAAAAGTAAAAACAAATTGATGTCAGTTATAAGGGGTGTAACAGTACACATTTACATTTTTTAATACAACTTTCTACACAGAGGACAAATTATACAACTTTTGTTGTAACAATATAAGCCCAAAACTGCAACCCTTGCAAAAAGCAGCTGTAGTTTCAGCTCCAAATTCCATTAAAATGATTTCTTTCTTTAGCAAAAGCCTCCTTACAGAATACTATTAAATGAAATAAGCTATTAGATATCAGAAATATGTTTAACATAAGCTGGGCTTCACTGTATTTTTGCAAAAACACACTAGTCTATATAAACCAAAATAACAGTGCATTAGCTCATCATTACTACCCAACATGATATCAGGCACTAGCGCAGAACCAAGACTTCATCAAACTGTCAGCAGCAGTAAGGTCAAGCTACCTCTCTGTCAAAACGTCCAAGACAAATAAACAGCTAAATAGAAAGCTAATCTGTACACAGCTTCAATTATATATTCAGACACATTTCACTATTGGAAGTAATCTGATTTATTTATGAAGAAATTATTTTTAAAAATCTTGACATCTTACCTTGCATTTTCATACATCTTGATGGTCATAAGCGTGTCCTCCATAGTCTTGTTCACAAGTGTGTTGATGCTAGATACGAAAAAATTGATGGCACCGAGTAGGGTCTCTCCATTCTTACACAGGAGTTTCTGGGTTTCTGCATTGTAGCCAAATTCATCCTAGATTAAACAGAAGCACAGAAACAAACAGCAGTAACACAGTAAGCTTTGCTGAGCCACACACACATCACACGACCAATAACAGATATAGATCTCTTCTAAGTATAATCCCAAGAACAACAGCATTGCTGCCATCACAATTTACAAACATCAGACAGTTTTAAAACTGACTTTTCGGTTCAAATCTACGACAATGAGGACTGTAGCAATGAAACCAGCTCACTCGAAGTTCTGGAGATTTCTGGCTGAGGTCAGCAAAGGTGTCTCCCAATGCATGCTGCGTCTGCACCATGCTGTAGAAATGGTTGGTGAGTGCTCGGGCCAGGCGAAGCACATTCTCGTACTTTCGCTTTGTGTCCCTCAGGACCTCAATCTGAGCCTCCAGCTCCAGATCCACAGTCCGTGAACCGCGCCCAAAACGTTCCGAGATCAGCTGCTTAGTGCACTGAGAAGGGGGAGCAAGGACAGAAATAATAAAGAAAAAAAAATCCCCACCTAAGTGATTTTGTGGAGAAACATGATGTACACTGGGACTAATGTGACGTTTACAAAAGAATTAGATTTTCAACTCAATATTTGATTTTCTTGTTTTGTACCTGGAACTCTGGAACATTTTCTTCTTTCTAGTCATTTCCAGACACATACACATCACAATGGCCGAGAGACTGATGGCCAACTTCACTGAATACCATTACATAAAATGGTCAGAAATAAACTACATGTCATGTAAGAGACATGTCATGTACATGCTTGATGCTGCAAGGCACCACTCAAGAGTCGGCATTACCATTATGCTAACAGAAGGTATGATCACCTAATCATATTCATCTGTTTCTGCACTGCTTTGTTTGAATTAATCACATATATGTCACTGTGTGGCAAAAAAAATCCTCTGAAACTGACCAGGGACTGGGAGTGAGCTGATAATGAGAGCCAAAAACTTCAACAAAACAAACACTACACACACACACACACACACACACACACACATACACACATATATATAAAAACAGACACACACAGATCAAATCAATATTTAGTGTGACCTTTGCCTTCAAAACAGCATCAATTCTTCTAGGTACACTTGCACACAGTTTTTGAAGGAACTCAGCTGGTAGGTTGTTCCAAACATGACTGTGTTTCAACCTCCGTGTGACATTGATGATCATCAGTACCTGTTTGGTAAAACTGGTTGACCACACACCGACTATAATCCTACAAAATCCCTGACTTTGTGCAAGTGTAGAAGAACTGATGCTGGTTTGAAGGCAAAAGGTAGTAACACCAAATATTGATTTGATGTAGATTTTTCTTGTGTTCACTCACTTTGCATTTTGTAAATTGATGAAAATGAACAATCATTATTTATATTTCTGAAAGCATTTTTTGACACCTGCCTAAAACTTTTGCACAGTACTCTGTGTGCGTGTGTATATATAAAAAATATACATATAAGAAATGAGAGGCAACCCAGGTCTTTTGCACACTGTGTATATAAAAGATATGCATATAAATGGACCCTTTGTTTTGGATAGTTAATAAATTGGTGAAACTAGTACTGCAGGTATATCTACCCTGATTCATAATCACCACCTTTAAAAAGAACGTTCAAGTCTTTTAAGTCAGTGCTAAGAAACAAGGTACTAATTTTGATTTGATTTTAAATCAGTTTACCTTCATATTAGGGCTATTTGATCTTCTATTTGTTAACAATGAAGCATTTGAGATTGTTCCTGCTTCAGAGGTCAAGTCTAGGATATTATCATTAATCAGCTAAACTTTCTTTATTACACCTTACTGAGGGCTGACAGCCTCATGTCTGTTTAAAGCATATGTAGATTGACCATAAAATATAAATTAGCTTTATTTTGTACAACACTTTAAGGATAAGAATGTACTTGTTTTCCAAGTGAAATAAAAGCAACTTTGTACTTCTATCATTTTTTCAGACTGAGTTTATTTTTCTGAGTCACTACTGATTTACCCACACCAACTGACTTTGTTGAACTATATCAAGAATCAAAAAAGGCATCATCCAACTGAACACCTTCAAGACATTGGCATGTTTAGGCAAGCACAATTTCCAAAGAATTCAACCTTTACCAAGTTCATCGCTGTTCTTCCCATAAGAAAGGGCATTTCAACACAGACCCCTATATACCTCTTATCACACTTATCAGAGTAGGAAATAAGTAACGAATATACAGAATATATGCAGAAATTGTTTAGCCTTGGCTCTCCCTGGAGGCCACAGCAGGATAACAGGATCATGTTCAGTCCCAGGAAGTCCCAAAAAGCTTACAAGACTAAACACACAGCTGAACAAGGTGTGATGAAGCAGATAAAACATCCCCTGTATGGTAATACTACCATTATTGTCAATAATTCATGCCAAAAAAAAGTCACCAAGAATGTGCTTGAGGCAAGTTTGATAGACATGTAGTTTATATATAAAACGTGTCAAAGCAGAAAGCTGACATGATACCTTATAGGTGTTGAGGCCCCATTTCTTCATCATGTCAAACTTCTCCACTGCAACCCCTCTTGTGGTCTCTTCTGCCATCATAGATGAACTGCTGCTGTTGTGCATGCTGGATCCTAATACACAAGAAGGCAACAATTTAATGATCTCTCATTACCAAATCTCTACCCAATCAAGCAAACTATGAGACCTACTTATCACGGCAGTCCTCACAGCAGAGATTAATGACTTTACAGTGTGTATCAGAATGCAGATAGGTGAAGTCAAAGATGAAGAGTGCATGAAAATGAGAGCAATGATGTCAGTGATTGAGGAACATCCCGGGATTTCAGGGTACCTGGGATACCGGGGAAGTCGTCAGATTGGCTGGCTATTCGGCTGGCAGCTGCTTGGCTGGGGGCAACACTAATGTCCCTGCACTTCATTCGCAGGTCTGGATGGGGGGCATACATGGAAGGGGGGCATTTGGGGGGGGGAATATTAGGGAATTGGAGAAATTGAATGTTTTTTGGTAGGTGAATGAAATGAATCCATTGTTACATTGCGAGATATGTAACATGATTCAAGGTGTGAAGGAAGTGCAGTAAAAGAGTGTGTGTGTGGGGGGGGGGGGAATGCGGAGACAAGGAAAAAGAATTTAACAGTGAGACAGGGAAAAAGATGAAAAAAAAAAAAATGTGAGAAGGAGGTAAAAAGAGAAAATGATAATGGAAAGTGAGATGAAAAGATTTAAAAATATGAATTATGTTGAAAGTTAAACACTGAATGCTGTTGATGGCCACCATATCAAATATCTACTCAGCATCAGATGACAAATTTATAAAAACCACATCAAACAGAAAAAAATAGCTGTAAAGACCCTTAAACACAAATGATCTGATCTTTGTTTTGACTTACCACCCTTTGTCACAGAAATGAGGCATAAGTAAACGTAATATAACTGAATAAAAAAAATTAAAGCGTTGCATTGAATAACAATAAAATAAAATAAATCATTAAAAGACACAGCCCAAAAATAAATGATCCATGAAGTGAAAGAGATTAACATAAGTCACCATCTTCCAAGGAAAAAGAATGTAGGGGGAGAACTGCAAAAAAAACCTAGAGAAAAATTAAGAAAAGTGAATTCTTTGAATCCCCACTTCAGGAAGAAAAAGACAGTATTGAGACAGTAATCCCCTGCTTCAGACAGAACAAGCACTTTGAAAGAGCACCCGAGACCGAGAGCGAGCGAGTAAGAATGAGAAAGGGCTTGGGTAACCTTGTCCATCCACTGGGATGCGTCTGTTGCCCAGAAATTCAGTGTTGAGACGAACAGCAGGGCCTGAGAGGAGACAGACATATTGCTCTCACTCATTCAGCCACCAGAGGGAGCCAGAGCCTCTTTCCTTGAGCAAAATCTATGACAGGACTTTTATTATTATTTATTTATTTTTAAACCCCAGCACAGTGCATCTCTTACTGCAGCAGTTTCAGTTTGGCTCTTATATTTTTTTTTTTTTTTTTTTTGCTGTTGGGCTTATAATCAGGAACAAGCAAGATGGAAAAAGCTGAAAACAGAATTGCCCAAGGACTTGACTATATTAATGTTATACATCCATCTACTATGGAGTGGCAACTTGTGCCTTGTCCATGTTTCTCCACTTTTCATTCTATGAGCTCTGAGTTGAGATAAGCTGTTAATATAAAGGATAGACTTAATTATAGAATCTGAAAAATGGCATTAACTGTAAGGGGGATCTCACCATTCTCAGGTACCGTTAGCTAAAGACTGAAAAAAAACACAGGCTCAATGTAAACGCCAAGCTGCTTCATATGATTTTACATGTCACTGCTTTTACCAAAAAGACTTAAAACAGAAATGTAAAATATACTGAATTAATACATTTAATGAACAATATAGAATCATTATTCATTGGTAATTGGGCTGTTAACTTGACTGTAAAACACTGAACTTTTATTCATTTAGAAACAGCTGAGATGAGAGAAAGACCAAAGGCTTAATCTATACGAATATAATGGAA
Source organism: Hepsetus odoe (assembly GCA_017165825.1). Classification (NCBI taxonomy): domain Eukaryota; kingdom Metazoa; phylum Chordata; class Actinopteri; order Characiformes; family Hepsetidae; genus Hepsetus; species Hepsetus odoe. The sequence continues at coordinate 11,649,221 of CM029383.1, read as the reverse complement.
TATGAAAAGAACATTCCAAGTCATTCACCTAACAAAGTAACTGCGCACACAATGAACATTGAAGGTGTACTTATTTTGTGCTCTGCCATAAATGGTGCAATGTTGTACTATTTGAAGATTAACATTTTTAAAAAAAAGTAAGACATGGGTCATACAGTTAGCCGTGAAATGGAACTTTGCTTTAGTAAACCAGACAAATGAAAGTTAACATGAAAGTAAATCACAAAACAAAGATTCATTTTAACGTTTAGGGTGTAGAACAGCATGAATAAAGAAGGTTTATTTGAGAACTACACAACTATTGCGTAGTATTTAATAAGCACTGGTCAATGAACACATTTTAACATCTAAAACATCCAAATCGAGCTTAAATCAGGACCTTAGAATACACAACCATTTACAACTAGGAATTAAGTGCTTATTTTATCTTAAATTTTAATCCAGTTAATCCAAAAACAATTAATAGTGGCGGGTTAAAGATAAAAACACAACAGGGTGCAGGAGGCACTTAATAATCCTGCGTTTTATTTATTATTTTTTAATAATGACATATTGTGAATTATTTTCAGATATCACATCATTCTCACCAGGGTGATTTCTAAGACAAAGGTCACACACAAAGCTTGGAGATCTGAATAAAATACATCTTGTATTGAAACCCAAACACTTTTACTGAAACTAAACCATGGAAAAGTGAAGGGTGAAAAACAATAGAAAAGCTACTGAGGCTGAAAATTATGCAAAGCCACTGAATGGAACCTCCTGTGTGTGTGTGTGTGTGTGTGTGTGTTTGTGTGTGGGGGGGAAGGGAGGATAACTCTGCTTGGAAGTGTTTTACTGTACTACACCAGTTCTACAAACACACAGTTCCTTTACCTCATGCAAATTAATGTCTACTAGAAAAGAACACAAAATAAAAAAAGAGCTTTTTATCAAATGCAGTGAACAGTCTAGAAAACGGCATGTTGGAAAGAAGAAAAGAATGTGTATGGACAGGAATACAGATTAAAAGCAGAAAAAGACCAAAAATGTGTCATTTAAAATTTGTCATTTGTAACCTCTTACAAAAAAAAAAAAAAAACAAACAAAAAAAAAAAAAAAAAAAAAAAAAACACACAACATAATGCAATCTCACGTCCATGATACCAGAGACACCAGGTAACTGGAATAAAAAGGGAGTCCTCCAATACATAATGCGCTTAAAAACCCCTCTACTCTCAGGTGGGGTGGGCAGAATTATGATGTACCCCACCAGAGTGTCAGCCTTATTTCTGCATTACTGCATATTGTAGATGTTGTCAGTACATAGAACATCAACCTGCATGTTTAATATGAATGATTTACAGAGGATGATAACCATGTTTTCCAAAATGTCCTAATGTAACTGAAAAAAACAACTGAACTGTTAGCATGTAAACAAACATCAGAATATACTGGTATGAAATCCTCCTTTCTAGAGAAATTTCTTCACAGTGGTGATAATGCAAACCAGACATCTGAAGAATGTTTCCAAAAATAACATTTCAGAAAGTTATAGCATGAAATACATTGCCGGAGGTCTCACATTATTTTCTGATATTCTTGAGAAGGTAGCAGCCATTCGCTAATGAGAGACACATGCAAGGACTAAAGGAGGCGCAAAAAAAAAAAAAAAAAACCATTCATAACCTAAACATTATTGCTAGAATGCAAAAAATAAGTAGTAAATAAACTGGCTTTATTGTCGATAATGAATCAGTTATGAAGCATATGAAAGTGACTACCCTTGTCATTGTGAAACGCAGCACAGCACAACACAACGAAATTCAACCTCTGCATTTCACCCATACACACACACACACACACGTGCAGCAGGGGGCAGCTATTAAAAGTGCCCAGGGAGCAGTGACGGGGATGGTACCTTGCTCAAGGGTACCTCAGGGCAACCTACTGGTGAGGGAACCCACAATCTTCCGATCCAACTCCCTAACCACCAGGCCACCGCTACCCTATTTCAACCACTCAAATTATTCAGAAGAGAGCAGAAGTCCATGAGAAGCTTTTCCATAATTTCTCCCTACAGAATCAAGTAGCTAACAACACAATATACTTGAGCAAAATGTCCAGGATCTGAAAGAAAAACTAACACACTCACCCATTCAAGAAAAAGAAGCATATCTACTTATGGGTCAAACTGCCTCAATCATTCTGTAAGAAGCCGTAGTCAGTCATACAGCTAGGGAGTTAGAAACCAGTTAGTTTTTCAAAAAACTAATAGCAGAGATAAACAAAAGAAAAAAAAAAATTCACACATCAACACTTGTAAACAAACAGTAATAAATAAAATACTATAACTTATAAGCCTCATCACTGTATGCTTTAATAATGCAGAGCAAAAATAGGAAATCAGTTGTGAAGGCACCCTGTATAAACATAACAGACTTGGTCTGTAGGCTTTTAAATGCTGAAGTGTTAGCTGATATTGGTTAGCAAATTAGTTGTCAAATTGTGTCACCAATGACCATCAACAACACCTATTTGAGCACCAACATTCCCTACTTAACATGTATGCACGTCAGTTTTTAAGGCCTGGTTTTAGATCCCAATGCATTTCTTTGGCTGTTCAATTAGCTCAAACTAATTTCTGCTAAAATGGCACTAAATAAATAAATAATTGAATATTCACAGATTCATAGATTTTTCAAAAAATGTGGCACCAGTGATTAGTGTGTGCTCCTTCCAACAGTTCCGTACTGTGATAATATTCCCGCAATATCTGCCACCCCTACTCTCAAGGAAGCGTGGATCTGCTGAAAGAAAACTTTCGTCAAGTGAGTATTTGAAAAACTCATTGTATCAAAAGCTACGGACTGACTCAGATTCGTTGGTGTCCATGGAAACTGAGGTCATATAGAAGCCCTGGCTAAAAACAATCAAAGGAGGGAGGAGGAAAAGATAAGAACACAACCTGTGAAACGTGAGAGTAATACCTTTTATAGAGCTGGTAGGAATGATGCCTTCTGCAGTGCCACCATAGCCACCTGATACGATGCTGGTTTCATTAAGGTTGGGCCCAGATACCATTACCTGTTGCAAATCCTACAAACACACACAAACACACCAACACACATGCATTTCTTTCATTTGTACATCAAAAAACCTTGATGCTTGCTAAAAAAAAAGGCCCACTAGCCTAGACTACGCTGACAATTCTATTTGAGAGGGAAAAGGAAGGTTTTGTTAGGTGGATGTTAACAAATTACATGTTATGAATTAAATTTGAATGAGTTTCTAAAATTAGTTAATTTTACATGACCACTTTCCCCATCACCCGTTCTGAATGGTTTCTTTGTTGCATTGTCTTAAAGAAATCCGTGATATATGCAAAGGATCTCTGTTCTGATTTTCTTCCCTCATTTCAGGCTAAAACACTCCTTAAAACTGTAGAGGGATTGGGCAGAGCTACAACACTGCAGGTTAATTAAAGGAGTGCAGATGCCTTAATGACACCACAAATTCAATGAATTCTAAAGGATTTAATTTCAGCTTATGGTACAGGTTCAAACTTCAATGGTAATAAACGATTTTGATAAACATTTATTCAAATAAAAGTGAGATTAATTTGGTTTCTCATTATATATGGACCCATTGAGAACTGTCCATTGTCCACAGCACACTGAAAACGTCTTATTCATCGCTTTTAATAGTGTGCACTTGTGAGTGTACAGCAGGAAGATGCACTGATTACATCATCAAAGTGGTAAATGGCATCTGTTGCAAGATAGCCTAAACAGTCTACTCCCACAAAGTGGGCCAATCATCTTCTCCATCCAGTTGAACAATAAGTAGCCATGTAAACACCACTGATGGGACACGAAGCAGGACAGGATGACATTCAGAATTTGGGTGGAGTTACATCCCCTACAGGGATAAGTGTGTGGCCTCATCAGCCATTGCTTGTGCTCTGGCAATCCAATTGGGACAAACGTCAAACCCTTGCTCAATACGTCAATTTAACTAGAGCTGACGATAGGTTAGTAACACACAACATACTGGCGTATGCTCAGTATATAAACACAACAACACAAACACAAGGTTATGAGAATCCAAAATCCATTGGAACCATTCCTAAGCCCTTGGATTAAGGATTTTTATGTTAACAATTATATTGCTTCTAAATTTTAGTTGTTAATAGCACTCCAGGAATTCAGTGGGATGTTTTTCAAAATGTACAAATTAGAAATATACTTCTACACTTTGTGTTCTGTTTTTGCAACAGAAACCTGGCATGAAACAGTCAACCAAACAGATTTGAATAACTTTCTTTTACTAATTTTGAAAGACATCCTTTCAGTACAGTAAAAATCAGGAGCCAAATAAAACACACACAAACACACACACACACCCTCTTCTCACACAACCACACACATCTGTTTAAGCCTCTAAGCCCTCCACCAGTGCTCTCCTCACCCTTTGGCCTGGGGGGCACCCTACCTTCTCATTTAAGCCCCACTGTACCTTTCGAGCCTGCACAGATATGAGTGGAAAAGGATGACAGAAAGACATAAAGAAAAAGAAATGACTTAACAATGCATAAACAAAAAAAAGTATTGATCAAAAAAAGTGATGATGAAAAACATTTATACAATATGGGCACAAAAGATTGTAACAATACTACAAATTTAATTCTGAGCAAGCCCAGCATTTCTTGAACTTGGCCATTAATTCATAATAAAGGTATAAACACAAGCACCCTGCGGCATGAAAAGTGCTGTCAGCTGTAAAACTCAGGATAAAATAAAAATAACAAGCATCAATAAATCAATCATGTGCCCAGTGTAATAAAACCATCTATGGTGATCGTTAACCTGTTACTAGAGTACAAGAAAACAGACTTTTTATCACCAAAGGATGAATTTAAGAAGTCATTTACCAACTAGAATACATAATTTAGTTAATACTCTTCACCAACTCCATGCAATTAGGCTAAAACTTACAAGCTGAAGTAAGTTACATAACTAAACTGTTATGCAAGTATAGAGTACATGCATTTATATGTTTATCTTTAAAAGGACCATTAGAACAACTGGTATTTCAAGTCTCATGTTACCCATTACAGTTTTTTGTGTGAGAAGATCTGGCTGGCAAAATTGTGAAAATTGTGATGGACTGGCGCATTGTGCAGTGCTGTTGACCCATTTTCAACTGCATATAAGGGGTCATGAGAATGTAATTTAAATAGAACAGTCTGACCAAACAAAAAAAACAAGACTAAGTACTGGTCACATACAGAAAAAGGGTGGCCAAACTCATCCACATGCAACATTGTCATATTATTTTCCAGGATGATGCATTCAATAAACAAATAATACTTGTGTATTACACATTGCTTTAATGTCAAAATAAAGTTTGTTATTTAAATCTCATTAAAAGTTCATAGAAAATGTGTTGACTGGCTTTACCACTCATGGCCTTCCCTTTTTTATAAATATAAAACTCCCAAATGGAGGATAAAGGATGTTTGGAAGTTGAGCATGGATTGAGAAGGAGAAGCCCACAATCCACATCCTCGTTCTATCAAAAGACACAGAACAGCAAAGTGCCATCTGTCACTTTCTGAATTAGTCAAGCATCTTGAACACATTGCCTTAGAGTTAATCAGACAGTAGCATATCTTAAAAAACATAATTATCATTGTTTTCCAATTATCTGTGATCAAATGTGCTTTCCTTCCAAACTGAGAAAATGAGTGTGAATTGCCTCATTCCCTCTCTGACAGTATTCACATGAGCACCAATGAAATGAGCAAAGGTTGTAGTAATGCAGCAATGAAAAAATAAACAGACATTCATGCCAAATAGACCAAGATTTTTCGACAAAAAGTTTACCCTACATTTTAGTTTACATCAGCATAACAAAACGACTTGAAGAAAGTCTCGCCTTTTGGTCAGCAAACAGAGCAATGTTTGCCTAGCATTTCTTTCCCGGATCTAAAGGCTCTGCACTGTTGTTTAGACTAGGTGTGCCTTGGGACAATGGAACTACTCCACCTTCTGTTTACCAAAGGCTCAACACTGGGAGAGCATTTCCCACCTACTGACATGTGGCAATTCACAAATCCAAAAGAAGAACCATCTAATCTGCAAAGACTGCCACCAGCAAACTATGCTGCTTGCAATTCATTTACATTTTAAGGCTACGTGTCATTACGTTCAGAAATATCCTCACCTGAGATCTGATATCCTGCACTTAACATTTCAGGAAAACCTCTCTCACAAACTCTAAGGCAAAGGTAAATGTTTAAACCACCTGCTTCCTTGATGTTTTTTCTCAGAGCTTAAAGGTGAAACTGCACTTGCACAGGTGCCAACACCAGGGACACATGGGCTTTCTGGAACAGCACATGTGTTAACTTGGACTCAGAATATTTCAGACATGCCTATGCCACAAATGTCTGGAAATAATGTTTCTTCCTCTTCCACCTAATGCAGTATTTTTTTTTTCCAAACTACCGAAAAGTGAAAAAAGTAGAAATAGTTTTTTCTCACCTGCTCCAAGCCATCATCCTCCCCAAGAGTCCTGCTGTCTCCGTTACTATTGATGGGGATCTCCATCGTGGCTGCTTTACTCATCATACTGTCCGTCATGCTGGAGTATCACTGAATGGGGAGAAAAGTATAGAGGGAGAGAGAAATCCAAAACGTCTTTTGGCTTCTAGCAGCATGTCCACAAAACATTTTATTCTTTATTTTTGCTTGTGTTCTACAGGTGAAAGTGTGTTCTATATTGGAGACATTTCACAAAGTGCAAAGAGCGGAAAGCCATGACCTACATTTGAAAAACCATGCAATTTCAGAGAGATTAGCCTTCTGAGAGGCTAAAAGCCTGACACTGCGCCCTTGAATGTTTGCTTGAGGGCACAATAAAGTAGCTTTTTTCAGTTTTGAGAAATGCTCACTCTTCATTGTTATTATGTGTTTATGAAAAACTCCTGAAGCAAGATCAGCAGATAAGTAAGGAGCCCACCCCAGGCTGGTAGAACCTTTACCTTTTTCTCTTAAGCCTGGTGCTGCATCACAAAACACTGCACAATGTAATGTATACTCTGTTAGGATGGATATTACCAACTAGCTCACAATACAAACCCACCACTACACACATGATGAAATGTGAAGAGACAAAGCACGGGTTCCAAATATTAAAACGGTGAGAAATGAAAGAGATTTCTCATTTAATGGTGCTCTTTGCACAACTCTTAATTGCATGCACCTACCCAACTCTGTCACATCCGTTAAAGTGTCGTTAAGGAGAAGGATGGGGACAGACTCTGACTTACACTGACGGCTCACGAAGAGGCAGCATGTGACTCAGCCCCATGAACGAGCACAGGCAAATAAAGGAGTGCACAGAGCTCTCTAATGTGGCTTCATGTGACTCATCGGACTGAATATTAGCATCAGTCAAGGTTCTCAAGGAGCACTTACTTTGCTGTTTCTAGCTGAGGCCTCCTGCCAAATCGTAGTTCTTCATTCAAAAGACCAACGGGAAGTCAAATAAAGACATGTGGCATGATTCCTTGATGCACTGTTCGCACCAATAGATCTACAAAATGCAATGCTTCCACAGGCCAGAAGTGGATGTGCATAAGTTTTATTATTAAATGCTCAGGATAGAGAAAATGACCTTTAATGAATTCACGCATACTGAAAACTGATGAGAGTGGCAGGCGGGGCCGTAATAAAAAGGCTCTTTGCTGGACCACCACTCAGAAGGCAAATGATAAAGACAGCGTATGCAGTTCAGGAACAAGCAGCCTATTTGTTCAGCTTAACTAAACTAAAACACAGCCCTTTTCAAGGGTAAACCAAAGGTTTGTTTGGGAATTTTCAGCAGCATCTTTAAACATCAGGACTGATCGAGCAGCTGGCAGTACATGAAAATAATGGGTTCTCACTCAAGTGTTTAAGTGCACTTATGCAATCATGTCTCAAGGTTCCTCATAAATATAAATATCTTTTTGCATCTGAGTTTAAAGTTTTTGTGGCATTGTTGGGGAATTGGGCTTCGGCCTGATTCCACAGCTCAAGAAATAACCTGACAGGGAATAAGGAGACATAAGCCAATAGAAGATCAGACAATGAGATGTCTAGATGCGAGATATTGAACCCACTTCCCATGTTCTGGGTCAGTGGTTCTGGTCTAGTGTTTAGGGGCTAGGCCCCTTGATAGGAAGGTTGTGGGATCTAGTCTCAGACCAGAAGGTCACCATGAGGTCCTTATGAGCAGGGTTATGTCCACAGCACTGCTCAGGGGGTGATGAACATGGCTGCCCCACTGCAGGTGTGTGGGTTAAATATTGCAGTTCGCTGTGCACTCTGTACTCCCGGTGAGTGTTACTGAGTGTTTTTAAAAGTGACTTGAGTCCTTCCAAACTTCTGAACTCTGATATGAGCTACTTGACTGTTGATAGTTGACAGATCTAGTTGGCGTGAAAAATGAAGACCTAATATTTCAAATCAACACCAAACTATTGAAGGCCAGACTACCAAAGACCCAGAAGAATCCAGTGGGAATATTTGCTGATATACCTCCGGAGAGTTTACTAAAAAGGTAAAGCGATGGGAGTTACTGCCTGAGTCCTGTCACCAAAGGAAGCAGGTTCTCCAGGTGTACACAGGTTGTGGCTCTGGGCCATGTAGCCCATTAGCCAGCACACAGGACCCCACTGTCCTCCAACACACAGGGCTTCTCTCAGCACTTCCCCATTACTTTCATTACACAGCCCGGGGGACGTTATGAACTGTTCATGCCACGTATTCCTGGGATAAAACTTCTGAGAAAGAGCAAAGACAGCCCAATAACACAGATTCCATCTGTGTAGCATCCATGGCCAACTGTGTGTGTCTCTCTCTCTCCACGAAATCGCTGTTCGTGCATCAGCCTGCAGAAGATAGCCAGCTGGCAAGCCGCACGCATTCGTATTCCCACATTTCCTTTCCAATACAGTCTCCGGTATATTCTCTGGCCTAGAATTAAGCGACAGAACCCAATAAATTAGACAGTAAAGCGTCCTTACCTGTGCGTTTCCTATTCTAGGGTGAGCTGGTGGACTAGCTAGCGGACTAGTTTAAGCCAGTTCATGCGCAGGGCTCCACTGGCAGGCCGGAAAGGAGCGAAATGATCAAAGACGCTGCATTCAGGAATGTGCGCTTTTATCCCGAACGGCCTCTTCCCATCGTCTCACGCTTCTTCTACGTCCGGCGGCTTGTTTGTCAGAGAAGCAAACCCCCTCCAAAGCGCCTTGCGGTGAGGACGAAGGACGGCTGGCCGTAGAAACCGTACAGTGTGCGGAGTAACACTACGCACTCTGCGTAAACGCAGCGGCCATGATAGGAAGGGCTACCGACACAGAGAGCGTAGGTTTTTTCTCTCACCCGTATTCCGACAAGCGAGTCCACCAATCACAGTGGTTTCTGAACCAGCAAGGGGCGGGGCTTGCAGGTGTAGAGGCGGGAAAAGAAATGTGTGAGGAGATTCACGCACCTGCGTTTTAAAGCGTCCTAAGAGCTTCACTTTATTTTTTATATAAATTACTTTATATTCCATAAATACATAAGCAAAAATACCAAAAGGTATGCAGATAATGATTAAAATAATTTCTATGATAAACCTTTATGGGAACATATACAGGGGGTAGGAAATAAACGCACAGTAAATGAAACAATATTAAATGTAAATTATATTATAATAAAATAGATAAAAATAGTATAATAAAAATAGTGTTTACGTTTCAAATATATAATGCATTTAATATTTCAAGGTTCTGAATTTTTTGAAAGTTCATAAAACAAACAAAACCAAAAACAAACAAACAAACAAACAAAAACATATTATTCTAATTCAAACAGAGTTGTATTCAACATGATTAATGCAGGTAATCATTTCAAAATGTAAAAATATGTTTATCTATCTGTCTATCTAATTGTCTGTCTATCTATCTATATATCTATCTATCTATCTATCTATCTATCTTACTATATGTTAATTTATTTAAGTTTTAAATGTAGGAAAAGTTTTTTGTTTTTTTTCCATCAGTTTGGTAACCACAGGTAAAATAAATAATAAATAAAGACACAATATAGACCACTGATAAATAAATAAAATAAGATCAGATTCTGGATGCTTCGGGTGCTGTTTACAGGCTCATCATGATCGTGATTTAAACTTGGAACATGGACAAGTGAGCAACCTCTACACTGTATCATGTTTTCATGTTTTATTACACCTGATTCAAGCCAAAAACCACTTGGACATTAATGATAGAATGATATAAGTGGCAGCAAAAAAAAAAAGCAGTTAAGGTGACCACCTAAAGACTCCTAAAGATGCTGAAGATCCACCTAAAGATGCTGAGATTTGTGCTGGGTGTGTCGAGAATGGGACAGCTGAGGTTGGACATTCTGGAGACAAAGTTAGAGTAGCAAGGTTGCATTGGTTTGGACATGTCCAGAGGAGAGATGAGAGAAAAGATGCAGAGGACAGGAAGAAATGGAAATGGTTGACCTGCTGTCGCAATCCTTAAATGGGAGCAGCTGAAAGAAGAAGAAGAAGAAGAAGAGGAAGAAGAATGCTCATTGACACCATCTTGTCTAGTGTCTGATCTCAAATCAAGAACAGTAATAGGGATTTTGATTCATTAACAGGCGCTACGTTTTTGAGAAGGCTTTTCATTAGAACGATTGTTGTGAGAATGTGGTTGCATTCAGCCATGAATATATTAGAAAGGTCAAGACGATTAGTTCTGGGTCATAAAGGCCTCTCCAACTCTCCACTTCATTTTAAAAGTACTGGATAGAGGTCACTCAATAGGTCATGACTCCACAGCTCCACTGTGAATACAGAGCTGGGTGACCCATTGTATTGCCAGTGTTTTTCTGTGAAGCCCATAGTACACAATATAGAACCCTTGTGCCAGTAATAAGTGCACTTTATCTGAAATCCCTTTTAAGAAGGGCTGTCTGAATGTTTTTGGACATATAGTGTGTGTAAGATGGTCCTCTGATCAGTAGGTGGCAGTGTACATTCAGTAGTTTTAAAAAATCTTCTTTCAAGAGTACATTTTAAGCATTTAGCTTTTTTCTTAGGGTGTTCTAATGGTGTTTCTCCCCACCGAACAAAAATGCACTTTTGTGGGACAGATTCCAAGAAGTGCATTAGAGATATTACTGTAGGAAAGACCCTCGTAAAATTTTATTTACAGTTTCCTCTTTGCACTAAAGTTGATCAACCGTCATGATGCTGTTGTCTAAAGTTTGCTTCTTTAGTTTTGTACTCGAGCTTCAAGGCCAATGTAGCCAAAAAATAGGGCCGCCAGCCATGTTACAAAAGGTTTGTATTTGGTCAAGTAGATGAAAATGGGTCATTTGTAAAATATTCAGCCAGCAAGTGATCCATGCTCTAACATCTTACAATTGAACCATTTTGTGGGAACTTCTGTATAAGTGGTCTTGTGGGGCAGTATAAATGTAAAGAATGGTATTTTCTTGAGGTTCATGTTTTATTTCTTAGCAACCGGAAACAAGCTGTATTGTGCAGAGAAACCAATGTAATAAAAATATCACATTTCTTTTGTGTAAAGAAATTACAGAGTGATCACATTCCTGAGTCAATCTGCAGAACAAATAAAATTTCTGAAACATGTAGTAAACTTTTTTTTTTTTTTAGGTGTCTAGGTGTTACCATTGAAAAGAAACAGGCATCTGAAAATGGCAGAGGAAGCATTTTTGTAAACACAGGAAAAACCTAATTACATTTCAAGCCAATGTAACTCCTAAACAATATGATGTAAACCCAAAAAATAAATGGTCTTTTTCACATTGGCTCAGGGCAAACAAAATGCCAAAGAAATGGATCATTTCTGAGATGGCTGATTCTGGACAATATCAAATATTTGTTGAGCTGATGTAGAATGATCCAGCTGCTTACTTGACTGCTTGGACACTTTCATTGTTTTCTTTGATTTTGTTTTCGTTCCAGCTTGGCCAAACAAATACAGTGCGTCCGGAAAGCATTCACAGTGCTCCACTTTTTCCACATTATGCTATTATGCCTTATTCCAAAATGGATTAAATACATTTTTTTTTACCTCAAAATGCTACACACAATACCTCATAATGACAAAGTGAAAAAAGTTAGCTTGAAATTATTGCAAATTGTTTAAAAATAAAAAACAAAAAATAAAACATGTACTCAAGTATTCACAGCCTTTGCCATAACACTCATAAGTGAATGCAAGTTCATCCTGTTTCCTCTGACCTTCCTTCAGAAGTTTCTACAATGTGACTGGAGTCTGTGGTAAATTCAGTTGATTGAACATGACTTGGAAAGGCACACACCTTTCTGTATAAGGTTGCATTGGTTTGGACATGTCCAGAGGAGAGATGAGAGAAAAGATGCAGAGGACAGGAAGAAACAGAAATGGTTGACCTGCTGTGGCAATTCTTAAATGGGAGCAGCTGAAAGAAGAAGAAGAAGAAGAAGAAGAAGAAGAAGAATGCTCATTGACACCATCTTGTCTAGTGTCTGATCTCAAATCAAGAACAGTAATAGGGATTTTGATTCATTAACAGGCGCTACGTTTTTGAGAAGGCTTTTCATTAGAACGATTGTTGTGAGATTATGGTTTCATTCAGCCATGAATATATTAGAAAGGTCAAGACAATTAGTTCTGGGTCATAAAGGCCTCTCCAACTCTCCACTTCATTTTAAAAGTACTGGATAGAGGTCACTCAATAGGTCATGACACAGCTCCACTGTGAATACAGAGCTGGGTGACCCATTGTATTGCCAGTGTTTTTCTGTGAAGCCCATAGTACACAATATAGAACACTGGCACAAATGAACACTTGTGCCAGTAATAAGTGCACTTAGGAGTTAACATGGGCACTGGGAGGTGTTGAAGAGCTACCGGATTGCTGGGAAATTACTGCAGAAGTGATATGGCAGACAGCTGGAAATATACTTGGTGTGACATCTGGAAGGAAGAAGGAGGATAAGGAAACCTGGTGGTGGAACCGAGAAGTACAGGAGTCTATATAGAAGAAGAGGGAGGCAAAGAAGGAGTGGGACAGTCAGAGAAATGAAGAAAGTAGACAGGTGTACAAGGAGATGAACCACAGGGCAAAGAAAGCAGTAGCGAAGGCCAAAGATAAGGTGTTTGGTGAATTGTATGAGAGGTTGGACAGTGAAGAAGGAGAAAATTACCTTTACCGATTGGCTAGACTGGGAGACAGAGCTTGGAAAGTTGTGAAGCAGGTCAGGGCGATGAAGGATAGAAATGGAAACGTACTTACAGGTGAACAGAGCATATTGAACAGATGGAAGGAGTACTTTGAGGGGCTGATGAATTAAGAAAATGAGAGAGAGAGAAGATTGGATGATGTGAGGACAGTGAACCAGGAAGTGCAGCAAATAAGCAAAATGGATGTAAGGGCAGCGATGAAGAGGATGAAAAATGGAAAGGCTGTTGGTCTGGATGACATACCAGTGGAAGCACTAAGAAAGAGCACTACAATAAGAAAGAGCAATACAGATGCAATGTTTGCCCTGAGGGTGTTAATGGAGAAGTACAGAGAAGGTCAGAAGGAGTTACATTGTGCCTTTGTGGACTTGGAGAAAGCATTTGTCAGGGTACCTAGAGAGGAGTTGTGGTTTTGTATGAGGAAGTCAGGTGTTACAGAGAAGTATGTGAGAGTAGTGCAGGATATGTATGATGGCAGTGTAACAGTGGTGAGATCTGCAGTGGGAGTGATGGATGCATTTAAGGTAGAGGTTGAATTGCATCAAGGATCAGCGCTGATCCCATTCTTGTTTGCAATAGTAATGGACAGGTTGAGGGACAAGGTTTGTAGAGTAGGGAGCAATTTGAGGAGAACCTGCAGAGATGGAGATATGAGAGGAATGAAAGGGAGTAGGTCAAAGACTGAATACATGTGAATGAAAGGGAGGAATGTGGAGTGGTTAGGATGCAGGGAGTAGAGGTGGTGAAGGTAGAGGAGTTAGAATACTTGGGATCAACAGTTCAGTGTAATGGTGAGTGTGGAAGAGAGGTGAAAAAGAGAGTGCAGATGGAGCTGCCAGGAAAGAGGAGAAGAGGAAGACCAAAGAGGAGGTTTATGGACGTGGTGAGAGAAGACATGCGGGTGGTTGGCTTGATGCAGGAAGATGCAGAGGACCGGAAGAAATGGATATGGTAAATCTGCTGTGGTGAACCCTTAACAGGAGCAGCCAAAAGAAAAAGGAGGAGAAGTGTTTTTTGCAGAAGATACTTTTTGCCTTTATGGAAAGATGAATTTAGTTTTATTCACCTGGTCAAAAATCTTACTTTACGACAAAAAGCCCAACAGTTTCCTGTTACTTGGCTTAGATGGTAGTAGGACAAACCTTTTTATGAGTAAAGAATATTTACGTTCTTTACATTGAACGTTTAAAAAAAAAACACTGACAAGAGCTGATTAAGGGCAAATCTTATAAAAACAACTTATAAAAACAACTTGCTTTTTGAAAGCTGAGTATAAATGATGTTCAGTATACTTATATGAAACTTAAGCAGCATTAAAGTTTCATCTTGTAACATTTACTTCTCAGCTGATTTCGTGCATATGAAGCTTTATTCATCACAACATTAATCATTTGTCACACAAAAAAACTCACATGTCACAAAAAACATTGAATATATTTCATGTATCTCTGTCTTCTTTTTGAATACATTTAAATAATTTGTGTTTTGGTACAGAATTAAAATACTAAGTTAGGCTCAAATGGAAATGAGAATATGGTAATGCAGGTCAAGTCAAGTAGGTTTTTATTGTCATTTCAGCCATATACACAGTACAGTGAAACAAAATAACATTCCTCCAGGACCCTGGTGCTACACATAAGACGACATCAGACACAACATAAGACACAAGACAAGGCAAACAAGTGCAGGCAACAACAGACAGTACAATGCAGTACAGTATAAATGAAACATATGGACCCATTAACAATGTATACACTCTGGACAAACTGGAGGCCCTACGTTATTTCTACATATGAACACAATCAAACATGAAGATTTTTTTGTCTTCAGCTGTGCTTTATGCATGTCTGCTATACACGCATACATACCACTATGTGTAAATCGTGATTGCCTAACAGTGGATATGACTGAGAACAGCATGTGTTTGGCGAAGAATCTGGCAATGTCACACTGTCTTGACGAAGCGCTTCCTATGAGCAATAGGCTCTAAATCAGAAAAGTGTGGTGGAAGCAGAAACCCATCTTATCCTTGGTGTGATTTTTCTTTCTCATATTTAGATTTTAGGAAAGTGAAAGACAAAAACAACCTGGCACCTTTGACTTTTGTCTTTACTCATAAACCACAAATGATTTCCAGTAATACCTTAGGATTGAGTGACTGGGCTGTGCTGAATCTCTTAGACTGACTCATGCATTTCCAGTAACCTTTTTTTTAAAATACATTTTATATTTATATCTTAGAAATAAAGAATATTGGATATAAATATATATATAATTTATTGGATATAAAACCAATGTGTCATTGCATGCCTCACAATTTATTGTTATATTTTCATTATTATTATTATTTATTTTTATTTATTTTGACAATTTCCAAGCTCTTTTTATCGCTTACGATTAAAAAGGATGTTTTTATTGCTGCATTTAAAACTGATATTTGTATTATCAGTTTTTATTGGCTTTTGTGCCTCATTCAAAAAGCAGTCTAAGCTGTATAACTGCTTTTTGAGTAGGACACAACTTAACTGAAGTAAACTGAAAAGTAAACTGTAATTGGGCCATTTTTGTTGTTGAATATTCAAATACTTCAAAAAATATTTTGAAAGTTTATATTTAATAAAACTCCTCCCCAACTCCTGTCACAATTTAATATTTTGAAAGTCCTTTTGAGGAATGTAAGCCTCAGTAATTAAATAAAAGAAAGTGACTACCCTTGTCATTGTGAAACACAACAAAGTTCAACCTCTGTGTTTCACCCATACACACACGTGCAGCAGAAGGCAGCTGTTGAAAGCACCCTGGGAGCAGTGACAGGGGTAGCACCTTGCTCAAGGGTACTTCAGGGTAACCTGCTGGTGAAGGAATCAAACCCACAATCTTCCAATCTGGGGCCAACTCCCTAACCACTAGGCCACCACTGCCATAGATGCCCCACATATACCCACATACAACTGTCCATACCTATGACTACACTATTTAACAACACTGATATTCCTCATCAATAATCCTATTTGATAACTTCAGTAACTATGAATATACTGAATCAAATTCAACTTGTGTGGCATATCATTATCATTGTGTACCAGCAGTTACACTATATGTCAAAAGAAGGTAGATGCCTGACCACACATATAAAATCTTGATGGGAATCCCATTTCAAAACTGGGATTAATGATGATTTACCCTCTTTTTTGCTTCTTCCACAGTTCTTCCACAGGGGGCAGCGGTGGCCTAGTGGTTAGGGCGTCAGCCACATGATCGGAGGATTGGGGGTTCAAACCCCTTCCTAGTGGGTTGCCCTGAGGTACCCTTGAGCAAGGTGCCGTCCTTGTCCCGCTCCTCCCTGCGATGGGCTGAAGTGCGACCTGTCCAGGGTGCGTCCCCTGTCCTTGCCCTGTTTGGCTGGGTTGGACGCCAGCGCGACCCTGTTTGGGACAAGCGGCAGAAAATGGAATGGAGTTTTGGGGCCATTAAAAAAAGCATGTGTGAAATTCCTCCACACCAAACTTGTCAACCATGCTTTTATGGACCTCCCTTTGTGCACAGAGACATGGTCTTGCGTGGTCATATGCTATTTATTTATTGCTATAGTTACATTTGCGAATATCATGTACAGTACTGTGCCAAGGTTATAGGCAGGCGTGAAAAAATGCTGTAAACAAAAAATGCTTTCAGAAATATAAATAATGATTGTATTTTTATCCATTTACAAAATGCAAAGTGAGCAAACAAAAGAAAAATCTAAATCAAATCACTATTTGGTGTTACTACCTTTTGCCTTCAAACCAGCATCAGTTCTTCTAGGTACACTTGCACAAAGTCAGGGATTTTGTAGGATTATAGTCGGTGTATGATCAACTAGTTTTACCAAACAGGCGCTGATGATCATCAATGTCACACGGAGGTTGAAACACAGTCATGTTTGGAACAACCGACCAGCCGAGTTCCTTCAAAAACTGTGTGCAAGTGTACCTAGAAGAATTGATGCTGTTTTGAAGGCAAAGGGTGGTCACACCAAATATTGATTTGATTTAGATTTCTCTTTTGTTCATTCACTGCATTTTGTTGATTGATGAAAATAAATGATTAACACTTCCATTTTTGAAAGCATTCTTTGTTTACAGCATTTTTTCACACCTGCCTAAAACGTTTGCACAGTACTGTACATTTTTATTTTTTTTCAAACCTAGTACACGTGTGGTTATGCTTAAATGTGAGTGTGTGAGCTTCACATGAGTAGTTCTCCATTAATGCTCCACAGCCTCCCGCTGCTGAAAAGATACGCCTGCTTGCAGTTAATATTCAGGTGCACTACTGATATTGTGCCTTGTCTAATAGACACATTTTGAAACACAAGGAATGAAACACAGCTCACAAACACATAAAACCCCAGAGATTATAACTACAATGAGGGAAATCAGTTTCTGCATCACTCTTAAGATAAGATGGAATACAGGTTTGCTAAGATTTTTCTTAATACATCTAATTTTAAAAAATACTTTCTGCTTAATAATTAGGTTGATAAATTCTTACAGCATTAATATATTTTAACATCTGAATAGCAAAGAAATATATGCTATTGCAGGGTGTGTGCTGTTACAGTCATAGTTTTGGACCAAGGATATGAATGATGGATGATGTTTTTGGATTTCTACTTCTCTCAGGCAGCGGTGGCCTAGTGGTTAGGGAGTTGCCCCTGCATTGCCCTGAAGATTGTGGGTTTGATTCCACACCAGTAGGTTGCCGTGAGTAAGGTACCGTCCCTGTTACTGCTCCCCAGGCGCTTTCAATAGCTGCACAGTGCTTGCATGGGTTAAATGCAGAGGTCCACTTTTGTTGTGGTTAACTGTGTGCTGTGCTGTGACCTTGCAATGACAAGGGTTGTCACTTTCATTTTTCAGCTCACACCCACTTTACCCCTTCACCACCACCACTATCAATCTTAGTAACAATATACTGAGAATGTACTATCAGTAGATGTTACATATTTGGGTTTTTAAAAGTGGGGCAGCGGTGACCTAGAGTTTAGGCCCAAGGATCGAAAGGTTGTGGGCTCACATCACAGACCAGTAGGTTGCCCTGAGGTACCCTTGAGCAAGGACCATCCCTATCACTGCTCCGCAGCTTTAAATAGCTACCCCCTGCTGCATTGTGTGTGTGCAGGTGAAAAGCAGAGGTTGAATTTTGTTGTGTTTCACTGTGTGCTGTGTCATGTTTCATAATGACTATTAGTATTAATGACCTTCATATACACACATTGTGGGACCAGATAGATTCCCTTTATTGTATCTCTATACAGTCAAATGCTTCTCTCTCTCTCTCTCTCTCTCTCTCTCTCTCTCTCTCTCTCTCTCTCTCTCTCTCACGCTCCCTCTCCCTTTTGTGTTCACTCGGGTTGTCTTCATTTTCTGAAGATCGGAAATTATTTTGTGTTATACTTTTACAGAGATTAACTCAGTAAAGGGGGATATACTTTTTCACAGTAGTGTACATTCACTTGTCCTGTATAATTCAGGCAGGAAATAAACCATGTCGGTTCAGTGCATTATTTACTGACTACTTATTCGGTGCCAACGCCAGACATTTCCGTCCATCTGCCTCACACTTTCTCCTGTGTGTGCCTGGTGTGGCGAGAGGTTCCCTACACAACAGCAACATTTAACAGGAGAAAAGTAGGATCCCGGGACAGAGCAGCTGTGTGAGAAAACTTTTTAAATCCTCTTGTTGTGTGTCCCCACTGATCGAAAGCATGAGCATCCAAACCCAAGCAGCCGCTTACACTCATAAATATGCCATGACTTTACCAGTACCTTGTGAAGGTCTAGTCCAGCGCCTGTATCTTGTATCTGTATGTTGTACTAAAGCAGACAGCTGCGGTGGCACTTTAGAGCACATTAAAGCTGTAC
Organism: Hepsetus odoe; assembly: GCA_017165825.1. NCBI lineage: Eukaryota > Metazoa > Chordata > Actinopteri > Characiformes > Hepsetidae > Hepsetus > Hepsetus odoe. The sequence goes on along the minus strand of CM029383.1, from coordinate 11,630,036 downwards.
ATTAGAAATACATACATGAGGAAAAATAGTTTTTTTTTTACAAATACAGTAATCAGCTGATCAGGTACAGTACAGTAGTATTTAAATACAGTATGAATACTGTTAAAACAGGGAAAATACAGATTTTTTACACATTTTATTTACAGTGGTATTGCAATGTCCATGGTAATTACCTTGTACAGATGAAGTAAAATATTTTGAATTAGTTTGGGGGATTATTTTGCAGGACTATTCCTATAATGGCTGGCGACCTGTTCAGGGTGCGTCCCCCGTCCTCGCCCTGTGTGCGCTGTGTTGGACGCCAGCACTCCCCCGGGGCCCCCGTTTGGGACAAGCAGCAGATAATGGATGGATGGATGGATATTCCTATAATGCTGGAGCTACATGTAGGCAAGAAGGGTTGTTAATGTGAGAATCTGCCACACTCACCTTTCACAAAAGTGCATTTAAAGGGCTCTGTTTACACTTTTATTGTTTTACTCACTCTTATGCTATGCTTCCTCTCATGATGAGTAGAGTTTTACAAACCAAAGCATGAGCAGAGCTTTCAAACCAAACCTACCACACACGTACACTGGAGTGGTCGAAGACTCGCACGCAAAAGCAAACCTGCCCAAAATACAACTTACACTCATGCACACAAATGCTTTTGAAGACAATCAAAAACAGACATCTTCAAAATGATGTCCAGTTGGCTAGCACGACAATAAAATATAAATAAGCTACACAGGACAGTTATTCATTATACTATTTACAGTATGTGTAAAACATGTGTGCAGAAGTAACTAAATTCATAGTTAAGTAACTAAACAACACATTTCAGCCACAAAATTCAGCCACAAAAAGTTTCCCAAGATTTTTATCAAAAGGCCTAATCATCTGTAGAAGTCCATCACTACAACACTGGTGTACAAACAGCGTCACTGGTTTAGACGGACCTTGACCCAATTGGTTGACCATTAAAACTGATGCTACTTAATTAAATTCAGGTGTCAAATATCATAGCTAGTTTGGGCCTTTAGTTGCATGCTTCAAGTGCATGAAAGTTTCTGCAATACAACTGGGGTCATTTTTGACATACCAGGTCATTTTTTACCCCACAGCCATAGATGATTACTGGCACGCAGTGTCTTGGTACAGGCTGGAAGATGATCCCATGCCTTTTAAGAGTTTCAGGCTGCCAACCTTGTTCATTTTAATGAGCAGTCAAGATTGCATTTAAAGGCAGCCTTGATGACTGCTTCTTCTAAAATCCGTTTGTGTCTGAAATGCTTATAACATTCAATTTTCTGGTACAGAAATCAACACATCCAAATTGTTCCTTTGATCTTTTGTCCTTTAATGGCTTCCTTGCTTTAAGTTGACTATTATATTAAAACAACTGCATGGACACTGTTTAAAAAGAAACAAATAAAAAACTTCCGGTTTAAAAAAAAAAATCAGAAATCTGGTTTTATAACTTGTGAAAAAGCTAAATAATTCTGGAATTGTATTCTTTTAGTTGTATTTGTTTATTTCAGTGATACACAGTCAAACAGTGTTACAGACAGATTTGAGACTGTTTCAATGGTTACAAAAACATCAACGATATATACATTTCAAACGAATTCATGTTAAATTTCTCCTCTTCCACTTTCAAACAGATCAGAAGGGGGAGACACCTTGGGAAGACATAAAAAGGACTTTGACAGCTGGAAGGCTGTGCTGTAGTAAAAAAGTGTGACCAGTCAGATACTTGATGGAGTTTTTGAGGTTTTAGCATTTCCTTGGCAGGGCACCAATATATATTTCTGTCACCCTCTGTCTGCACGTCTAAAGTGATAAAATCCTCCAGCCAAGAACCTCTTAACTCTGCCTTGGGATCGACTGATACTCAAAGGTGAAAATACCCCATACAGGTCACCAGTCCATCTCAGGGCAAACATGCAGACAAACACACTCACATCTGGGGGGCAATTAAGTATCTCCAATCCACCTGACGTTCGTCTTTGGATGGCTGGAGGAAACCGGAGCATCCAGAAGAAACAGTCACAGACACAGGAAGAACATTCCACATGTCAAGGACCCAGACCGCCCTGCTTGGGAATTGAAGCCAGGACCTTCTCACTGTGAGGCAACAAAAGTACCCACTGTGCCACCATGCATTCCTCCCCCAATTGACATTTTTAAAAATTAGATATTAGAGGGGTTTTTTTAACTATAGTGATATTAGATTTTAAGATGAGATTTGATTGTACGGTGTTTTGGATAACACTTATTGACAAAGACTTGACTCCACAAAAAACAGCTTGATACTCAGTGTTCAGGAATCATTCTAATTATCATCAGTCATTCTAATTGCAATATCCTACATGAATACTAAGACTAAACTCATTTCTATAGCTCTTGTTTAGAAATGCTGGGACAGTGGTTACTTTTAAATCCACAAAACATTAGCAGACATTAGAACATAGCTACATTAGTAAACCCTACTGCAGTATACAGCAATTCAATACCCAAGAAGCCCACTTGGTGGAGCTGTCTTCACTTGGGTGTGTCTGGGTGTTTCTCTAACGAAGCAGGCTGATGCAGACCAAAGCTGACCAAGAGATATGAAGCCAAATGACATGAGAAACAAAGACTCTCTACCTGATACCACTTATTAAAATAAGTGCAGTAAAATTGTTCATGGTGTTATAGTGGAGGCCTTTTAATTCTTAAGATCAAAGCCATTTGGATCATCAGCCACAAAATATGCTTATATTACCAGAAAATCGCATATTAAATCCATCCATGATGCAGAAATTAATACACATTAATATATAATAGGCATCAGATGCAGAGAACAGAATAAATTAAGAACTGCCTTCATGTAGTGATGCCAAGACAAATCAAATGAAGAGAAGCCGTTTATTAGACTTTTACACTCTAAATGGGCACTTCATGTAGAATGACAGTTCTATGACGTTGATTGCAGATGATTTTCTGAACTGGACACAGCACAGCCAGACTAAAGAAATATTCAGATGCCCAAGAACAGCTCATGTTGGTTGGCACCCAAATAAGACAGCACTGGCAAGCAAACTCCAAATGATTTACACACCTCCTGCTGCCAACAGCTTTATGTCTCTGGTCATTATGGTGGATTAAACCACAGGAAAACTCAATTTTTGAAGTGAGGGAGCCAGACTCTCGGCTTCATGGTTAGCCTAGTAATACTTGAGCAGACGCTCACATGTCTGGGACATCAGCATGATACACAATACTTTATAACTGGCTAGTAGACTGATCAGCTGGTCTTTTTGCATTTGAATGATTGTGATAATTATGACATGTTTACTATATATGAAGGCCTCAGGAAACCTACATTTCTGTTACTAAGTAGGTTATTTGTGCTCTTGTGGGCAAACAACATTGTAATGGGTATGCACTCTTTTTTATTTTCCAAAGTCCACTAAATGAGTCAGCAGAGGCCTAGTGGTTTGGGATTAGACCCCAGGATAGACTTATTTCTTTTCATATTCCCAATCAATAATTTGTTAAACAAGTTACAAAGGTGGCCCACATTAGCACTCGATGCCTGACAAACAAATGGCATTTTACATTTTTACATTTAAAAGTAAAAGGGCTTTAAAGGTGCAGTTTATTAATGGATTGCATGATGCTGCATTCAAGTAGATCACCCGCTATTACGATACCATTCTGATTCTGGCCCTGACTTCCCTCCTGTCTGTAAAACATTTGTGGTGATATTCTGGATTCACTTGACACTTCCTAGTTTCTGCCTGAGTTTTCTCTTAAACTAAGTGAGCAAGTGATTAGTCGTAGAAGGAAATTGAAATAAAGCTACTTTAGTGAGCAACCAAACTCCTCTGTTGGCTAAAAACGTAACAATGTGAGCTCGCTGCCTGTCTTTCTTCCAGGTCTGTTTTTAATACAAAGTTGGAAAATCTGGACATTTTCTTGGACATCTCCTGCTTGGGACAGGTCACCACAAACGGTGACTGGTCCTGGAAAATGTGTATATCAAGTCACCATAGTTTCAGTTATTTTGCTAATTTTACCACGGTCTGTACTTATGCTGTCTTGCTGTGTTTATAACTCACACTTTGGAGCTTTAGCATTTAATTTTAGGCCCCTAAGGACCTAAATAAAAGAAAGACATTGCACTAAATTACAGCTCTGCTGCAGTTTTACAGTGGTCTCAGTACTTGAGGAGTTGCCATTTGAGGAGTTGGTTTACAAAGAGCTCACACTTTTACTAAGTTGTTTTCTGGTAACTGCACTCACTTCTACTTGAGTCATTGTTTCTTGGAAGCAGCAGCAGTTTAATTGTAGGATGTTTTTAGTCTGCTTTGTCCAGCCCTTGTTAATTCTGACAGCTTATCATGACTGACTCAGCAGAGAGTCAGTAAGGAACCTTACCTTTAGAGCACTCTACTCAAAATCTTATCCCTTGCAAAGAGCAGTATGCAGAGCCCTTTATTCATATGTAGAAGAGGCACTATCACTGACTGTTAGAATCCATTCCACTTAATGGGCCAAGATGTTAAAATGATTAGTGCATGTAAGTTCTGGAACATTAACAGGGAATTGACCACGAAGAAACTACACCTGACTGTTACAGCTCATACGAAGTGATTTGCACATGCAAAAGCCCTTAATTAAACAGCACTAAAGTGACTGGATGGTTTTATGTGGACATAGATCAAAGCACAAATGGTCAATTTCTGCATAAGGAGCACGATGGTCACCTGTGGGATAATTGCTGGAAGTAGCCCAAGTCATGTTTATGAGATTTAACACCAAACTGCACTCCTGGCTCAAAAATAACACAGTCCACTGCCCTACATGTTTTTCACAAGGCAAAAGGTGTGTGCATGTGTGTCTGTGCATGTGCACAACCAGACACAACCAGAAGCAGCTGCTGGAGCCCCCCTCTCCCTCCACTTTTCACCCTTCAGGCCAAATCTCTCTCCAGAGAGGCCTGTGATGGAGCATCAGGGGCTGCTGACTGATCCAAGCCAGCTCCCCTGAGACCCCCAGCGCCAGTTTATCTTCATGTGTCAGAGCAGGCCAGAGACTGCACTCTTGCGGTTTAGTCCATCTGACCTGGAGTAAGCCTAAAACTTCGCTCCTCAGAAGCTTTACAGGCCAGTCTCCAGAAAAGGATTATAATTATGCTCTAAACTAAGCATTGTCTTCACAGTGAATTTGTATGAGCCTGACTAATATTAATACTTGAAGATAAAACGTTAAGCACCATTAAAATAAAAAGTTAGGCACCATCAAAATGATCAGTAATTGCATTCAAGGAAAGGTCTGGCGAAACAAATATTTCAAATCTACTGGCTCAAGATGTTCGGAGTCTAAAGTCTGATCCTTTAATTTGGCTCTGGACCTGAGAGGCTATATCAGAGGTTATATAATTAGAGTGTACCACTAATTAGCAGTGTGCAAACACTAGGCAAATGTGTAAATCATCACACTCTTCATGCAGACTTGCTTATGTAGGTAATGCCACTGAATGATGTTCTTCAGTAAGAAGTAAGGGGGTTACAAATTCTGTTACAATTGTCTTTAGCTATGCAAAGTACAATGTCCACTTGTGAAAAAAAATGTTTTAGTACAAAAAAGCATATTTTGTGTATATAAAGAATACTGAAAATGTGGATTTTTTTTTCAGAAACTAACAGAATGCAAATGAATAAACAAGTTAAGCTGTGAGTTTCTTAACACCAGGACCAAAACCATGCTCAGATTAACCTGTTAGAGGCTGAAAAAGCTGTGCTGAAATTGTCATTGTGACTCCCAATGCAAAATACTATTCTATTCTATTCTTTTCTATTCTATTCTATTGTCTATCATCATGTTGGTGTGCAGGAAAGTGAAAGAGGCATGGATGTGCAAGTGCATGGCTATTACAAAAGAAGACTTTTAGTTCAGTTTAAACAGTTGAACAAACTAAGGTCATCTACCAACACACCATCAGATACAAACAAGGAACAGACAAACATGAGTCAGACTGGCAACTCTTTAGTAGGGGTAAAAACAGGTGAATGGAATGACACCGGAAATGGTGGTTGTGGAATTACTGCTCAGTAGTCTGGGGAACAGGAGCATGGTAAGCACAGTAAGCATGGCAAATGGTATTCCTTATAAAGCAGCTCGGCATTGTTGTTTCTTAATGAACAGAGCAGGGCTGGTGCAAATCAAATGGGTTTTTACATTTTTCCTTACATTCCTAAAGTCAGATTCCTACTGTACTTTTATAGTTTGGTGCAAGTGTTGAACCAGTGTGTGTGCGTTTGTGTGTGCATGCATGTGTGTGTATTTTCACAGGATCTCAGGCCTGAGGGTGACAAAGTGCTCACACGCAACATGGCAGCCAGCTGCGAAGAGGCTGTTTGTTTTCTCCACACATACTTCTCTGGACCAAAAAATCTAAATGTTCCCCCTGATTCCCCTTTTCCCCAGCGCACACTAACCCAAGCACACCCCATTCATAATCTACATGGCTGGGGCAGAATTTAGTGCTAAGGACTAAGCCTTAAAAGGGATTAATATGGGGGAGCACAGCCTTTTGATAATCCAGGCCTGGGGAAAAAAAAGTAAAAGTCTGCATGTTTGTCTTTGTTAAATGTACATAAATGTTCTCTGGTAGTGGAAAGGAATAAGAAAAGCAAAAATAGACTTGTCTTAGAAGAAACTTGTAAAGAAAAGTTATATGTTTCCTTTTTTTAAATGTAACAAAAAAAAGGAAACATAAGAGAGCGAGAGGGAAAGAAGCAGAATGAGAGTGAGTGTGAGAGAGCAGATTTACAGCTGTAAATACAGGTGTCTCCTGAATGAACAAAGACCTACATTAATAAAGTCTCCTTCGAAAGTGCTGCATGAAAAATTATCAGGGAAAACAAAAGAACTGTAAGTTTGTTTCAGAAAGCAGAGCTTCGTCACTTAGCCCATAGTCCTTCAAGTTTTTAAGAAACAGAAAGTTTGAATCCTTTAAAGCTTAAGGAGAGCATTATAAAGGATCACAGCCTCAACTTTTTTTAAACCAAAGGGACTGGATTTGCATGTGATCTTACTTATGCAATCCTTTGACAGACTCAAAGGTTCTCAGTTTGGCTCTTCATATCTCCAGCCCTTGGTTTTTCTTCCATAATTCCATCTTGAGCTGACAATGCACTGGCTGATTTATTTTTGATCTCATCTGTAAGGATGCTGTTCTACATTGTACACTGAAAGGTCACACAGCCGTATGAGGAGATGGTAGTGAAAGATAAGGATGGAAGTATTCCAGATTCAATTAACTGTGAAAAAAATGTTCTGTACCCACTTTGCTTCCAAATGAACAGTTTCGTAATGTTAAAAATGTGAATATCTACCTGAATTTCATTTAACAGGCTATAGAAGGTATGTAATGGAATCACAAACAATAATACCTGCCATGTTTGTTAGTGTTATCCCAAACAGCCCAAGGTGACACAACATGTTCAAGCTTTTGGGCCTTGAAAACTTCAAGCTTTAACCAAAAACATTGCAAGCACTAACATTTGACATTTGAAAAAGCATCAACAGATTATGGCATTGTTTAGATTGTCAAATGCTTGAACCATGTGGTGATGCTGTTCGAAGTCACTCATTGCGCCTCTCTCTCAGATACAATAAAGTATAACGTCACACAGCTGGCTCAGGTTTACATCTCTGATGGTTTACAAAACTCTACACTAATTCATTACACTCATCTTGACGTGATAGACCACAATAAAAGATCTTTCCTCTCCAAACAACCCACCAGTTGCCTGTGTATGAAAGCATAATACTGTATTTCCCTAGACGTTGACTCTGCCAAAGTGTGTACTGAATGAACCCCATGTAGCTGTCAGGGGCAGCCAGGTCCTGTGGTTCCTTCTTAAAGCACGCAGAGAGAAAGATGGATAGTCTTCTTCACCAAAGTCATTAAGCGAGTGAGTGAACTTTCCCTCAGCCCTACTTAAAATGACATGACTCTCTTTCAATACAATCAGGGGAAATCAAATAACTTTTCCAGAAATCTCCTTCCAAAGGAAGTGGAATATCCAAAAGTGCCTTGCAAAAGGTGAGCTGATAAATAAATGAAAACAGTTGACCTTTGACCCTTGGGGGGAAATCCCATAGGGAATCACACAGGGATTTGGATCGGGGGAGTATGTGGGGTGTCAAGTTCTTTTGGGAAAAAAACAACACAGTGGAATGGAATGAAATTTCCAAGAATTTAGTTGAAGGTTCTGTCAGCACAGATATTTGTGCAAATGTAACTTTTATCTGCATTTTGGCATCCCATCCAAAATAAAAAAACAGGACCTTAGGTTCTTTAAAACTCATGTGGACAATATCTATGAAAAGACTGTCAGCTTGCATCTAATCAAGCTGATGATATTAAATCCTGATTGTATAAAAAAGGTTTAAAAAAAAGCATAATGCCTCACCACTTTTTGATTGTAATCTATGAGATCCCTATTTTGAACATCAAACTCTGCTCTCCCCATTTGCATACAGACACAGTCAAACAAACAGATATAAGTTTGAATTTCTACTCCAGTTGGCTCCAGTTAGCTCTGCACTAGAGTTTGGGCTTTGTGGCAGGTGCTTTGTCTCTTTGTCCTTGCCTGATTAGTAAGAAATATGGCAAGGATACAAGCGCTCTATTATAGCGACCATTCTTAAATAAATATATTATCCTCCCCTTTCTTTGCTTTTTTTTCTTTCTTTGTTCTAAAATATAGATGTTTACCATACATCACAATTATTGATTTCTACCTTTTATAACTGGATGGCCTGTCAATTTGAATTGAATCCTTTAGGTCATGGATCCCTGATCAGAACACAATCTGCAAGACATGTGCCAAAATCAGTATTGCTTCATTATCATTTTATTGCTTGTCTGCCATTATCAGCAGCAGCTTGTTCTTTCAGCAGTGAACTTAGAAGTAGTCCGTGTTCCAGCATTCCAGTCCAAGGTTCATTTGTTAAGCAAGTACAAGTATCCCATTGAAACCTGTACAAACAAACTAAAAAATTGGTTGAGATAATTCCACAACCAAAAAGGTTTGAAGCAATGCCACAGGATCACATCTTTTAGCTCTCTAAAGAACATTTAAATGAACACTTAAATTTTTAAAGAGCTGTTTTCTGTAACAGGGATTTAAAAGTATATTGTACATAATGAGTGACTGGTAAATAAAGACAGCTTTTTTTTTTAGCAACATACACCCAAAAGAGCATTTTAGAAATCCTTACATTAAAGAGACATAAAATGCTTGTTTTCCCCCATTTCTTTACTTAATTATTCCATGATATCTATCTTTTTGTTTGCTTACTCAGTCTTGGGATATGACGATGATGTTTGCTGATGATATTGTGATCTGCAGTGAGAGTAGGGAGCAGCTTGAGGAGAACCTGGAGAGATGGAGATATGCTCTAGAGAGGAGAGGAATGAAAGTGAGTAGAACAAAGACAGAATATATGAGTGTGAATGAAAGGGAGGAAAGTGGAGTGGTTAGGATGTAGGGAGTAGAGGTGACAAAGGTGGAGGAGTTTAAATACTTGAGATCAACAGTTCAGTGTAACGGCGAGTGTGGAAGAGAGGTGAAGAAGAGAGTGAAGGCAGGTTGGAATGGGTGGAGAAGAGTGGCTGGAGTGATGTGTGAAAGACGCGTACCAGCGAGAGTAAAAGGGAAGGTTTACAGGACAGTAGTGAGACCAGCTATGTTGTATGGTTTGGAGATGACGAAAAGACAGGAGGCAGAACTGGAGGTGTCAGAGTTAAAGATGCTGAGATTTTCATTGGGTGTGATGAGGATGGACAGGATTAGAAATGAGTATATTAAAGGGACAGCTCAGGTTAGACGTCTTTGAGACAACCTTAGAGAAGCAAGGTTGCGTTGGTTTGGACATGTCCAGAGGAGATATGAGGATATTGGAAGGAGGATGTTAAATATGGAGCTGCCATGAAAGAGGAAAAGAGGAAGACCAAAGAGGAGGTTTATGGACGTGGTGAGAGAGGACATGCAGGTGGTTGAAGAAATGGAGACGGTTGTTCCGCTGTGGCGACCCCTAAATGGGAGCAGCCAAAAGAAAAAGAAGAAGAAGAAGACTCATTGGGATACACACCTGCACCAGACACCTGCTCTTGGTTTGCATATTGCAATGCAAAAGTGCAGGTCAAAGCTGCTGTTGACTGGAACTGATTCTGAGTGGAATGCTTATAAAACCTTGAGCTTTGGGAGAACCTTGCAAGCTTGCAACTTTCCTGCTGTCTTTCTACATCATTCCCTGTTTTGTCCCTCCAGTTGTTCCAACAGGTAAACAGAGATTGGCCTCTGGAACGCTCCCTTTGCTTTGTGGTTTGGCAGCACAATCAGATGAGAAGCACAATCAGATGAGACACTCCTGCCCTAGTAAATCCTGTTTTTCCATCTTAGTCACCCAGACCCAGATTAATGTTTCAGTTTGTCGTTGTGTTTGGCAGGAGAACACTGAAGAGGTTGACCAAGATTGTAGAAAGAATATACTATGCAACTTGTTACCATTTGTAGAGGCACCCTAGTACTGAACCTTCATAATACTTGCAGCATATCTCCAGCAGATCTAGTCTTCATACACATGTTGCACACATGCAGAACCATATGAGATGTCACCAAGTCTCAACTGTAAACCAACAGACCCCTTTTATAACGCTCCATTTTCATAAACCATCAAGAAACACTCACTCATTATGTGCTACTCCACATGAGGAATTCATGACTAAAGAGTCTCTGCTCTGCCTGTATCTCCAGCAAATGTGTCAGCAGGGCCTTAATCATGATTTGGATGCCCATATAAGGTCACAGAGTGTGTTCGGTTTATGCTTGTCTTCCAAAGCTCTGCATCCATGTTCTTTTTGCATTCCTCCACTTTCTTTCTCCCCTTCTGCCAGCTCCTAATGCCTTCTCAGAGGGAGGATATACACAGGATCAGAACAGAAAGCAAGCGAGAGGGAGAGAATATCCACATGTTCAAGGGGCCATCCCAGCATGCCTAATATCATTTGGTCTGATCATCATTTTAAAAGAAGCATATGAAGCAAAACCTTAAGAAGATTTAAAAGCAAGTACGCTGCTTTTTAAAAATTATACTGGAGGAGATTTCTTTTTTTCTAGCACGTCTTGTTCAAACATCTCTTGATGCTACATTGTGCTTAAAATCAAAGGAGACATAATGCTGAGCGCCCTCTTGCAAGAGGATACTTCCACAGTGTGATATTAATGCTCTTGGAGACGTTTGTGCATGTTTAAGCAGCTCAACAGCAATGGAACCCCTCAAGTCACATTTGCAGGGTCACTGCCTCCAAGCTTAAACTTAAAAAGAGACATGAAACCATGTATTCTACTCTTTTTCTGTCAGATTTTTGGGCTGATCCCTCCTAATTCAGCCAACACAGGCAGGTGTTTAAGTGCTTTCATAGAAAGTGCTAAATCACCTTGGGACGTTTCGTTCTGATTCATAGGCTGCATTTGCTTAACATTTGTATTTTTCATTATGTTACTTCCACCTATGACTGCTCAGCAACAGTTATTAATTATTAATGCTAAAAGTCAATAATCTTTCACTTTCATGCTGCTAACATGTCCAGGGTGTTTCTCCATTCTATAAGCACTGGATTGGCAACAGCAACCCGTTACCCTTATTAGCAGTGGTTAGGATAAGAGAATTTTTGGATGGATGGATGGATGAATGGATGGATGGATGGATATTATGCTGCTTGTGTGGAATTAACCTATAAAGTTTCAAGCTGTTGTTGTTGATACCTAATTTTCTTGGTTAGTACTATCCTTATCAGTGACTGATGGTGGATAAAAGGCTTGTACTAAATGTGATGTCTGTCAGCTTATAGTCAAGTCAAGTCAAGTAGGATTTTATTGTCATTTCAGCCATATACACAGTACACAGTGAAACGAAATAACGTTCCTCCAGGACCCTGGTGCTACACACAAGACAAGACACAAGACACAAGACAACATAAGACACAACATAAGACACAAAACGGGGTAACAAGTGCAGACAAGACAGACAACAACAGACGGCACGACAGACAGTACATTCATCCGTAGAGGGCTGCAGTGTTGTGGAACAAAGCAGCCCAGGTAGATTATGGGTATATGGGTAGATATATTTGCGGGCAGCGGTGGCCTAGTGGTTAGGGCGTCAGCCACATGATCAGAGGATCAGGGGTTCGAACCCCTTCCCAGTAGGTTGCCCTGAGGTACACTTGAGCAAGGTGCCGTCCCCAACACTGCTCCCCGGGCGCTTTCAATAGCAGCCCACTGCTGCACATGTGTGTATGGGTGAAATGCAGAGAGTGAATTTCCCATTCGTGGGATTATAAATAAAGGATTATTATTATTATTATGGTGTAGCAGTGTGGTGGAGCAGTGTTATTGCTAGGGACAACTAGAAACAACATGGTGAAGCTGATGTTACTATTGTAAGTAAATGCTTTATTACACACTAAATTAAAATGGTTTACAGTTATTGGATTATATTTTAAATGGCATGAGCTTCAATTAGCTTTGCACAGAAATATCCTTGAAAATGATACTTTTGACTTTTATACTTTGGGTACATTTCAGAGCAGGTACTTTTACACATGTTCTGCATAGTCAAATCTGCACTTCTTTACCATCAATTTTTACAAATGTATTCTCACCTCTCCTTGAGTTAAAAATATATGTAATTTTGACAATTCTGCCCATAATAAACACTTGTGTAACATCCATCCATCCATTATCTGCCGCTTGTCCCAAACGGGGTCGCGGGGGAGTGCCGGTGTCCAACCTAGCGCACACAGGGCGAGGATGGGGGACGCACCCTGGACAGGTCGCCAGCCCATCGCAGGGAGGAGCGGGACGGGGACGGCACCTTGCTCAAGGGCACCTCAGGGCAACCTATTGGGAAGGGGTTCGAACCCCTGATCCTCCGATCATAGGGCCAACGCCCTAACCACTAGGCCACCGCTGCCCCCTTGTGTAACATATGGCCTCGAATGTATTGTTGCTTTACTCTCTATAATGGAAAAATATGCTTTTTAAGAACCTTGTATAATTGTCTCTGTACAATGTCAAACATGGTCCCAATGATTAGTAGCTGAGTACTATTATAGTTTTATAATTAGTACCCAGAATAACAGGATAACTTACTTCAGTGCTGAATTAGGGATATTTTCATGCACCATACACCCTATCGCTTGACTGGCTAAGAGGATTTACCAACAAATTGATGAATCCTCTGTTTAGTTGGCTTACTTCATGCTGTTTTTGTTCCTCTCTGCCAGACTCTTTGGAAGTTCTTCACCCTTTCCCGCAATCCAGTTGAAAAACAAGGAGCCTTGCCATACCATGGCATGAGAAAGTTAAATCAATGCACACGGCAGTTCAATGATTCACATTACCTCCGTGATGTCTAATCATGATACACATGGACTTCATTTCCCTGTTGCTGACTCAGCACTTTCCTATTGACGACTACTTGATGATAAAATCAGTCCATGACTTTCTCTATTTTGTAGTCAGTAATGGAAAGCTGATCTAAGACATTGCAGGACTGATGTCACATCCCTCCAAGAATATCATAAAGCACAATGGGTCTGTCCCAATACTTCAGAGCAATGTAAAATGTATAAATGAAAAGTGATCCTCAGCCAACCCAGAAGGCAATATGTAAACACTCACTAGAATATATATATATCCATCCATCCATTTTCTGCCGCTTGTCCCAAACGGGGTCACGGGGGAGTGCTGGCATCCAACCCAGCTCACACAGGGCGAGGACGGGGGGATGCACCCCGGACAGGTTGCCAGCCCATCGCAGTATATATATATATATATATATATATATATATATATATATATATATATATATATATATATATATATATATTCTCTGCAATAGGCTGGCGACCTGTCCAGGGTGTGTCCCCATCCTTCGCCCTGTGTGAGCTGGGATGGACTCCAGCATCCCCTGCGACCCTGATTAGGACAAGTGGCCCAGAAAATAACTGACTGACTTTATATATTTTAGTAGTTATTAGTATTAGTATTCTAGTGGTAGTTGCTATTGACTGTATACAGATGTCAAATTAAATCACATACATTTGCATGTGAATATACATTGTGTATAAAGACTTTCCAATCTATTATGCCTGAAAGTTTTTTCTGCACTCAGTTGCACTGAGAGAAATGTTAATTCTCAGCCTACAGCCTTCCTGTTGAAAACGCATATTTGAGGTGAGCATGCTGCCTGTTTACAATAAAGAAATAAGAGACAGCTCCATATATGTAGCTTTGACAGTATTTTAGCTTTCAAAAATAAAATATGAAACCATCAAATATGCAGCTTGTTAACTCTTTAAATATACATCCCTCCCAGAAAAAGCTAAAAGGCAGCATCATTTTGTTGCTGTTGGAAGAAAACTATATATAAAAATAAGAATGCTATATAAAATATAAACATGATAAAGAAAGAAAAAAAATCTTGGTCAGAGTCGAAATATTTATGAACCTGACTGCAGTTTCCACTGTTTTTAAATTCATGGGTACTTACTTCTTCAGAGTTCCAGATTCAGATCAACACATTTTAAGCTTAATGATTCAGGGCCAAAGATGCAGATGGTTCTTTTGTAAAATTAACTGAAGACACATTTGGTATGCTGCTGTGAATTGAATAAAAAAAAAAAAGCTGGTTTGTCTTACAAGCCATGTTTGTAAACATAAGGGCATAAGTGCTTGTCTCAAGCAAGCCATATGTCCTATCTAGCTGAACCTCAGACAAGATGGCGTCATCACTTGCTCCCATAACACCTTATCTGAGCTGTGAAGGGACTGGGTTGGCAGAGGAACGCTTAAGAGGAATTATTCTTGTGAATGAAACCCCCAGTGACTCATAAGCACAGTGCCTCTTCTGATCTTCTCAGCAACCCGATCTGCTCCTGATAGCATGGAGGAGGCTTTGCTGGAGCCACTCGATACCTCTTGAGCCCATTCTCCTGGGGGAAATCAATTTAAAATAGGGCCCAAACAGACAAATAAATAAGTCAGTGACCATATAAATCACCCGCCTCTTCAGAGGATGTGCCCAATGGATCCATGGGGGAGGTGGGACAAGAAGGAGAGATTGTCACCTTGGAAAAAACTGAAAAGGTCTCGGATTCATTCTTTATTCATATAAAGGCTGCTTCATTTTAAGGCAGCATCCCAGGAGGATGATGAATAAGGCCAGCTGTGGGATCGTTAAAAGATGAGGGCCGAGATTTTTTTGGTGGACTCACATCAGCAACCTGCTCTGTCACCCTTGTCGCTATGGGTCAAGATCTTATCAGCAAGTTTCCTGGACTGCTAAATACTGTCAGTCAGTATTTATTTGCTTTTGTGACACATTAATTTTTGCTTCGAGTTTATTTCTGCTGTCTTAAAAACACATCTTTTTCAATTCATTTAGCTCTCATGTTTTTCCAAAAAGACAAATAGGTATTTGCTTAAACTTTACTATATCCTAAGGTTGACTGTAGACAATAAGCAGTTAAATATTGCTAAAGTTAAATCACTTGCCACAACTATTTAAGGCCTCACTTGTTTGCAGAAGGGAGAAATAAACCAATAGAAATAGTGTTTTGTGGTTTTGGCAGCTGCTATTGACCGTATGTTACATCCTTTTCTTTTTCTCTCATATCTCAGCCAAAGGCAGCAAATCCTGCTCGACCAGCAGGCACTTTTTAACAGTGAGAAGAGGGGAGTTGCAGTCAGGGTCAACATATGGGGGGCAATGGATGCCAAAACACACTGTCCAGCAGCCTGAGAAGAACAAACAAATTTAGTCGACCATTTCTGTGGACGATGATGATGGTAGCTGTGAGTGAATGCATGATCTTGGACCCTAGATATTTCCTGGTTGAAGGTTTTTTCAGGCCTTAAAGTCAATGGGGCTCTAACTGAGCATTTCAGATTTAGGATGTATGGGAACCTTAGGGAATGCCGACAGGTTCTTCTGTCATCTTTCTGAAGAATTTTTTATTAATTTTATGGATATTCAGACGGTCTAATTTTTGGTTCATTTATTTCTGAGGGCCAAATCACCTTTATAGACACATTTATAGTAATTATTTGATTTTAATAAAACTATTAGAAGTTACTAAAACATATTGGACTGAAGACAATTTCAGAACATCCAACAACAGTCGGTGAAAGCAGTGGAACACAGTACTTTTTCAGACTTGGTATATATAGAAACAAAAGTGCATAGAAAGAAAAAAAAAGAAAAGAAAAGCATGTATGACACCAGTAACAAACCCCGAATGCCAGAATGTAAAGAACCACTGGTTTCATGCAGGACAGTTTTATTCATACCAGCAGGACTTTGAGGGGCTTTACACATCAGACCCATGCTTGCTGAAATGCAGCCTGAGAGGGAGGAAAGAAGAAAAGCTGTGAGGTAGAGGGGGAAGGAGAGCAATAAAAGTGTTCAGAAGGGATCTTTATTTAGGTGTGGAATCAGAGTCTAAAGTGAAAGCAGATGGGACCATAGTCTGGAATACTTTCCACTTGAAGTATTCGCCTCTTGTTTGCACTACTCTGGGTCAACTGGGCCTGCTCCAGAGCTCTATGGCCCACATTCTGGAGCTCAGATTGGTTTTGATGACTGCGTACCAGACAGGACTGCAGTTACACCCAAGGTCAGCACATAAGAAGAGGGTGGCTTTCGTTTGCAAACCCTCTCACACAAGCTAAACATGACACATAACAATGTAGCACAGTTATGACATGATTTATACGTCAAATGTGGTTCACATGAGCTAAATAGTGGCTAAGCCTCATAGTATTCCAGTACAACAACAAGGAAATACGATAAAGTTCATTCAAGCTGTGTTTTTCTCAAGCAATCAACGCTTGTAATTGAATGAATCATGACAGAAGTCAAAGCAAGCTCAGACACGTTGGTAAGTGGCTTACATTTGTTAACAGGCTCTCGTGGAGACTCTGCTCCTGGACACATAAACAAACAGTCATTATGTTCTAAAGGTTTGCCATATCAGCCATTTTTGACACATACAAACATTGTTGAGTTTGTTGTTGTTTTTTATTCCTAAAAAGCTCCAGTGCTTACATCTGCAGGACAACAATTGTAACAGGCATAACTGCACACGTATCAGATGCTGTTTCTTTGAACAACTGTCCTATATTCTTTCTCATTAGCCTTTTTTGTTTTGTGTACAGTCTTTAGGACTTTCAGAAGTTTGCTCCCTGACATTGTCCGGGTCAGTCAAGCAGCACTGCATACCAATGTGAGCAGAGCAGAAAAGAGTAGAATAAACCCAGACAACATTCTCTAGCATCGATACTCAATAAAAACCCTTATCTTAAAAAATAACTTGAAAAGTACCAAGTGAAACACTACATCAGTTTCTTTTTCAGCTCAAATGTCAGGGGTGTCACGAAGCTAAATTCAATTGAATAGAAGGTCAGGTACAGAAATATACTTCCATAAAAGAATACTATATACAATAGAAAATTGTAAAATGGAAGAAAATCTAAATTTCACTTGAATCTAATAATTTAATAAATGCAGCTACTTTATGCTTACTAGCAGTTACAGTATGACTACACAGTAGCTTTCCCTGCAATTTCATCATTGCACTCAAAGTGCAAGTCATTATTTTAAATAATTACAAAGTGTGCAATGTCTACTCTGTATCAGAACTCTCTGGCACAGTTTGTTTATTTTAACAGAAGATGATGATGGATGGAACAGTATGCATTAGAGGTCTACACAAACTGAAGTCTGACTTTTACCTGCAGATTTAAGACATCGCACCCTCTTGGCCTGCCAGGTACAGGTACATTTGAAATCTGACTCATAAGTCACTTGCAAGACTTGGAAGATCATAGACACGTGATTGGCTTCGTATCTAAATGTTTGAGCTGCGTGACTGAATATTTAACTGACGTGTTCATTATCAGTGAATATTTTGTGAAATTGCTGCTTGTGCTGACAAATGATGGCACCCTCTCTCCAGCTTTTAATCTTGATGTATGAAGGTTCTTTTTTCTGCTGCTGTTATTCACAGAAATGCTTAACAGACTTGGTTAAATCAGTAAAATTAGTAAGGGGAATGACCTTTGCACCAACATAACACATCCTTCTCCTCACCCACAGTTTCGCTGAGGAATGCATTTACCCGCTCCTCATACTCCAGAGCTACGTTAAAGGCCATTAACAATGCAAATAAGAAAGAACATGAGAATGTCGAGTGTGTATGCATGAGAGAAATAGAGGGATAATGTCATCTGTGTGTGTGTGTATGTGTGCACAAAACCTACTATATATTAAAATGCTCAATAGCAAGTCATGTGAAAAATTGGAACCTAAACCTGGCCTAAAAACCTCATATTTTTTTAACCCTGTTAGGCTTGAGCTGAATGGCAGACAATTACACAGCATGAATGTGTTTATGGAAGTCAGTGGACGCACAGTCTGTAAAACCCTGTCGAAGCTGTGCTTCAGTGGGAGTTAATTGTAGTTTCAAATGTCATTGCTTATTGGACATCAGTTGCTTGCAATTTAATCTTGGGTTCTGTCCAGATGTTGTTGTTCCTTTAGAGTTTATGAAGCTTTCATTGGTCCTTTTTGCAGATCATCTCAGTGTTTAGTGCACTATAGGCTTTTACAAATGTAATTTTCATCCTGCCAGGAAGCTCAGCTTCCGTATGTGATGGTTGCTGGGTATTGAAACAAACTGCTAGTCCTGGCATTATAATCAGCATGACTGACATCATCTCAGACTGCTACTGAATGCGTCCCTGTAAAGTGCTAGTCTTGTCAAAATTTCCAAGTTTCAATTTAGTATTTGTGAATGGGAAAAAAAAGAGCTAAAACATGTTAGATGTGTCTAGAATGAGGAACAGAGCTCAGTAGACTGAGCAACATCAGCAATGCTCTTTTAATAAAAGCACTTCTTCAGCATAAAAGATTCTAAATATAAAATTACACTAATAATTTAGCACTTCATAATTGTATAAAAAGTTGTTGATACATCCAATGTTGATAAAAGTTAGACTTTCTATTTTTTCCCAGCTTTTATTGTAAACCTTTTCACTGTGATAGGAAACTGTAGCACCCAGATTAAACCCAGGCAGACAAGGAGAACATAAGAAACTTCACCTAGAAAGGACCCAGGCTTTCCCAGCTGGGAAATTAACCCAGAACCTGCTCACTGCGAGGCGGTTGTGCTACTGTGACTGACTAAGTTATGACTGATTATTTAGTGTTTAGCAGCCAGGGACAGCCCTGGAGCATTTCAGGGTTAAGGGTCTTGATCAGGAACCCAACGGTGGTAGTACTAGAGGTGGGATTCAAACCTGTAACCTCTTGGGCTGTAGGCAAGTATCCTACCACTAGACCACCAGCACCCCGTACTGACTTGTATAATAACGACAAATGATTTGAATAGTAGTTATCACTATACAGGGTTTTTCTCTTTCCTTCTTTCCTTTTTATTTCCGGTGTCGACCAAAGGAGGATGGGTTCCCCTTTTGGGTCTTGGTTTCTCCCAAGGTTTCTTCCTCCTGTTTTGGGGAGTTTTTCCTTGCCTCTGTTGCCCTCGGCTTGCCCGTGACAACAGTTGTAAAAAGTGCTATATAAATAAAGTTGACTTGACTAGTACAAAACTGTAAGAAATCCTCCAGCATGTTCCTAAATAATGGGGGTAAGTTGAGTGGTGCAAAAATCTGAAATAAGTTTATCCTTAGTCCAGAAATGCTCTGGGGCAGCACAGAATGCTGGGTGTTGTTTAATGTGAATGTAAATCTAAAAAAGGAAAAACAACAGGAAACATGAACTTTTTTTAGATAAATATATAATCTAAAGAGGATTTCATCCTTTCATTAACAAACCATCTGGCAAAACATAGTTGATCATGGACAGAAAAGGGGGTTAGACCAGGTTTAGGATTTGGTTTAGGTGATGTAGGTATAGATGGTGATTAATGTTGGTTTTAGCCTAATGTTAAGGATGAGGGTTAGATGTGTGGTATTATCATAAGCTTTCAGGTCAGCTGTAGGAGTTTGGCTGAGTTCATTTTAAAGTTTAATATGATGACATATTTTAAGATGACATTTTAAACTGAATAGTGATTTCACTGTTGGCTCATACTGTGAAACCTGAGAAATGTAAGATAGGAAAAACATGCAAGTAAAATGTAATATAGATTTCGGAGCAGGTAGAAGTCAGGCAGAGTTGGAGGAGAGTTCAAGTGTACAGACATGGTGGAACAGGAAACCCCTGAAAAAAAAGAACGGTAAGATATATACTAAATTTGTCCAAATAATAATATTACATTTCCATCTTGACTTGAAGCAGAGGGGGGGCTTTATTACAAGAATTTCACTTTATTACCTGAACTCATGGAGCCTGAGGAATATAAATTCTGAAGGTCTCAGGCTCAAACTCAAGGGTGAAATTTTTTTTTTGACAATATAATCAACATTTTTATAGACTCCATTTTTTCTCCCTCCTCCCACACCGATTGTAGTGCAGCCTTCACTGGACTGAAGCATGTTCTATCGAACATTTATCTACAGCATCAGGGATTGGTGGATGCTTTCCCCAAATTACAAATAGTGGTTCTTCTTAATGTGTCTCTCACCTTATCTCAGGTTTTGCAGCTGCTATAAATTCGGTTCAATGTCATTTGAATTTAATTCACTTTTTAAATGCAATTCCATTAAATTCAGTCACAGCTTCTAAGAAATTATGGCCTAGATTTCTAATAAATGAGCTGTCACACAGTACAGTTAAAGGAAATAGAGAAGAAGCGAGTAAGGACAGTTGTAGGCTTAGTGGTTAGGGACTAGACCAGAAGGTCAGGGCTTCGAATCTCAGATCAGTAGGTTGCCCTGACATACTCTTGATCAAGGTATCTTCCCCAGCACTGCTCCATGGGTGCTCGATATAGCAGCCCACTGATGCATGTGTGTGTATGGGTAAAAATCAGCAGTTGCTTTTTGTTGTGCTTCGCTCTGTGCTGTGTATGAGAAATAGTCACTTTCATTTTCACTTCAACTATTAGTTAAAGCAGCATTGGGTTTCTGGAGTTCTAACCTGACCTGAATAAAACGGATCCTTTTAAGATTTCCAGCTCACCATTTCCGTTGGCTTCTGGTGCAGGCAATTAGGTCTCCAGTCCAAGCATAACAATACACACTCATTGGCTCTGTAAGGGAAGTGGGGCAGATTTGCGTGCATTTGTGATTAAAAAATGATTATCTTTTATAAACAGTAATTACTTCCAGTCACACAATTAACTGAGGTGAAAATGTCTTGTGCAAAAGACAATAAGTCTTCTCCAGTATGTCATGTCACATCTATTAGCTTTCATCAGCTGTGAAAACCTACCAGATTAACACACAGTGTCTAAAAAAATATATATTTTTACTGTGGAAAACACAATTTTAACACAACAAAATTCCCATTTTTGTAATACAATGTATAGATCTAAATAACCATTCAGCCAAAAAAGTGGAATGGAAAGAAAGGAAAAAGACTTTGTATTTGCTTCAAGCAACGATTGTTTAGCTCAAGTCAGTACTTGATCTTTTCTTAACTTCAGAAACACCATTAAATTAGCAAAGTGCAATTGAATTGATGGTGGATTACTTCATTTCCACTCCAGTGACATTCTTCTTCTAGCCAGAAGACACTATGCGAAAAGGTATCCTGCCTTAGTGGCAACAGGTTATGTAGTTAAATGTTGGACAGTCTTTCCTTACTGTAATGAAGCAGATGGAGAATTTTAAATTGTAAATTTTACCTCAGGGCAACCTACTGGTGTGGGATTCAAACCCACAACTTTCTCAGCCTGGGGTCAATCCCTAACCCCTAGGCCACCGCCCCGTTATAAAAAATAAAAAAAAAGCTTCTTAAAAATGGACAAAGCTTTTTCTGCTTTTTTAGAAATGCGTCACCTTTTCTCTTATGTTATCGCAAGTTTTGTGGCTCATGCCAATGGATGTCCTAGGATGGTTAATCAATCTTGTTATGTTTTGCATCGGCTATGTAGCCTTAAGATGATTTCGTGATGCTGATTTTTTTCTGTTCAGAGAATCTTGTAAAAAAATTTAGAGAAGAGTAGGATCAGAGAAGAGAAAAAAGAGAATCAGAAAAGTCTCGTAATGGCTAGAGTAAGTCAGCAGCTCTCTAGCTATCCAGTCTTGTCCCATTGGGACCCTTCAACCCCATTCAGTCCCACTTTAGCACCGATTTCATAAAAAGCAAGAAAAGCTTAGATAAAAAGTGGGAGAAACTCAGAACTGTGGCAGATTTTTGCCCCTTTATGTAAGCAAAGCCTGATGGGCTGGGGGAGCAGCTTGTTGTCTGGGTTATGAATAACGCTGGCTTCCTGCAGTCAATGTGGCCACACAAAAGAGGAGCGAAGTTAAATTCACTGATAAAGTACAGAGTACTCCAGTGTCACTTATCCGCTTCCATTCATCTTCCTCCCTCACTCCCCATTATGACGTATGTCTGAATTGGCCAGGCTCTGAGTGCTGGTGGTAACATTTCAAGATAGGCAGGGTTGGTGTTTACTGTATTAAAAGACAGCTGTACGATAACAAGCTGCTATTTCATGCAGTTGGATGGGCTTGAGGAAAAATGAGTTTTGATTCAGAGCTGAGATAAAGCCTGTCAGTGTGGAAACTGAACTTTTGGATTATCTTACATCACTGAATTGCGCCCAAGAGTGCAAGGAATGGGAGTGATCTAAGCTTAGCTACAATATAATGTGTTAAATTAGCTATTAAATAACTAAATAATATAAATATTGATATTTTTAATATATTGATCATTTAATTATTTGCCAAATGAATTACGCAAACAGTGCTAGGTATTGAATGATAATAAAGACATGAAACTCACCTTTGAAATGTTGATGTTCAATCAAAAGATATGTTAGAGACGTTTTTGAATTTAACCTGTGTTGAAACTTTGTTTCATTAAAAAGTACACTTCAGGCACGTTGTAAATGGACTCTCCAGGGCTGGGGTGTGTCAGAGAGGCTTGCTCATAATGACTCAACTGTACTCCCCTAAACTTCATCGTTAAACATTCTCCTTAATGGCATATGCAGTCCATTTTTCCTAATAATGGCTGGGAAATTTTGAAATGAGGGTGCCCTCGTTTGCACTAGAGATAGTTGTCATGAGCACCTAGGAGTAATATGCCAAAGAAATCATAATAGTGAGGATAACAAGTGCAAACTACACTACTTCATTATTTTCTGTTTTATTGTCCATGTTCTTCACCTCCTGTTCAACTTCCCCCTCTAGTCCACGCTGCTTTTTTTCCCCTGTCCAGCATTGGCCTCCTTTGCTGTTTAAACCACATTTCTCTTGTAAGCTCAAGCACTAATTTACATTTATGGATATAGCAACTTTTTAATTTTTTCATTACAGAGACAGTCCCCCTGGAGCAAGTTAGGGTTATGGGTTTTGCTCAGGACTCCAATAATGGTAGCACTAGAGGTGGGATTTGAGTGACCTATGACCTCTTGGTCTGTAGGTTAGTTTCTTACCACTAGACCACCAGCACCCTCTTTGCAAGTTAACTCATTATAAACAGGGGTTTACTCACATGTATCAGTATTCTGCCGGTAATATAGTGTCTATGTAGTGAAGTGTCCTGTTTTACTCTAAGTGTGTTTTTTAACTGCAACATGATTGTAAAACTGATTGTTCAGTTTAGCTTCATACATAGTGCTTCAAGAATCAATATTTGTGTTTACGTATTCAGAAAAACTGTAACCTGGCAGGGTAATGCGATGTTTACATGCTGAAGTGGAAATACAACATCATTCCAAGATGTAAATGTGTGATGGAACATGACAAATGGGAGCATGCAGAAAACCAAAAACTGATGATGTCCTTATGATAGCAGAAAAGGGGAACACAAGTCACAAGTCAGCAAGAGGGACACAAGTCAGCAAGAACTTGGTGCATTTGGTTTATATTTCATAATAAAGGAGCAAGATAGATTACATTGTGCAACCTTTTCTTTGACTTTTTTTTTGGAACAATCAGAAATCTGGGCTGCTTTCAAGTGGAAGTGTCTAGGCCCCCCTTAGTTACACACCTGGGGAAGCGGTGGCCTAGTGGCTAGGGTGTTGGCCACATGATCGGGGGTTCGAACCCCTTCCCAATAGGTTGCCCTGAGGTACCCTTGAGCAAGGTGCCATCCCCGTCACTGCTCCCCAGGCGCTTTCAATAGCTGCCCACTGCTGCACAGTGTTTGAGTGTGCATGGGTTAAATGCAGAGGTCCAATTTCGTTGTGGTTCATTGTCTGCTGTGATTTGACCTCGCAATGACAAGGGTTGTCACTTTCACACCTCTTTGGAGTAACTGTGCTTTGCACATGTGTTGTCACTATGTAGTTTTCTTGCTTGTAAAAACAGACTCTGCAGCATGCAGAAATACACAATGGCTATCATTTCTTCACTTGTCCCATATGCATATATTTTAGCTTCATTATGAAATTATCAAAACATTAAAATAGTCCCTGACGATACTACAGTAAGTTCACCTTGATGCACCTCCATTTTAAATCTACTTGTTCTAATAATTTGAAAAAGGTGAAAGTGACTATACTATATAGCACAGCACACAGTGAACCACAACGAAATTGGACCTCTGCATTTAACCCATGCAAACACCGTGCAGCAGTGGGCAGCTAGGAAAGTGCCTGGGGAG
Organism: Hepsetus odoe; assembly: GCA_017165825.1. NCBI lineage: Eukaryota > Metazoa > Chordata > Actinopteri > Characiformes > Hepsetidae > Hepsetus > Hepsetus odoe. Next base: position 11,605,244 of record CM029383.1, on the reverse strand, counting down.
CAGTGACAGGGATGGTACCTTGCTCAAGGGTACCTCTGGGCAACCTACTGGTAAGGGGTTTGAACCCACAATCTTCCGATCCTGTGACCAACTCCTTAACCACTATTTATTTATTATTTATTTATTATTTATTTATTTATTTATTTTTGACTCCTTAACCACTATTTACCGCTATTTTTTGCAGAACAGAAGTCAGAAGAGCAATGAAGCAATTGAGGTGGAATGGAATTATCTGAATTATCCAGAAACAGTCTTCAGCTTGTTGAGTTTCCCTACTAAGGTGCAATTTCGGTATTTTAATAAGTATCTGTTTGCACCAGTGCTAAGCTTGTGCCGACAGGCTTCTAATCACCCTATTGAAAATGCATGAACAGATGCCTCCCTCTTGCAATCAGTTGTCTAAAAGAGTGATGACACCCTTTTCATCTTCTCATCATCACTCTGGTCTCTTTAAGGAATGGTATTGCAAACCTCTACCAGTTGCACTTGAGAAAGCCAATGAAACTGAACGTAATTCGATTTACTTCCTGGCTCTCTATAGCAAAGCCACAGCATCCTACTTCTCAGCTTTCTCTTGGGCCCATCATGAGACACCCAAGAAGATGTAAAGCCTCTGAGGCTGGAGGTGTAATTACAAACAGAAGTCACAAGACTCTTACTCAACTGTAGTACACATGAGTAATGACTCAACTATTGAATCCAATAGTGAAGAGGCTGCTTACAGCTCTCTCCTACCCAAAACTCTGAATCAGCAAGAATTTGTGGCTTTGCTGACAGCAATCTTTATGCATTTTCTTTCCTTTACATCAAAGTCAGCTAGAACAAGATTTGAGCAAATTAGACTGATCAAAAGATTAAACCCCAAGTTGTAATACCATGACGTAGGCAAATTTCTGGAAAAAATAAAGGTCAGCCACATTAAAACAATGCCATAATGTCATTAAAATTGCCTTAAACCCACAAAGGTGCACCAGAAACCACACCAGACAAGCAGTACTGCTGTTGAAGGTTTCCCTCCAATCTTAAAAACTTCCTTTTAATACTTTCAATTGGCAAAGAATAGTGGCTTAGCACTAATCATATTCAGTACATACTGACCAGAACACTAGAGGATGATATATGTGCAGTATATAAACTATTTTAAAGTTTCAGTATACACTTATTATTCCACTGTTCATGTTATTCAGTTATGCAGAAGTAGCTGTAAAGCCAGGTTTTGTGTAGTCATAAAATACATTTATTTAACTCTGCTCATACAGTTAAAGGGGTGAGAGGCAGTCAGTTAGAAATATTCAACATGTATTACTTTAGAAAATGAGGGCTTGGGAAATGCTTGTGTAAAAATGAATTACTTTTTTGATAAGAGTCTTTTCTGTTAATGGACTTTTACCAGCGCTACTAAACACAGTTTATAGTATATACAGCAGGCAATAAATGTCTGTCAACCTTTTTTTTTACTTTTAGATTCTTGAATCATATTGATTTAATATGGAAGTTGAGGGTAGTTTGAGAAATATATTATTCTACAATTTTACAATATTACAATATTTTATTTTTCACTCAACAGTGTTTGTGAACAATAAAAAAAAATCCAGTCTCCTATGTGTAGAGCAGTGCTTTAAAACCTATGGCTGGATACAGAAACCCTAAAAAAGTCCTGTTCCGAATCATTCTTAAGAAGCACTAACAAATGACTACCAGCAGTGGTAAGGGTGTTCTTTCCAGGGAGCATTGTGATTGGCTCTGATGGTGTTGAAAAGGATCAGCTGTCCAGGAGCAAATGGAAGTGAGGAGGAGGACATGAGCAGAGACAAAAGTACAAAAAGTACTACTTAGTACAAATGGATTAAAACCAGTTCTTTTTAGTTTAGGAAAAGTGCTCAACATCTGAAATGCAGCAGTCGTTATCAGATCACAGCAAAAAAAAAAGATCAATTGTAAAAGATGAACACGCTGATGTGCCCTGCCTGGAAGAGCTCATAATTTTATGATCTAGCATCTAGTATAATAGTATATCAATATCTCAGTATCAACTGGGAAAATACAAAGTATGCAAAATGGGTGAACAATGGTTAAATCACACCTTGTCCCAACTGCATTATGGTGCAGAATCAGAAAACATCACAGCAACCATAAGGCAAATGCTATGGCAACACATCTGCAACCTTTTCCTTTCTCAACCTGACTATACTCCTGCAGTTTAAACTGCCCATATCATTTTTTACAGTATTGTTCCAGGGAATGATTGCAGCTTAAGTTGGGTTGGTGATCCATCAACAGTTCTGAAATATGTACTTGGCCCAGTTACAGCAGACTCTTTGTAGACAGGGCTGTATGTAATTGCATTGCTGTAGTGTTTTAAAGCATTCTTTCTTTTGGTAATGCTAGAGTTGTCCACACATCACTGGATATTTTTTTTAAATGTCTTATTTTCAGTCACAAAATGTGCTCAAAAGTGCTAAAAGTAGATGATATTTACTGCCTGCAACAAACTGCTGACCAAACAAGGAGCATCAGTAATATGCATTAAGAACTTAGACAACTTAGACCGCTGGTCAGACAGTATGCTTGTTGGCTTCTAACAATAAGACTAAGTAATAGTCTAAGTAATAAGACTGACCACAAACGTAATAAAAGGTTCTGCTGATAGAAGAATTCATTTTTTACATTGGTAAGATAATATTGAAGAAAATTGCTCAGAATCAGGCAACATGGTGGTCATGTGAAAGTGACAACCCTTGTCATTGCGAGGTCACAGCACAGCAGACAGTGAACCACAACGAAATTGGACCTCTGCATTTAACCCATGCACACTCAAACACCGTGCAGCAGTGGGCAGCTATTGAAAGCGCCCGGGGAGCAGTGACGGAGACGGTACCTTGCTCAAGGGTACCTCAGGGCAACCTATTGGGAAGGGGTTCGAACCCCGATCCTCCGGCTAACGCCCTAACCACTAGGCCACCGCTGCCCTGTGGCTAATACTGTCACCTCACATTGAGAAGGTGCACATTGTGATCCTGACTAGGGTCCTTTTGTGTGGAGTTTTCTTGTTCTTCTTGTGTCTGTTCAGAGACGTGCACGTCAGATGAATGGGAGATGTAGCATTGCCCTATAGGTGAGACTGTGTGAGCGATTTTCTGTCTAAAGAGTGCCTAACACAGGCTTCACCATTCCCTTAACCCTAATTAGGATAAGACTCTCAGATGTAAGATGGACTGAAGGATGAGCAGTATCATATAGGATATTTTATTTATCTTTTTTAATGAATAAAGCTGCAACATAACGGATAAACCTCTTACATACACAGTAACAAATTAGCCAATACAGATTAGTTAGAATTTAACAATAGAAACGGCCAGAAGTGTTTCTACTCTTTTGAGAAACACATTCTCACATGTGAAGAACAAATAAACAGTCAGCTTACTGCTTAAAACACAACATCTACACAGCTCCAAAAATGATTCATTCCTGAACTACCAGCCTCCCATGTATGTTTAAAATGCATGAAGCAATAATGGCTATTGTCTCAACAAATGTGCATCATGATAAGAAGCCTTTAAAGAATTGAATTCATTATCACAACTGCTGTCCCAGCACACAGGGTGAAAAGCTGGGAAATGCCCTGGACAGGTCACCAGTACATTTTACTGTCTTTTATGTCCATACATTTCCTAAATGTCTGATGCCCAGATGTGATCAAATTTAAGAAACTACACATCAAAAATGTAACTGGCTCTTTGTATATCATTTAAAAAAAAAGTGGTATTCCACTGAATTGTTTAATTCTTCAATGACCTTGTTCTAAAGGTCCATTTTGGCCCCATTATTTAGTTTTTGTTCTGAGACTGGAGCCCAGAAACTGACTGTTGATGAAGGGTTAGAGGTAGGTCATCCAGAACTGCTCGTAGCTAAATATTTCTGGGGGGCGGAACACTCCATGATGCTGATGTGTATAAAAATTCAAGCAAGGTGGCTATGCCTTATACTCTCATACTATCAGCACATTACTATGCCACTTCAATGTCAGCACCACTGCTGCGTTGAAAATGGACCACCAAGCAAGTAATATAATATCTGGCCACCTAGAGAGACTGATGTGTGATTGGCACTTTGTACAAAGCAACATTCTCCAAACTACAGTTTATACTCAGATACCCATGAATGGAACTGGCTGGGATTTACTGGTGCAACCCCATTTGCTTTCTTATTTTTCTTTTTGAGTGTGGTGGGTTTTTTTTGCTTTGGTGGTTTCACTGTTTCAGTAGGTCATTAACATCAAAAAGTAATAATAAAAATGAAAGATATTAAATCAATTAATAAATCCCTTGTCCAAATACATTCACACTCATTTTCATTATCAGTTTATCCTAATTAGGGCCGCAGGAGGTGAAAGGTGTTGAATCACCATGGACAGGTCGCCAGTCCAACCCAAGGAAGCTAGTGCATCTTTTGCAGTAAAGCTGATATAGGGCTGAAAGAGGCAGTGGTGGCCTAGTGGTAAGGGCCTAGGCTCCAGGATCAGAAGGTTGTGGGTTTGAATCCCAGACCAGTGGGTACCTTGAGATACCCTTGAGCAAGGTACTGTCCCCATCACTGCTCTCCAGGTGCTTTAAATAGCTATACTAAATGCAGCATTTGAACTAAAAACTAATGCATAATTTCATAAGTTGCCCATAATGAAGAAGTAATATGAAATAGTTACTGTCACTAAAACACTCATATATACAACCGTCAAAAAGAAATAATGAGCTAGCTTCATGTACTTCACACATGAGGTAAAAAAAAACACTCTCTGTCTGTTCTCTCTACCTGGCAGTGAATGTATTATTGGCAGGCTACGTATCAGTCGTTTAGCCAAAAAAAAGATCATTAGTACATTTCATATAATGAACATCAAAATTAATAACGTTCATGTTATTACACCAATTCATTCATTTTTTTGTTGCATGATTTGAAATATTCATTTTTACCACTTAATAGTATTTTAAACCTTCTCAATTTGTGCTACAACACTTAAACATTTTCTAAAACCAGTACTGCCTGATTAAAACAATTTACATGCAACAGCCTTTCCTCATACTTAAAGCAACCAATGAGTGTACAAGGTTAATGTTTCCAAAAAGTGGACACTATGAGTAAGAAAGAAGCTAACCTTGATGTGATATCACTCTCAACTGGAACTCATTCAATAGAACAAGATAACTGCATTGTTCAGGAACTAAGCTTTCAAAGACACAGCTCACATAGAACCAACAGCTTAACTGAGGCCTTCATACACTCTGAGTTTTATAAGACTGTTTTCACAACCTCCTCTCTTTCTCTCGCTCAAACAGTTCCAGGCCAGGGTAATAATAAATCTGGAGGTGATGATGGGATGTGTCAGGCATATCTGCTATAGCCCTGCCCACCTCCACAGACCCTGGGAGAGGGCATCGCCTGCCAGCCTCCCTCAGCCTGCACCATTGCTCACTGCCTCTGACACAAAGCAAATACCCCCATCTGAGAAAAAGGCATTCACCCCTACTATAGGCATATCTTTCATTTCCTCTGTTTTTGTGCTGGAGAATGTTCCACATTGGGATCCTCTACTGGGAAAGACTTTCAGGGAACAAGCATCAGTTACTATATGCAATAGTGATACTAGAATCATACCAAGTTGACTCCCAAGATGAGTGATTGCTTTTAAATAAGGCTGTGCTTATTTTGATGTTCTTCTTAGCTCTTAATATATAATTCATGTGAATTTCACAGGTAATTTGCAGTTTTAAAGTAGTAAAACGCTCAGATGTTTTCCGTTTCTGATGGCACCAAAGCTATTTATTGGATTCCAAGACTTTATTCTGGTGCTATTAATAAAGTAACAATTTCTGATGATTAATAAAACTACAGGAAATACACATTCACCAATTTTACTTACTGTACTTCAGTGAATCTATGTTTTCCATGTTTATACTAAATGCTGTTAATGATAAAATTATGATAAATAAAAATATACTTTGATTGGTACTATATGTACCTTACACTATCAATGCTAAAAATATTTTTTTAGGAAAAAACCTTTTTAGGACTCAGTCTGTCTCCAGTGTAATGCATTGTATTCATAATCATTTTGTATAATGTAATAACTTCATGTAATGTAGATTTTATAGAAATTAAAGATTTCAGATGTCTGGTTGGTATCACCTGTCCACAGTTATTACTCTAGGAGTTTTTATAGAAAGGGCCATTTTGAAATTTTATGGATCTTTCTGCAAGGTCATGCTATTCAGATCAAATGCTATTTTGATCATGGTCACAGATAGTTCACAGGTTGGAAGTAGTAAGTTAATATAAAAATATATTAAAAATAATAAAAGAAAATATATAAAAATATACAAATACAAATATAAAATAATATTTATATAAAATAATATTAAGACCAGCGGCCTACAGATCTGCATCATGGAAATGAAACAGGGTGGAAACTGACTCAGTATTTAATTGTTACAAATATTTAAACTGAAAATATGTTTAAAATTCAAATATGGTCAAATGTTTTCATTTATGAAAGATTTGAAAGCTGAACTTAGACATCCTTTTGATGGCAATCAATGTGTTGTTTTGGATGAAACTGGAAGCTACTGTAAGACATGGTAATAGAAATGGTATTTCATGGCTGTCTGTGCTCACTTTTTACCATGCCTGGAAAATCCATTACACAGTCTACTTTTCTACAGCACTTGTTTAATTCTTGAAAGAACTGAATTGAAGAAATATTTTTTCAACTGAATATTTTGTACTCCAGTACATTGTACTCAGTTTCCAAACATTCATTACAGACATACTCTTCTCTATTTCTGTTGTCTTATAGACCTTCAAACTATTCTTTGCAAATATCCACAGCCGGAAAAGTGGCCTTTTTGCTTTCAGCATCCATAATATTTGACTTGGCCCTCATTGTGTCATTATTGTGTAATTTACAGATAAATGGCAGCATGTAAGTATTAATAATATACTTAGAAATAGTAATAGGAATTTGATTAATGGGCCTTAACTTTAATGCTGGATTTCATACTAAACCTGGACAGATTTCTCAGCTCTGTTGGAGTAAAACAACTGTCATGATGTTCACTCTGCCATCTAAAAACGGGTGATTCAGTGATGATTTTGAGAAATTTTGAGAAATTCTGTTTTTAATTATATAGTGTATGCCAAAGATGGGGGGATGCCGCCTAATTTTGCTAAGACCACTGTGCAAATCACAGTCCTGGATGTCAATGACAATGCTCCAATTTTTGGGAGGCCACAGTACAGTCTTGAGCTCCCAGAGAACCTCGAACCTGTAGAGCTTTTTATCGTCAAAGCTACTGATGAGGACAGTGGTGACAGTGGTCGACTGGAGTACAGGATAACTGGTATGTATTTATCGGTGGATCAGGGGTTCGAACCCCTTCCCAATGAATTGCCCTGAGGTACCCTTGAGCAAGGTGCCGTCCCCGTCCCGCTCCTCCCTGCGATGGGCTGGCGACCTGTCCAGGGTGCGTCCCCCGTCCTCGCCCTGTGTGCGCTGGGTTGGACACCAGCACTCCCCCACGACCCCGTTTGGGACAAGCGGCAGATAATGGATGGATGGTTTGGTGAACACAAAAGCAAGACCACAATGACCACAGCTGATTGATGCTGATAATGCTTGATGCAGATAAGTAAACCAAAACACTTAGTTAGTGCAACATGAGACAGAATGTACTTGAAGCAGAAAGAAAGGGATGGCTAGATTGCATGAGAAATGGAATGGTAAGAACCTTGGGATGAAAATGAGCGCAAATCATAATTATGAACATTATCAGTGACTGGGTTCTTGGAAACTGGATAGCAAGCAATGTTTCTGTAGTCCCTTGTGAGGGAGCAGATTTTTATTCTTTTTAGGGCCAGCTTGCAGATTTTGAATGTTGGGGTTAATAAATGTAACAAGAGAAGAGGTTCTTTTGTGAGAGAGCTCTTTGGGCTCTCGGGCATTCTCAGATCTGGCTTTTATTACTGGCTCCTCTTTATGGCCTGTTATCAAGAGGAATTTATAACATCTCTGGATGATAATAATTAATGACTGAAATGACGACTCTGTTTTTAAAAAGTTTTCTCCTTTTGCAGAGGCTCTGTATAACTCAGATTTCAAACAACACCTTTTTCTTCACATATGATTTTTCTTTCTTTTTTTTAACACTTCAAACTAAGCTTTAACAATATCCAGTAATCCACGTTTTTCCATAAAGACCAAAAGGGTTGGTCTAGTTTTCTGACCTGATGGAGATTCCAGACTGTTAAAAAAAAAATGCTCTAAGTCAAGTACTATTCCTTATTACAGAAACACTGCAAAATACAGTATGTCAGCTATATTGCAGCACTGTATGAATTCTCTTCAACTAGTAAATACAGCTGCAGATATCTTGGTTTCTAAAGGGTCTTTAACATGCAATAATGAATTTCCCTACTATTTCGAGAGGAACAAAAAATAGCCGAACACAGTATGTAGACCCTGATAAAGTCTCATCAAGTATTGTTCACTGCTCAATCCACTAATTCAGCCTACAGCAGGTTTGCTCCACCCAGTCATCCAGAATTTATAAGGATAGTTTCACTTCATACTGCTTTTTGCAAGGGTCACATTCCAGGGCAGCAAATCTGAATGGAGCACATTTATTTAAAACCTGTTTATCCTAAGGGCTACATCTCTGTTTGTTTCTGGTACACACAACTGCACAGCAATCTAATCCTGGAGGAAAATACAACAAGAACATGGGTAGGATACAGGTCCTATGGTGGAATACCATGATACACAGCAACAGGCATCATTATGGTCAAAAACTTCAAGAATTTAGAATCACAGAGATAACAGTGATTAAGATGCAGAGGAACGGAAGAAATAGAAACAGACGATCAGCTCTGGTGGCCCCTAAACAGAAAGACGAAGAAGAATCTCAGAGATCATGGTCAAAGGGTTGTTAAGAGAAAATATACTTTCTGCTTCACTCTTTTTATTACTGATTTATACTTTAGTTTATCACAAGTTCATTGGTCAATATCAAAATGTAAAGTCAGCTTTACGATCGTTGGCACAATATGTGCTGAGGATAGCTAAGCAGAATGGAATTCAGGTTGAAGCTTCACATGTTAAAAACTTAAAGTTATCTATTATCTAGAGCATCTTTGGTAGATAAGGGCTGATCTATGGCTAACACTGGGGTTGCTGAACTTTTTTTATTATTTGTGCAATGAAAGGTAGAACACTTGGAAGACCAGCTGAACAACTGATGCTAGACTGTTGCATCTGTATCTGTATATCAGTTACAAATCCAAATGTCTGCAAGTCATTTTGTCTGCTGGCAAAAAGAAGTAGCATTCTTTATCCATTGTGAGCTCTATTTGTTGTAGAATTTACTGAAAAAGGATACTGTTTATGTTGCTTGTTGCTGATTGTGTGTGTGTGTGTTTTTGTGTGTTCATTCTCATCCCTTTGCTCAAATTCAGTGTCATTTGCTGGAAGTGATCTGTGCTTTGGTTGTTCTTGTTTAACAAGTGCTCTAGAATTGCTGCTGATGCTGTCGATGATCTGTTACTGAGTCATCCACACACAAACACACACACACACACAGAATGCACTTGATACAAAATATGTACCTCATTCAAATGCATACCACATGAACATAATGAATAAGTCAGCTGAAGCTGTGTTGATGTTAAAGATATATACAGTATTGTGCAAAAGTTTTAGGCAGGTGTGGAAAAAATGCTGTAAACAAAGAATGCTTTCAGAAATATAAATAATGATTGTTTATTCTTATCAATTTACAAAATGCAAAGTGAGAGAACAAAAGAAAAATCTAAATCAAATCAATATTTGGTGTTACTACCCTTTGCCTTCAAACCAGCATCAGTTCTTCTAGGTACACTCGCACAAAGTCAGGGATTTTGTAGGATTATAGTCGGTGTATGATCAACCAGTTTTACCAAACAGGTACTGATGATCATCAGTGTCACACGGAGGTTGAAACACAGTCATGTTTGGAACAACCTACCAGCCGAGTTCCTTCAAAAACTGTGTGCAAGTGTACCTAGAAGAACTGATGCTGTTTTGAAGGCAAAGGGTGGTCACACCAAATATTGATTTTATTTAGATTTCTCTTTTGTTCATTCACTGCATTTTGTTGATTGATGAAAATAAATGATTAACACTTCCATTTCTGAAAGCATTCTTTGTTACAGCATTTTTTCACACCTGCCTAAAACTTTTGCACAGTATATATATATATATATATAAGACGTCAAGTCTTACTTTTGACTTTACCTTCAAGCCAACAAACTGTTGAAAGTATTCGAAAGAATGCCAAAAGAAAGAATTTCCTTTCATCTAATCAAAATATATGCACCTGGAGCTCACTAAAAAAATATGGGATTTTTGGCAGCAAACAGTCAAAGTTGGTTTGGCGGGAAAAAGAAGGACAATTGCACAGAAAATAATTTTATTCCCACTGTATGATGAAGGATCTGGGGCTATTTTTCATCCAAAAGCCCTAAGAAGCTTGTTAGAATACATGGCACCATGGACTCACCTAGAAAGTTAGCCATAGCCAAAAAGTTGTGGTTGAATCTCCCAGCAGGACAAAGACTCCAAAGATATGTCCAAGCATATAAAAAAAAGTGACCACAGAATTAGACTTCTGACATGGTGATCTTTGACATGGTGGTCTGCTGCACTAAATCCCACAGGAAACGTGTGATTGAAGCTGGAGAGATAAAGTACGTAAAGTAAGTAAAGAACAAGGAGCTTTTAGCAAAAGCTGTTCAAAATCAACATCATTTTGATCTTCTCAGATACTGAGGGTTAGCCTTTTTCAGACACACACACACACACACACACACACACACACACACACACACACACACACACACATACACACACACACACACACACACACACACACACACACACACACACACACACACCTACTTCAACTCCTTTCCAGTTGGCCTCCAGTCCCTTTTGTAGCAAAGTTCAATGGAATCAAACTGCTAGAAAGTGGCAACATCCCAAACTTTTCATTCACTCTGTCAATCACATTAGAGCCAATTCATAATTATGTCATATACTAGCAGACAGTTGATAGTCAAAGGCTGAATCCAGGGCAGAAGCTGATTGTGATTCTGTTGTTGGCACAGCCCATGGTCAGCCCTTTTTTTTCCCGAGTATGTGATCTTAATCTGTTATCAGATCAGTTTAATCATTGGTTTATTTATTGAAATCTGTGTGCTGATTGTTTCTGTATTTGATGAAGTTTTTTTAACTGCATGGTGGTTAAACTGCATCATCATAAGCAAAATGGATATGCAGTTAAAGAAGTGTTCCATATTGCATCTGCACTGTACAGTTGATGATCATAGACAATAGTTTTAATCCCTTCCTATGCACTCCCCTTGGTTTCTTTTGACTTTAAACACATTTAGCGAGAGGGCAGATGCTGTATATTCTTTGTCACCAGTTTTCTGCTCTTTTACAGTTAAATAGAAAAAATAAAGGTAAAGGCAAATTAATGAAGCAAAAAGAATAAAAATTCTGAAGTATGCCTTTAACATATGGATCACTTTGATTTCTTCCAGCAAGTGCAATGAATCTCCACTAGAGACCTGTAAAGTGTATATGGCCTCATTTCCCATGATGCCTAGTACATCCCTGAGTGGTCATTTTGCACTGAGTTTAACTTTGCATGTTTCCTATTTGCTGATACAGTTACAATACCCAAGGACATCATACAATACTTTATCCCATAACCAGACAGAATAAAAACACACACACTGCCTTTCTTCTACTTCCAGCTTTGGATAAAAATGAAAAAGTCTTTAAATTCACAGTATGTGTTTGATTACCCGAGCCATCCCTATTATTTATTGATGTATTTGCCTACTTACTTTCTGTAACAACATTATTACGTTTTTCTGTGATGTGTGATTATGTGATATATAATTTTATATGATAGATATGATACAATTATAACACAGTGGTACAGAATGGTTCACTGGGTTTCTAAGTGGTGCAACTGTTAGCCCTGTCATCAGGAGAGTTGAGTTTGATCTCTTGTGATAAGGAATACCCTCCTTCACACCCATTACACAGCAGGATTTCAACCAGTTTAAAGAATGAAGTCTTTTAGATCTTGCAGTAGAATCTGAATTAAGGTATCTCCTCCAAGTGTACTGAGCTCTCCAGTGATGTGGAAAAGATCCAGTCGCATTTCAGTTAACTCTGAGGCAAAATGTCAAGTAGTGTTAGCTCTTGCCCTCCCTGCATTGATAGCATAGTGGGACTGAGAGTCCAAGTTAGTGGGTGGATTTCTTTGGTGTGAACCCATGGTTACCCCTTTCCACTGATTGGCTACCCATAACACAGATTATTGGTCGGATCAATAATTACGGCCAATAATTATAATGCCCAAAAATAATAGAGGTCTTAATCATACAAGGTACCTAATAAACTGGCCTGTGTTGTTTTAAATGGATTTTGCATGCTAGACCCTCAAGGGAGCAGGTGTCAGAGCAGTGTGGGAAAGTGTAAAATGTAGTTCATCCATACATGCACACACAAATGAGGTGAGAACTATTCTCCTTGTCAACGGCAAGGCTAATGAAAAACACTATATTCTCTTTATCACACTCATATATAACACAACAGAAGTTGAAGACTAATCTCTGATACTCCACCTTTGTGTAACTAGGTAAGAATATTGATATATGAAAGATATGAAGACCTTGTACTGTTTTTATAATAATACATTGGTTATGAATTCTACTGATGTTACTGATGATTCTGCTGAACAGGATTATTGCCAGAAATCATGACGGTTGACATCTTAATGGCTTCAAAAAATACAGTTACCAGTATCAGAGCAGGGCCCTTACCTTGATAAATGGTAGTTAAATGGAAAATCCAGACTGCTGTTCCAGGGCAAAAGTTTAGCATCTAATAAATTCTGCTTTAACACATGGATCATTGAATATTCATAGCCAGGAAAGTTAATCAGCGTTATTTTTCATTCCTAATTGTGACCTTGATTAAAACAAATGAATCATTCATAACGCAGGACCTGAGCTAGCCTCAGCAGGAAAGGTCAGGCAGCAAAATGGGGCTAAACACATCCATATGTAAAACTCAGTTCTTATTGATTCTTCAGGATAAAGTTATGCGCATATGAAAGAATTCTTTATTCAACATGCAAAAAACAGGAAGGCAGATATAAAGGGTAGACTTTAACACTTCCCAAAAAGTGGTTGTATGAGATGCCCTGTATGAGACGCCTCACTACATTATATATATATATATATATATATATATATATATATATATATATATATATATATATATATATACACTATGCAAAGGTTTTAGGCAGGTGTGGAAAAAATGCTGTAAACAAAGAATGATTTCAAAAATGGAAGTGTTAATCATTTATTTTCATCAATCAACAAAATGCAGTGAATGAACAAAAGTGAAATCTAAATCAAATCAATATTTGGTGTGACCACCCTTTGCCTTCAAAACAGCATCAATTCTTCTAGGTACACTTGCATACAGTTTTTGAAGGAACTCGGCTGGTAGGTCATTCCAAACGTCTTGGAGAACTAACCACAGATCTTCTGTGGATGTCGGCTTCCTCACATCCTTCTGTCTCTTCATGTAATCCAGACACACTGGATGATGTTGAGATCAGGGCTCTGTGGGGGCCAGAAGAATTGATGCTGGTTTGAAGGCAAAAGGTAGAAACACCAAATATTGATTTGATTTAGATTTTTCTTTTGTTCGCTCACTTTGCATTTTGTAAATTGATCAAAATAAACAATAGTTATTTATATTTCTGAAAGCATTCTTTGTTTACAGCACCTGTCAAAAACTTTTGCACAGCACTGTATATATAAGTTTTGTCATGTACTGCCTGCTTTGGAGAAGCCTCTTTTTAGAAAAAATAAATAAATAAAATGGTTGGACAGTCAAACCCCCCTGCCCTAGGTTTTAAAAATAGCAGAGTGAATTGAACATCCCTGCTGTAAAAGCCCAAAGGAGTTTGATGGGATGATGTCATGGTTCTTTCCAGTTAGGTTCTCATACAGCATTTTAGCTAACTGTGAATGGGGCACTGCCATGCTGAAGCAGGGCACAATCTTTCCCAAACTGCTGCCACATTGCTGGAACTACATAAATATGTACAGTAGAATATGTTTACATGCTGTAGTTTTTAAATTCCTGGATTTACTAGAGCAAGCAGCCCGAACAATGAAAAAACAGCCACAGATAATTATTCTTCCTCCACCAAGCATCACAGTAGGCACTTACGGTAGGATTCATCAGTCCAGAGGTGCCATGCTTAATACTTCTCTAGGCAACAGTGACACTGGATATGGTGAGCGTAAGCTTACTTTCAGATGTTTAGGCCATTTCTTGAAGCTCCCAATGCACATTTATTGTTATATTGATATTGCTTCCAGAGGCAGATAGAACTTAATAGTGAGTGTTGGAACACAAGGATAGACTTTTAGATACTTCACTTGTCACAAACCTGATTTGACTTGTGGCATCCTGACAATCCTCAAAGTCACAGAACTCTTCAGTACAAACCATATTACTGTCAGTGTTTGCTTTGTATGAAGAAAGCATGACTTTATGTGTGTGGTTGCGGCTTAATCAGCCAGTTCCACTAATTAAAAGGGGCGTCCCACATTTTTGGCCAATATTATGTATGTTCATTGTTGTGAAAATAATGTGCAGATTTTTTCAGTAATAAATCATCACTAGCAGCGCACTATTGTTTGTGCAATAGTTCAGAAAAGTTTGACTGTAAATGAAACATGCCTTGGTGCTATCATAGCTGAATGTAAATCTGCAAGACATGAGCTGAAGTAGTGAGCTTTAGGGGAGCTGAGCTAACAGCAAGCACACAGCATGGAGCAAGACAGATCAAGTTTAAGAAAACAGCTGGAGAGAGAGAGAGAAAATACAGCTTCACACGACATTCAGACATACTTATTGTCTCGGCTATCACACTCAAACTCCTCAGAGTATCAACAATATAATTCTGTTTCATCGACACTGAAGTATAGTCTCCTGGTCAATGAAGCCTTAAAGAAATTAGCGCTGTCCTAATGAATCACGTTTACAAAATTAGTATTTAGTTCAATTGAATTAGTAAAAAATAGCAATTAAACTGACAACCTCAAAACAAGTGAATAACATTTGTTACTGCATCAACCATTTCACCACTGGGTTCAGTTATCAGGAAACATGGAATCAGCTTCCACTGTTATGCTGATGACACACAATTATATATTTCATAATATATATAAAGGTTGAGGATTGTGTAAGAAAAGTAAAAGAGTGGATGTCACTCAGTTTTCTTATGTTAAATTCTGAAAAGACAGAGGTTCTTCTGATAGGTCCTAAAATTGCTAGAGATGAACAGTTAGGTTTAATGCTAGACTTTGCTAATTTTACAGCTTATCCTAAACCCTTTGTCAGAAGCCTGGGCTTCACAATTGACTTGGATCTTTCTCTAGATACACACATTGGAAATATTCCTAAAATAGCTTTTCTTCACCTTAGAAACATTGCTAAACTTAGAAGCTCACTCACACTGCATGATGCAGAAATATTAATATATGCTTCTTTCACCTCAAAACTAGATTATTGTAATGCCCTGCTGTCAGGATGTTCCAGTAAAAGCCTTCATAAACTCCAGTTATTCCAGAACCCAGCAGCTAGAGTCCTCATTAGATCTAGAACATTTGATCACATTAGTCCGATATTATCTAAACTTCACTGGCTTCCTGTGAAATTCTGAATCGGCTATAAAATTTTACTATTGACTTACAAAGCCCTAAATAGCCTCGCTACTGAGTATCTTTCAGAGCTTATATAAATAAAACTGTCTTGATTTGACTTGATTTCAACACAAGTGAACATTTTCCTCAATAGCAATCTTTGCAGTTCATAATGAAAGACAATAGCATATTGATAATAGCAATACTATTTTAAGAAATCAAAGAAAGTTTCTTTCTGAGTAATGGCAATGATGTAAGTTGCCTCAGAACCATGGAGTCACATGATATGAGTGGAATTCTTCATGGTACACTGAAGAAACAACAGACCGGTTGATCTAGTATAACCTTCTACTGTATTCTGCCACTGTACCTCTTAATAAGCCATATGGTAAAACTACGATGAAAAGCTTCCTTTATGTTTCTCCACAGAACTGCTTTAAGGCTGAGTAGCAGAGAGTTCTCCATTTACAAAATGATAAAAGATCCTTTAATACGCTTAAAAGTAAAAAAAAGGGAGTCAGTTGAAAATGAACTTATATTTCAAAAACTGTGATTATATCTAATTTTCCATAAATAGCCGAGTCAAAGGCATCCTCATACATTCCAGATATCCCTCTTAAACAATTATGTTCCTTGTTGCTCAGTGGCACATTAATGGAGCAGAAATCCTTGCACAGCTATGCAAACAAGCCTGGCCACCATATGAGAACAACATATTGCAATTTCATAAATCAACATTTCATGCAATTTCAAACAAGGTATCTGGTGACGTCCACATGCAGTGAAAATGTTTGTTCCCTGAGTTCATGTGTGAGATCTGTGCCGCTAAATTAAATTCAATCAAATAACAAATGGGAATGTTATGTTTTACATTGTATACATTACATATGTGCAAAGGGGGTGTAAAGAAAAACCCCATAATTTGTTAAGGTGCTTGGCCATCAACAGCATCTTCAGTGCATTTTGACATAGATTCTAAATTTCTGCAACTTACTTTAATGATTTAATGATTCCTCATTTTTACTGGTTCAGCTGTATTTTGCAGTACATTTGTCTTTAAGAATACATATAAGAAGAATATACTTCTTTACTCCTGTAACAAGATTGGTATTTTGATCTGTAGTGAGAGTAGGGAGGAGCTTGATGAGACCCTGGAGGCTGAAATATGCTCTGGAGAGGAGAGGAATGAAAGCAAGTAGGACAAAGACAGAATACATGAGTGTGAACGAAAGAGAGGAAAGTGGAGTGGTTAGGATGCAGGGAGTAGAGGTGACAAAGGTAGACGAGTTTAAATACTTGGGGTCAACAGTTCAGAGTAACGGGGATTTTGGAAGAGTATTTAAGAAGAGAGTGCAGGCAGGTTGGAAAGGGTGGGGACAAATGACAGGTCTGACCTGTGGCAGATGGGTAACAGCAAGAGTGAAAAGAAAAAGCTTGCAGGACGGAAATAAGACCAGCTACAGGTTGGCTAGATGGTGGCACTGACGAAAAGACAGGCAGTGGAGCTGGAGGTGTCAGGTTAAAGATGTTGAGATTTTCGTTGGGTGTGATGAGGATGGACAGGATTTGGAATGAGTAGAGGTTTGAGCAGATCTCTCTTTGAGTAGAATGAGTAGACAATTCAGGTTGGATGTTTTAGAGACAAAGTTAGAGAAGCAATATTGTGTTGGTTTGGACATGTTCAGAGAAGAGACGAGTATTATATTGGGAGAAGGATGATGAGGATGCAGCTGCCTGGAAAAAGGAAATGAGTAAGAACAAAGAGGTTTATGGACATGATGAGAGAGGACATGTAGGCAGTTGGTTTGAAGGAAGAAGATGCAGAATACTGGATAAAAAAGAGTCGTTTGATCTCCGGTGGTGAGAGCAACCGAAAGAAGAAGATTCAATTTTTCCAGATTACCTTTAATATGCTTTCTGTATATCTAGTATATATTTGTTATTATTTTTGCCTTATTTGGTGTCTGTTTAACCTCTCAAATTCTGAAAGTTCTTTTTGTTGGTCATGTTTAAACACTGGACACACCCTATCCTATTGACTGTATGCCGTCTCAGGCCAGTACTGGCCAGAGGAACATGTTATTTCCAGGCAAATAGCTTTCTAATGAAGGACAAATTTTAATCTGACCTCTGCAGGTTTTTCCTGAAAACCAGATGATTAGAGCTTGTTTAGGCTTCACTTGCTTTTTATATCCCCTGCCAGAACATTCAACTTCACCAGAACAAAAGAGGAAAGACCAAATGGATTGACAAAAGAAATCAGTAGGAATTTAATGGTTCCTTTAAATATATGTACAAATTATTTCTACCACTGTGTCACCAGGGGTTTGGAAGCTGCCTTGGATCAAACCTGTTTCAAAATTCCATTCCACACTCCTAAACAATAGAAGGCCAACATTTAATCTTAACTGCATTGGACAGTCTAACAATTTCAAGCCCTTGTTTTCCTTGTATCTGTACAGTGGCAGTGATGGATTAGACATGCTCCGGTGGTAGCCAAATGTCCTCAGAAGACAGGAGGGCGTCCACGTTGATCTGCAGCAATCACTGATATAATCACTTTTGCAGTAGAGAGCAAATATGGATAAAAGATTGGAGTTTTTTTAAGGTTTTTGCCAATATGCATCCCATAAGGCATTTACTCCAACATGTTTATATCATGTGCTGATAATCACTATCCCGATGGGTCCAATATTGTTGGCCACTACTAGTGTTGGCATCTTCCCTGGTTTTCAATTTCCTTCTTTCTCTTTAAATACTTGACATAAATACATTGACAAATTGGCAGACCAGCAAGAATGATTTTAGCTGCAAAAAGAATTTAACTTTTAAATTCCCCTCTCTTAGAGTAACATCTGTATGAGCAGAAACAGAAAAAAAAAACAAGCAAACATAGAAACACTGAGGAAGGGATGTTCTTCTGCATTTGGCACTGTACAAGAGACCCTTTCACATTTGGTCTCTTTACATTAGGCCTCGAGAAAAGCCTCCAAATGTATGGCCATGCACTGTGATGCTGGAAGAATTTTTAAGGGAACAAAAGTAGAAGAAACATATCATATGACATCTTCGAGGTTTGCCTTTTATATAAATAATTATCAAAACACAACACTACCCAATCAGTCACATCACAGAGCAAAAGTCACACAGAAGTCAACAATCATACAGTATGATGATATTAAACACTATACACCAATAAGGCATACACAATATTGCTAACATACATACAAATATACAGAATGTAAATGCACTGAGCGCCTCTTAAATGTGAGGTATTGGCATTGTCTTCTTCAGAAACATAAGAAAATGTGATATGCAATGGAACAAATAAAAATACATTTGAACATGTGTGTATATATATTTGAAAGTCAGCCATGTGCGATTGCAGTGATATTGTTTTCACAGAGTTCAAACAAAAGTCCAAAAAGTGTGGTGCTAGCAGCCATCTTGGACAGACTCTGCAAAATACTGGTCTTCCAAAACCAGTAATTCATCAGTATCAAAAACAAAAGAGCATTACAGCCTTATCTCACTGGCCAGCCAGAGAGGTGACACAAAACAACATACAAATCTTCAAAACTACATTGGCTCTGATGAAGGGTTATCGTCAATTCACAGCAGCAGTTTGTATTTAACCCTTGTTAATGTCAGTTACCAGAAACCTGTGTCACAAAGACAGCTACAAAGCCGAGTCCCTTCTCGCTTCTTTACAAAACTTACAAAGTCCTTAGTGGTTCGCATGCTTTTGTTGTACAAAAGATCAATGCTCCCTACAGTATAAAATTCAATGCAGAACTAGATCCTCATCTCTGCCTCATCACTGTGCTCCAAGGAGTGTTCTGTGGTGCTAATCATGGAGGCTGAGGGACCTTGTGTGACACCAAAGGGAGAAACAGCTGGCGATCGTGCTGCCAGAGGAGAAAGTGAAGGAGAGAAGCTGGGGGACATGGCTGCTGATGAGATGGAACCCTCATGACTAATTGGAGACCTTCTGAGAGATGCTAAGTGTGGAAACGTCCGTGTGATGGCAGGCTTTGGAGGAACAGACTTGGCACCAGGGTGAGCTACTGAGGTAATGAGAGGGGGTGGATCAATTCTTGGTTTAGGATCTGTCTTGGCTTTGGGTTGGAAGGGTCGCCGTGGGTTGTTGGGGGGTATACTCTCATCTTTCAGTCTCGCAATTTCCGTAAAGACGTTAGCAAGCGGTTGGAACTGCGGGCACCAGTTGAGAAGGTAATCCCAGTTATAGCTGCCTCGCAACTCCTCATCACTAGCTACAATGGCTGTCAGAGAGCCATCTACCGAGGGTTTGCCATCCTCAGGGAAGGCATAATCCTTTGGATGGGATATGTTCAGCCCTCTGCCCACTCCAAGGTACCCACCACCTTCATCTCTGTAGATGGGAAGCTGACCTGAGAGCAATGTGCCACTTAGACTCCCCAGTTTTTTCCCTTTGAACCACTGGCTAGCATCCAATGCTCCTGGCTCACAGGAGATGTCAGAGAGCTGGTCTGCATCCTGCTGAATTCCTGAGTCTGGTCCTCGGGCAGAGATATGCTCTTGCATGGACGAGGTAATGCTAGCCACTCGGGGGTACTCGTTTATCATCCGGATCTCATCATCCTCTGCAGCTTCTGCAGACCCCCTGCCACTTGAGTGTGATGGATCCAAGGAGCCCCCTCTGGTGTAGGCACCTCCACCTCCACCCTGATCACCAGCATACCCTGGAAGAGCCTGGTGGTAGATCCTCTCCGCACCCGAAGGTTTTGATTCATCCATTTGCTGCAACGCAGTGCCAGAATCAACATTTCCAGTGTTCTGTCCTTGCTTCTTGCGTCTGGACTTTACAAAATACAGTGCCACTGCAATTATGACCAAGATGACTATTACGCCAAGAGAGGCTGCAATAATACTAACCAGGAGAATGTTAAAGTCAGTTGCAAGTCCAAATGAAGTGTTGGTGACATCAATAGTCAGCTGGGAAGTTGTGACCCTTGAGGTTTCTAGAGGACTGTGGGCTGTGACATCCACGGTCATAAGGCGGGTCTCCCTTTTGGAGCGGCTTCCTCCCCCAGAGCTTCCAGAACTGTCCATTTTGAGGTAGATCACACCAGTGGTTTTGTTCACCTCAAAGTATGGAGAGCTATTTGGGAAAGAGTAAAGCACAATCCCATCCACACCACCATCCTCATCATTGGCTTGCACCTGTCCAATACTCTGGCCCTTCTTGGCTCCCTCTGGCACCTCAAAGGAAAAAGCTGTAGAGGTAAATACTGGATCATACTCATCCTCCCCAGTGACATAGACTTGCACAGTGACTGTAGCAGAGTTGTTGCCTGCATCCACAGCTAAAGCCATAAAATGAAAGGAGTTCACCTTCTCAAAGTCAAAAGCTTGACGAGAACGCACCTCTCCTGTGTTCTGATCCACCACAAAGAAGTCTTTTCCTTGAACAGATCTGTCCAACATAAAGTATTTTAGCTGCCCATAAATGCCATTGTCATGGTCTATTGCATGCAACACTGTGACTGCTGTATTTGGGGGCTGGTTTTCTCGGATGCTTGCCGTCATGCTCTCAATAGGGAAGTAGGGCCTGTTATCATTGACATCCTTCACCTCAACATTGATAGGTGCCAAGGCAAAGTGACCATGACCATCAGAGGCTTGAATGATGACTACATGGGAAGGCTGAGTCTCTCTGTCCAGAGGCTTCTTCAGTCGCAGTGCTCCAGTCCACTGGTCTACTGAGAACAGCTCCTTCTCATCTCCAGAACTAATACTGTATTGTATCTCTGCATGAGGGGCAGAATCTTGGTCAGTTGCAGACAGCCGTAAGATTTCAGTACCGGCTGCAGCCCCCTCACTAAGAGCTACGATATACTCAGCATGGCTGAATACAGGAGGGTTGTCATTGACATCAATCACATTGATGACAGCAGGCACGCTGGAGCTGCGCTGGGGAACGCCACGGTCTGAAACCACAATGGTGAGGTTGTAGTGAGATGTTACCTCGAAATCCAACTGTTCTGCCAGGATCAGGGTGCCTACTGTCTGAAAGCCATGACCTTCAATGAAACGAACACTACTCTCAATCTGAAAGGCGTTCCCAATATTTCCACTTGCAATGGCAAAATCAAAGCCTGAGTTTTCCTGGGAGAGGTCACCATCCACTGCTTCCAAGGTCAGAATAGTGACTCCAGGGAGCTGGTCCTCAGACACTGTGGCTCTGTATTCAGACTGATGAAACATGGGGGCATTATCATTCACATCTGTGAGCTGGATCTGGACAGTGGCAATGGAGGAAAGAGGTGATATTCCACCATCTCGTGCCTCAATGACCACACTCACAGAAGGACGCTCTGGATCAAATTCTGCTTTCTGAATGATGAACAATGTGCCTGTAAAAATACATATGAAAATGAAAATGTTTCCTGTTTTATTAACATAGCACAAGCATCATATAACAGATAAAGAAAATATTATAAACTGACTTGCTAAGTTTTATTTTAGAAAAACAAAAACAAGGTCATACCATTATTTGGGTCAATATAAAAACCCTCCCTGGATGATGACATCACTCGGTAGGTGACTCTTCCATTCTCTCCTGAATCCCGATCTGTGGCTGTTACCGTGACTACAGGACTGCCTGGAGGAGAATGTTCTGGCAACGTCACCTGGGAAACACAGCAGAGCAACTACTAGGTACACTGTGTTCCAGGGTAACTTCACACTTTCACAAGCACTCTTTTCTTCATTTCCCACTAATTTAATAAATAGCTGCATCTGCAAATGTTGACGTCATTTCCTTAGCCACCGTTGAGTAATAAGCTTAATGCAGCCTGTACATCCACAGTTATTCATCCATTAAAATTTTTTATGGTCGTGAATAGTAATGCTGTGTTTAGCCTGGGATATGTGTTTGAGGCAAATTTATTTGATCTGTGAATCAAATTTAATAAGGTGTGAAAAGCTGGGAAGGTCATCTGTCTGCACCTGATGAAGTATAAATTAGCACTCAGCCACTACATGAGGAAAATATAGCTCCTAATAAATCTTCAGAAAAAGTACAAATAAAGTATTGGAAATTATACCTTTTTCACGTTTCTTTAAAGCTCTTTTTCCCTGACTAAATTAGTAACCTCATACAAGAGTCCGCTAATAAAAATCTTGAATGAACCAGATACTAAAATAGTTACATCTGGGGGCCATGTCCAAAAGATTTACTGAGCCATGCTGATACATAGGTATTATCTAAGCATCATTCCTGCTACTTACCTGGTATAGGTCTTGTGTGAAGGTAGGCACATTATCATTCACATCCTCCACCAGTACTGTCAGATTGGCCTCACTTTGATGCTTAGAGTCTGAAGCTTGAATAGTTAAAGTGTACCATGTCCTCTCCTCAAAGTCCAGTGGAGCTGTTAAAAACACCTGGCCATTATAGCGATGAATTCCAAACTTGCCCTGCGAGGGAGTGTCCAATCGGAGAGAGTAAGACAGCACTGGGCCAGAGTCCACGTCATTCCCCGTAACCATGGTGATTTCTGTGCCGATAAGAGAGTCTGGGGGAGACATATGACACACTCTAAGTGGGTGTACAGTGAAGAGAAACATGGATCGATTTATGAATGCTCAATCGTTTCACATATACATAGGAGTTCGGTCAGCATGGAGACTCAACGCAAGGCAAATGAGGTTCAGGTAAAGCTAATGAGGGCTGTTATTTCTCTGAGAATAATTTTGAAGCAAAGGGTAGAAAGTTAATGTAAGTTCACTCACTTTCTGGCACTCGAACTTCTCTCGGCAGGGGGATCGTTGGGCTGTTGTCATTAAGATCAACAATTATGACAGTCAGAGTGGCTGAACCAGCCAGCTTGGGTGTACCACGATCTGTTGCTGTAATTACCAGCCTGATGTAAAAAAAAAAAATGTATTAAAGGAAGCAAAGGAATTTTTAAATCAGTCAAAACTAAATAATCAAGTTATTCTAAGAGTACATTTAGTACAAGTGAATTTAAAGAGTACAGTAAAGTACAGTAAAGTTTCAAAACACATGGTTCACGCTGGAGCGATTTGACTTGTTTTCCTTATGGAAACTAATTCATAGTTTTTGTGACAAGTCAAGTGCTCAACCAGCACGCCACCACTCCCCCTGATATCCAATGTCTGGATATCAGAAAAAATAATACATGAAAATAGTACATCACTGCCCAATGTGCAATAGAAAAAGTATAGACTAAGATTATATATATATATATAATGTCAATGTCAATAGGTCGCGATTCCATTCCTCTTGTTTTCTCTAATTAAATAGAAAAGGTTGAGAAAATGTCAATATTTTCAATGGGGACAAAGGATCATATTCAGAATAAGCTTCAAATCACCAACAAAACCAAATATGTGGGATATGAAAACCTCCCAGCATGATAGAGATCAGGGGAGCACTTCTGAAAAGAAACACATGGCAAAAACTGCAAGGTCCTGAACACATCACAAGCAAGCTGATAACAGTGTACAAGGGGAGGATGAGTACATTCCACAGAACACAAGGAAATAAAGAACCTGTAGTGGTTCAACTTTAGTGGCTTGCCAAACAGAGTGCAAACACACACACACAAAAGCAGCACTCACTTGGTCTGCATCCAGATCTCCCGGTCCATGATGGCTGCAGTGGTGATGCTGCCAGTTAGAGGGTCAATTTTAAATAAGCCGCTGAGACTGGAAGACTGGATGGAATAGGTGACCTGACCGTTAGAGCCTTGGTCCACATCCTCTGCTACAACCTGATGAGAGACAGTATTTTAAGGTGACTTATTGCAGCAGAGGTATCCTATTGCCGGGGCATTTGTTTGGAAAGTAGAAAGAAGATTAATGAGACACCTGAATAATTGGAGAGTCATAGCCCTGGGCCTCACGCATGTATGCCACATAGTTCTGCAGCTGAAAGCGGGGCAGGTTATCGTTAATGTCCTGAAGGAGGAGGTTGACAGCCATGAAGGAGCTGGAAGTTGCAGTTTCAGCTTTTACCACCAGGCGGAGTTTTTGAGTTTCTTCAAAATCCAGGCCACTTGAGCGCTGCACCCAGATCTCACCTGTGAACAAAAGCAGAGATGACACAGTTACTTATCTTCTGTTGTAATTGCACATGTCTTCTTACTCTGGATATTATGCCTGATCACCTTATTAAATAAAAAAAATTGTAATAAATTGGATCATTGGTTCATATATATAGTGGTTCGCGAATTACGAGTGGCAATCATTTGCAAACCTGACCATACACGAAATCAAGGAAATCCTACCCTTTTTCAAAAATATGTTTTTAATGGAGGCAGTCATATTAGCCAAGCACATGAGAGGTCAAGTCAACCTAAACGAGAACGCTGACCTGTGCTGGAGCTGATACTGAAGGACTGCTGTCTGTTCCCACTGAAGATGCTGTATATGATACCACTACGGGTACCATCTGGGTACTGCGCCTGGGTCTGGGCCACTGTGGTACCTGAAGGAATGAAGGAGACAGCATGTCAGTAAATGGATCACTGACTAGAACTGACAGCCTGAATGCAGCGTATGTGTGCCAGAGACAATGGTGGGTTCAATTTTCATAAATGCTATGCAATGTTTGCAATTGAATATGCAAACTGACAGTGACCTGAAAAAAAATTACTTTTTTTATGAATACTTTTTACAGTTGATTTTAATCATGGAGATAAAATATGAGAATGAGTTTCAGGTGTCTACATAATACTTCATCCACCCTCCACAAAAGCACTTGGACTTGACTAGCAGGGCTGCCCAGCTGTAGTACTGAAGGGGCTGGTAGCAAACTTTCTCTCCTGAAATCTGTTTTCATTGAGAAGATAGTTATTAGGTTTAAAGTGAAATCAGCAAAATGTGCTCAAATTTTGCCCTAACCACTAGGCCACCGCTGCCCCAAACAAGTTACACTTATAGTTTAGGGCTCATCCAGGATTTGAACCCAGGACCTCTCACACCCTAAGCGAGAATCATACCCCTAGACCAACAAGCTGCTCAAAGTTAATTAGCCTTTAGCCCTCTGAAAACCCAACCTAGAGAATCACTGTGAAATGCTTTGCATGCTGGATTAAATGATGTTTCTGCCCAGAACCAAACATTACCAAAAGTTTAACATGATAAAGTTTTTACTCTTAAACAAACCTTTTGCTGCATTCTCCTGGATGGTGACATCTCGGGTCGTACGTGAGAAGCGGATACCCTGGTAGTCCTCTTCCTTCACATAGATGATGACAACCCCCAGAGAGGACTGGGCAGGGCTGCCTTGATCCATAGCTTCCACAATGAGGGTGCGCTGGCTCTGGGTCAAACTGCTCAGCAACTCTGTAGTCTGAATCTCTCCAGTCAGGGAGTTTATGGAGAAGCCTCGCACAGGCATGGCAAATCGGTAGAACACAGATCCATTGGCCCCAAAATCCTTATCCTCTGCTCTCATGGTAGCTACTACATGGTTAGTGGATACGCTCCTGCTTGACACATTGATAATGAGAGGATCCTGGATAAAGAAGGGGGCATTGTCATTTACATCCAGAATGTTGACAGTGACCTGTGCCGTAGTGTTACGAGGTACTGCTGGGGACCTATCAACTGCAAACACTTGAAAGCTGTAGGAGGCCCGTTTCTCTCTGTCCAGCAGTGCAGAAGTGATGATTCTACCAGTGTCAGGTTCCACAGTGAATGCACCTCGAGCTTCATTGCTTAGGAAGTACAAGATTTGCCCATTCGGTCCCTCATCAGCATCTTTGGCAGTCACATCCAGCACTGGAGACCCAACAGCAACATCTTCAGAAACATCTATGGTATAGCTGCTGCTACTGAACTTGGGGCTGTTGTCATTGACATCCAGAACAGTGATTTCCACAGTGGCTGTGCTACTGAGGGAGGGGCTGCCATGGTCTTGGGCAATCAGTTCTAGAAAATAGCTATCCCTCCTCTCTCTGTCTAGAGGTCGAGAAGTAGACAATGCTCCTGAACTGCTGTCCAACTGGAAGTCACCATCTGGATCACCAGCTAAGAAAGAACACAAGAATCTAAGCAGCTGGCAGTAGATAAAATCCTACACTTCTTCATATTCTTAAAAATAAAGGTGGTAAAATAGGATTTTTGTGAATGAGATGTGCCAATGGTTTCTTGCAAGCTAAGAAACAGTTAAAAATGATTTAAAAATTTATATGTGGCTTTTTGGATTCCTTACAAACTTAGTAATCATCTAATTTTACTCTTCATGTGAAAATCAAATTGGATTTCTTTCAGGAGTGGCCCCTGCATATAGCCAAATTTAAACAGATAACTAGCTAGAGGTTTGCAAAAAGACAAAAAGATCTGGAACTGAACTGTCACACAGAAGTTAATGTACAAAATATTGGTCTTAGCTTTGCAAATTTGTCCCAAAATTGTACATAGATTTTAAGCAGATTTTGTTCCATAATATACAAAATGCAATTAAATTTCCTTGTGGGTTTCAAAAATGAAAGTGACCATTCTTGTCATTGTGAGTACACAGCACAACACACAGTGAACCACAACGAAATTACACCTCTATATTTAACCCACACACTTTTGAAAGTGCCCGGGGAGCAGTGACGGGGACAGTAACTTGCTCAAGGGTTAATCAGGGCAACCTACTGGCCTGGGATTCAAACTTCTTATCCTGGGGCCAACTCCCTAACAACTAGGCTATCGCTGCCACCTATATTACCATCCATCCATTTTCTGCCGCTTGTCCCAAACAGGGTCACGGGGGAGTGCTGGTGTCCAACCCAGCACACACAGGGCGAGGACGGGGGACACACCCTGGACAGGTCGCCAGCCCATCACAGGGAGGAGCGGGACGGGGACGGCACCTTGCTCAAGGGTACCTCAGGGCAACTCATTGGGAAGGGGTTCGAACCCCGGATCCACCGATAAATACATACCAGTTATCCTGTACTCCAGTCGACCACTGTCACCACTGTCCTCATCAGTAGCTTTGACGATAAAAAGCTCTACAGGTTCGAGGTTCTCTGGGAGCTCAAGACTGTACTGTGGCCTCCCAAAAATTGGAGCATTGTCATTGACATCCAGGACTGTGATTTGCACAGTGGTCTTAGCAAAATTAGGCGGCATCCCCCCATCTTTGGCATACACTATATAATTAAAAACAGAATTGTCAATAGTACACTTACATGAAATATACAATACTTTTTGCTAAAACACATGAAAGCAACTGATTACCGGTTACAGTGTAATGATCTTGCTGCTCCCTGTCAAGCACTTTGGTGAGTGAAATGATGCCAGTCTCAGGAGAGATGATAAAACCTTCCACTGTCACACCTCCATAAGTGACATGCCCATTAGAGCCTGAAATAAAAGCAGAGCAGAGGTTACAGAGCAAGCTAACAAATGAAACCTTAAATCATATTTCTGCAACAAGCTTGAAAGGTGACAGAAAATCTTCCTTATTCCATATTCTTTTTTCAGTACTGATATTGTTTTAATGTATTTTCCCTTTTAAACCTTAAAATCTGTTAATCTGTGAACTACTTCACTAAGCATGCTCAAGCTGCTTTTTTTAATGATATGTGAAAATATTCAAAATAAAGGAATTTTAAATTTGGTGTAATACTCTTCCATGCCCTTATGTTACTGTAAGGCTACACTTTGCTTTAAATTTGATGTTTATGTCAATTCCATTATATTTTAGACTACATTAATTACAGAGTCAGGTTTTTCTTTATATCTGCTGGTATAGCCCTAATTCTGATACTAGGTACTGGATTAGTGTCATTCTGCTATGACCTTCTGCAAAAATATCTAAGTGCAAACTTAACAAATCTGGTTAAAGGACATAGCATATCTATTTAACAGGCAAACGTGCTTGTTTCATCCCTTGGCACTTTTCTCCATTGTGGCCTGTAGCTGCCAGATTGCGTGCAGAGTAAACCGGATTTGGCACCAGCACCTGTTTACAACAGTAATGACTCCTGGATACAGCATTTACAGCCACTCTGTTTCATGCCCTTACACTCAGTCTGGGAAAGTGAGGATCTCTGCAATTTATTCCATATGAGTGATTAAAAAAACTTCATTGCTGGCTAGCAGCAAACCACAGCGCTTAAATCTTTTGTCCATTAAATTACTGTGTGCAGTTGTAAAAGGTAAAAAATTTACATGGCCAAGTAATAATATCTCTGCAAAAATGTAAGTGTACCTTGTAAGTTGTACGTACATTTTCTTTGCTAGTGCACAATGAACAAACTAATTAAAAAGATAGCTTAGATCATTTTTGGATTTTTATATGCAAAAGCATCAAAATTGAAGGTATGATTACAGCCTTGAATCCCTTAAATTTTCCAGGTGTTCCAACAACCAATAATGTGTGGAGAAAATACTGTGAAATGAGTAATTAAGAAAAACATTCTGTTCAGACCAGTACATCAGACATGAATAGACATTTTCAGATATCATAGATTGTCCCACCTTGGTCTCTGTCAGTGGCAGACACAGTGAGTATCGAAGTTCCAGCTGGCTGGTTCTCTCTGACCTGGACTTCATACTCACTCTTCTCAAACCACGGAGCCTCATCATTTACATCAATGACTTGCACAGATAGCACCTGAGTGGTGGAGTGCTGTGGTGTGCCATGATCCTCAGCAACAATAGTGAGGTTATAACTATCTTGCTCCTCACGGTCTACAGCCTTCAGGATAGAGAGAGAGCCTGAGGGAGAGGGGAAGGGAAGAAAGCTTGATGAAATATACATTTGTGATTTTCCATTCAAATCCAAAATCAAAAAGCTTTTAGTGCATTGTAGCTACAGGAAAGTGTTTAAAATCCACTTCATAATCAACTTTAGGAGAAGATCTGGTTCTAAAAGCTGACACAAGGCTGACCTTTATAAAAATAGGGTATTTCAAATACATTGTGCATCAATGAGCCAATCACTGATCATTAAGTTCTGTTACTTATGTGGTACTAGCTAATCAGCAGTTACTTATCTGTGCTGGTTACCAAGATGATGATCTATTGTGGAAATAAAGCACTGTTGTAAGTCGCTCTGGATAAGAGCATCTGCTAAATGCCGTAAATGTAAATGTAAATGTAAGTTGACTGACAGATACCCACTCTTCATATTTTTTTTTACTCTTTTAATATTAGAAACTCTCTACTGTGCATTGAAACCTATAGAGCATGAACCAATGCTTATATACCAAAATCTGTAAACTGTGGTGAGGGAGGTTGGGATCCTCAGGCTTTCTTACGTGTCTTTTTGCCAGAGAATTGCATTATGTCTTCTGTGGCTAAAAAGACACAATTATCTTACCTCTATTAAAAGAAGTGATAAAGTAGTGGCTGTCCCTCACTTACACCGCCAGAGTACAATTTCTCACTCTTCTTACTCACAAACCATACGCACTCCACACACTACAGCAAGAGCCAAAAGCCTCAAAGGCTAGACTTGCTAAGATTTCCAGGATTCTATTATTCTTAAAAAAGTCAACCGCAGGATCCTCAAGTAGAAACCAGGCTTTTATTGCCCAATTGACTCCCCTTTCCGCTTTGCTCCTTGATAATGCCTCAGGGCTCCACAAAAAACAAAGAGAAAGTGTATTTATGCTAGTGTGTCAAGCAGGAGGTAGAAGATCCAACGTTCCACTGTCATCAACTAGAAGGTCTTGGGGTCTCCCCATATAAACACGCTCAGGAAACTGATCCGACAGCCTGACTGGCAATATGTCTGTTTTTTATTGCCAGTCATTTGTGTGAAGCCTCATTTTTTGTTTAGAATTCACAAAGCAAACTTCAGCACTAAACACTTTGGGGGATGTTAAAGTAAGCTTCTGCTCTAACATCAAAAAACCCCTGGTTTTGTGCTTAACAACAGTCACCAGACCACCTCCTTTTCCTCATTCGGTCAAAAGCCTGTTAAACCTTAATCCCTCAAGCCTGGACAATATCAGTTCCATTATTGCTCACTGAGACATAAACCTTTGCCTAATCCCAACCTGGGTTGTGCCACAGCAGCAATATATATAACATGTCTGATTTAAAACAGAAATGAAATATCAACCCATACTAATTCTTAAATCGATTTGACATTAATGGAAGAAAAACACCTTCCAGCTGGCAGCTCTATTAAGTGTCTCTGCAGTTCTAATCCCACTCAGAGTAAGCACTGATTGGGGACTATATTATGAACCTTTGATGAAAGAGACATTTCTAATATATACATACACATCAAAGCAAAAAGGTGCGGCGCACTTAACCAAAATAAAATGACTCTCTCATTTGGAAACCCTTAAAGAAAGCCATTGCCTCCTGCTGAATGACTTTTGGGACTTTCACTTTGAACAAAATGAACTGCCTGGTGGGAGAGGGAAAGAAGTACGGAACAAGGGCTGTCCCTAAACATGGATTTAGCCCACTTTTCTAACACACACACACACACACACACACACACACACACACACAGCATACATATATCATAGTCCTTCATTACATTAATTACATTAATTTCCTAGTATTTGCTACAGAAAATGTTTTAAACATTGCAAAGCTTCATGAAGCTTACACACATCATATTTAAAGTTTGTTTTCAGAGTTTCCTTTCCATTTCTACATGATTTCTGCAGCAATTATCTTCTACACTTTCCCCTTTGTAGCCTCTGCGTTTAGTGCAAGAGATTCACATTTGACTTTTGTTAAGATTATAGCTATATGATCCATCTTCATCAGCATAAACATAAACATATACAGTTCTGAGATAAAAATAAAATAATAGGTATAGATATAAAAAATTCAACTGTTAGAACCAAGAATGCTATGACTGCTTAAGCAGTTTATAGCAGAGGTCCTCAAATCTGGACCCTAAATGCAATTATCAATCCTGAAGTTTAAAGCTCTGGTAGCTGTGACACTATTGCCCAAGTAATACATCAACAGTTCAGTGAATGACCAGTGATTACAAAGGATCCCAGGATAAGATATTTAATGGAATGTATTTGAAAAATCTAACTTTAAACCTGACTTTAGAACTCACCAGTGTTGGGATTGAGGCTGAAGCGGCCTGCTGAATTGCCAGTTTGGATACGATAGGACACTCTGCCATTTTCACCCTGGTCAGCATCCCGGGCCATCACATAAAGCAACACAAAGCCCACGGGCTGATCCTCCATCACACTGACCGCTGTAGGGGAGCTGAAGACTGGAGCATTATCATTCTCATCTGTCACAAAGATGCGGGCTGTGACTGAGCCCCAGCTGGGATTCAAAGCCATGTCAGTCGCTCGGACCACCAGAAAGAGGCTGGAAGTGTCCTCATGGTCCAACCCTTGACCTAGAGTGAGCACACCTGTAATGGGATCAAGGGTCAGGAGATCTGAGCGATCAGGCCAGCGGTGCTGGATGGAGTAGCGCACTTCACTGTTTGGACCACTGCCATCCTTATCGCTGGCCTGGAAGGTATAGACTGAGGAGCCAGGCTGCATGTTCTCAGGGACCACTATAGTTACAGGATCTTCAGGGAACTCTGGGGCATGATCATTGCTGTCTTGCACGTTAATCTCCAGCTGGATCAAATAAGTACTAGGGTAGGCCTTTGAGAAGTCATCCACCTCAATCTGTAAAGTGTATCGGGCCCCCTTCTCATAGTCCAGCTCCCTGGCCAAATATACATCTCCCGTCAAACGGTCAACCATGAAGGTACCATCCTGATCAGTTCCACCCACAACAAGGTAAGTCACCTCTCCATCAAGTGCTACATCACGATGGTCATGTGAGCGCACTGAACCGATGACAGAGCCTGGTTTGGCTCCCTCAATGGAGTTAAGTGTCATGGATAGCGTGTTGGGCTTGGGAGGAGTTCTAGCAGATCCAAGAACCTTTGGTTAAAAAAACAAAGACAATGACAAGAATCAAATCTTCAAAACCAGTCATGATGTCAAGACCTTATAGAACTTGTAAATATTAAGTTTCATAGAGTCTGAATTTTTATAGCCACAATATCATTACTTTAATAGCTGCTTTCATGTGGTCAGACAAAAAAAAGTCTCTTCAAAGTCACCTAAAATAAAAGCAACACCCTTGATAGACCAAAGTTCAAGTATTAGAGAAGAACCAAGTTTTAGAACCTTTTTTTCAGCTTGTTGATACTGGTCAGATTACACCATCCAGATTCAGTATTTACTATATATCTTTTTCCGCAAGCCACAATAAGGAGTTGTTATAGCTAAGCACTAAGAAAAGCTTCCACAAGAGAGCCTGGTAAAAGAATTATTGCTTCAGTTTAGTAGGTGTGATGTTCTGCTGCTGCTTTTTGAAGGCCTCTTTTGGCTGAAATACCAAAAGCAAGCCTGCAAGTTCATTGACTGGAGCTATAAACACAGTTTCCAAACCATGCATATGAAATTGTTGTTGTTGTTGTTATTATTTACTCTATGTTGCAAACTTCAGGGTATGATGGTACCAACTAACTTACCAAATCTTACTTTACTGCAAACAGTAAATTCCTCTACTGTATTGACCCAGAAGTCATAGACTCTACAAATTGAGGCACATGAAAGTCTCAGGGGGTCATTTCCTGTGCCCTCTGAGTGAGGCCTGGAAACATAGCTTTATAATGGCAACAGGTGAAAGCTTTCATACTTAAATCTCCATGAAAAGAAAGCAATCCACTCTGTGAGCACTAAGCAGCCAGAAGAAATCATAGAACGCCTAGAAGTGCATTAATTAGCATTCTCTAAACTGCAATGTACTGGAACGTTCCAGTGCGCCTGGTATTACTTGAGCGGTATGTGGAATATTATCTTGATGTTGTTGTGCTGAAACGTTATCTGGTGCGAGTGTGTCCGTGAGTGCTACCGTGCGAGAAGACTGAGGTTACTGGCTCTCTGAGTCTGATCAGAGCAAACCACAGCTGGGCCCCATCACAAGCCATCTGGGAACACTTGATTCAAAAGGTGCCTTTTCTTCTTTCCCTTCTTTCCCTTCTCTCCTTTCTTTCTCTCCCTCCCTCTCTCTCTCTCTCTCTCTTTCTGGAAGCAGAGATATGGCAGGGAACTGTACACTCTACAATTAGCATCCCATTGCCTTTTAGAAATCACAACTGAGAAAGCACTAAAGATTGAGCACTAGAGAAGAGGCAGATTGCCTGACAAAAACATTTCCGTTCAGGACATATTCTGCTGGATCTGGTCACTCTGAAGCAGATATATAAAGAAAAACAGTGTATTGTATAAATATATATATATATATATGCAAATGTCTAGTTCACACAGATAGCCTGGGTGTACTGGGATCTTTCATCTGGGTTTCAATTACAGGTTCTAGATTGACTGAATGTATTTATATAGAATCACAGCAGACAGACAGAAGTGCTCGGATTATACACCAAGCACTCAGCACATTTCACATGCCGCGCATGAAACAGCATGATCTGCCACATAGTTTTAGTGGTCTGTATGTATCGAGGGGAACAATTTGTTGTTTATAACAAAAACAAACCAACAGGCAGTCACTGAAGTATTACATTTTAAATAATTTGCATTAAATTTGCTTGATTTACTAGTAAATCATGTCTATGTGAAAGAAAATTCAGCAACAATACATCAAAGAATTATAATTTCTTTTCTTTTAATTATTCTTTTCAAAGAATATTATTCTTTTCGAAAACGTTACACTGATTATATAGGACTGCAAATGAATGCACATTGTATTGATATGACTTGAGGTTCAGAAAAATTCAAAAGAAGTGTCCTTCATGGGGCTACTATTTACTGTTTTGAGTCCATTTCGGAGATTTTCAGATTCTTCTGTCTGAATGAATGCGTGTGTTTTTTTTTGCCACCTCTCATGTTTAAATTTAGCATGTCCTTTATACTTCACTGTTGATAGGGAGTAACAGCTCATTCATAAAACAGTCAGGTCAGCAGGCTGAGAGTTTCGCTTCAAGACTTTTAAAAGAAGTACTAGCGTGCTCTAGCATGGATAGGGTGGTAAATCACAGAAGTTAAACGCAATACTCCTCATTATCCAAACAGCACTTTGCCAACTATAGACTTAGTAAATCATGTGTATGTGACAGCACCAGAATGAGTGCAAGTTAAAATCCTTCGCCATTATGCTGACAAGCACATTATATCCAACTTTTCATCATATTTTATATGAGCAGCACATATAATCCACTGTCCAAATAGCAAACAAGTCACATGTAATCTGACTTTTCCGTTTCCAATTTAAGCCACATTTTTACAGCGTTTGGTTTAAAAACGATTAGATTCAAAATATTCATATTAGATTTCTGCACATGCATCAGTTGTGAACAGAAGAACATTTGACAAGAAAGTAATTGCTGGCAAAACTATAGGCAAGATAAAAGAGTTTAAGAGGAATTTAGCTAACATGTTTTACTGACCTGTATGCGGAGAACACAGGAGGAGCTCTGCGGTGGAGCACCACGATCGGAGGCAGTAACAGTGAAACTATACTCAGCTTTCTCAACCCTTCTCAGTGGGGACGAAGATCGCAACTCTCCATTGTTGGGGTTAAGAGAAAATCGCTCTGCTCTGGAACCTGTGAGAAAATAGGAAATGTATACTATGATCGGTGGGTCATGTCACACACCTTTAAAAAAACTCACTTTGATGACTGAAGACTTTAGTCCATACATTTCTAAGCTAATCTTGTAAGTAAGTATGTGTTC
Organism: Hepsetus odoe; assembly: GCA_017165825.1. Lineage (NCBI taxonomy): Eukaryota > Metazoa > Chordata > Actinopteri > Characiformes > Hepsetidae > Hepsetus > Hepsetus odoe. The sequence continues at coordinate 11,569,693 of CM029383.1, read as the reverse complement.
TACGCCTTTGCAGATAACTCTGAAAAGTCTGTTTGCTTACCAGACAAAGAGTAAAAGATCGTGCCATTTTCTCCTTCATCTGGGTCTTTAGCCTGCAGTGTTCCCAGCAAGGAGCCAGCTGGCATACCTTCTTGCACCTGAAACACACATGAAGCGATAAAACTTTTGTATGACACCAACACAGATGCAACTGTAATGTAATTATTACAAACTCAAACCTTCTTGTTCTTGTTTATTATTTATTCTCCTTTCATTGCTAATTTACTATGTAAATAGACCTTCATATTTTAGAATCATTTAAGATACAAATGACATAAATAGTGTTGGATTTCTCTAATAATAATATGGATCTGTCATGGCAAATGATTATCCACCCTTAAACAATGGCATATGTAATGCTGGGGTGGTGTGGGTAGGACGTAAACGCATAGCCGGGATGCTTGTTCTTAGCTTCATTAGGCATAGTTAATGTAAACAAAGATACAAACTAAAGCACCACTGTTACAACGGCGATCACCCGTGAGAAAGACGCTCTGCTCTGACTCATTGGGGCTTATAAGCCAGACCCCAGTGAAGCACACCTGTGCCCTGAGGAGCCCAGGTATGCCAAGTCAGAACAGAGCGCCAATCTTCTGTGACAGTATAGAAACAATCAGAAAGGTAGCCTTTTAATAAAATGATATAAACTTTTATTTTGTATAAAAGTAACAGCCTGGTCACAATCACACTTTGGATCAATCTGTTATCATTTCATTATATGACAGCTCACAGGGCTGGTTAAAAGGTTAACCATTTCATTTTTCCATTATCTGCCGCTTGTCCCAAACGGGGTCGCGGGGGGTGCTGGTGTCCAACCCAGCGCACACAGGGCGAGGACGGGGGACGCCCCCTGGACAGGTCGCCAGCCCATCGCAGGGAGGTAAAAGGTTAACCATGTATTTTTAATTCCAAATCGCAATGACAGATAAAAACAGTTCATAAAATATTTATGAATATAAATAGTCTAATTGTGTCTGTTTTTCAGATGAGAGATTCTTTGATTTGGAGCACTATTTGTAGCCCTCACCTGGATAAGCAGCTCTCTGCCCGACAGTGTGTGGCTGAAGGATGGCGCGTTGTCGTTCTCATCCACCACAGTGATGTAGGCGGTGCCTGTAGCACTGCGTGGGGGCGTACCTCCATCCTGCACCACCACCACCAGCTGATAGCTAGACTGGTGCTCACGATCCAAAGCAGCCCTAGTACTTATCTCACCTAGAGAGGCAAAAAGAGAGAAGAATGAGAGAGTGCAAGGAAGACACAAGGAAAGTAAAAAAGTTTAAAAATCGAATGTAGCTGGACTAAAGTTTTAATTACAAAAATTTCAACCGCTAGAAGGCAAGGTTTATGGGAAGCAGTGCCAGTAACTATGCTCTCTGCCAGAAATTAATTACAAAATTAATTGTCTAACAACAGCCACAGGGATGTCCTGCTCAAATCAACTGAGATAAGGGCGAATAGATTAACTAAATAATGTCAAGTGCCTTTCTAGCTAAGCCTGAATCAATTGAAGACCATAGGGCAGAAGTATTCAGACCTGTTCTTGTAAAGCTAGAAGAGTTTGTTCACTAAAATGTAAGGTTATAGTCACATTTATTAAGGAGAGAAATGAAGTACAACACATTTTTTCACATTTTTCACTACACCCTTTGTGTCTTGCTAAAGACACCTTTAATCACAACTGTAAGGCAGATGTAATGTAAAAATGTTTTCCATTATACAATCCTGCCTGGCTATAAAGAATGAAGAACAGAGATGCAGCACAGTGAGCTGGATTTACTGTGGCTGTCTGTGGTAGGTTTGTTAGTTAGCCTGCTCACTGCACCAATTTGGAAGATTTTTTGCCCATAATGTTCTGGTCCATGCTTTGTCATGGCAATTTTGTAAGGTGACACACTTCTTGATGTCAACACCTTAATGTCATCACCCAGAGCTAAGTAAGGATCAGCTGAATACTGCAGGCCATAGACTGCTCACCGGTCTGGGAGTTTATCTGGAAGTTGCGGTCAGTGTGCAGTAGTCTGTAGGTGAGGCGGCTGTTGAGTCCAGCATCACGGTCAGTAGCTGAAACCCTGCCAAAACCTGTTCCTGCAGGCAGATTCTCCCTCACAGCCAGGAAGACCCTCTCCTGAGAGAGACGAGGGGAGTTGTCGTTTTCATCAGTCACAGAGACCCTCACGGTTGCACTGCCAGTTTTCTTCATCCGCCCACTGCCTGTGGTGGCCAGTACGGTCAGCAGGTAGATGTCCTTGGCCTCTCTGTCCAAAGCACTCTTCACAAACAGCCAGCCACTGTCTGGAATGATCCCAAAGCCAGCTGCATCTCCATCAGGTCTGAGCCGGTAAGAAAGAGGGGCAGTGGGACTTGAACCTACAGAGAAATAGAATTGAATTTGAGATTCACTTTATTGTCCCTGTTGTCATGGCTTGTTAAGGATCACCATCACAAAAGCAAACACATCCAAGCAAATTTAAGTAGTTAGGCATTAAAAAGGACTGATATATCACTCCTTTAAAATCAATCAAATAAATCAACCACAAACACATTTTTATGATATTTTTACTAATAGATGGTATTAAGTGTTATTTTTCACACAATCGCGCTTGTAACATACAGGCACCCATTTTAAGATCTTTTTATTACCTAAAAAATAAGTTTTTATTAATTAACTTAATTTTTTAAATACTGACCTCCGTTTGCTCCATTTCCGGTCTGATCTCTGTTGAGGGCGCGCACCTGCAGGAAGCGAGTGTTAAGGGGTGTATTTTCCTTCAGCTCCACACGGTAAGTCAAGGTGTCAAATGCAGGTCCCTGGTCATCCTCAGCTTGAACATGCACCACCAGAGTGAAAGTGGCGCTGCGCTGTGGTACTCCGCTGTCCCGGGCCAGCACCTGCAGATCATAACGTGGGACACTGTCGTAGGACAGGCTGGTGATCAGGCGGATCTCTCCACTGCCCCGCTCCACACTGAATGCACGTTGGCCTCCGGATGGCAACAGATGAAAGGTCAGGCGGCCATTTTGACCTGAATCACGGTCCTCAGCTTGAACGCGATACACCACTGAACCAATCTTGGTGGCCTCAGGCAGCAGCAGGGACTCTGAGGAGGAGGGCAAGAAGGCAGGGGCGTTGTCATTGACGTCTGCAATGGTGATGGTGACTCGCGTCTGACCAAACGCAGGCGGAGAGCCACTGCTTGCCTGGACCTCCAGCTCTAAAGATGGCCGTGCCTCATGATCCAGAGGCAGGCTGGTGCGCAAAGCCCCCGTTTCCGAGTCAATAGTGAAATAACCGTCAGGATCCCCAGAGGAGACAGTGTAGGAGATATCATTAGTGGCCCCTGGAAATTCAGAGATAAAGAAAGATGGAGAGAGAGGGTAATACAGAGAGAGAAAAAGAGAGAAACTTCACTGTTAACCTTGGTTCTTACCAGACACATTTTATGCATCATCTTAGTAATTACTGATGTCAACAGTAGCCTTATTGATCTTATTATGTGTTGACACTTGAAAGTGAAAGAATTAAGGAGACAAAGTCATTCCAATCTGCTCTAAAACAATTTTAGTGGAACGTTTTACAGTTCTGTTAAAAACACATTAGAAAACAAAATGCCAGAGCATAAAGTCTAATAACACTGCACGAGCAGTGGAAAGGAATTTGTGATTGATGTGAGGGACTAATGAGCTCCATAGAGCAGCTGTTTTTCTATTTGTCCAACTGGCTTGGTGCAAGCAAAAAGTCTGCGTATCCAGGCTTTCAGCACGTCCTGCCACTACAGCTCAAAGACCCCAAAGCTCTTGCAGTGCTACAGATGTGGAGAACCATGCGTGCTTGCAGCAGTGAGAACAGAAAATAGCTAGTCATCTGTGAGCATATTTGAGAAATACTTAAAAGTTGTGTCTGTAAAATAAAAGTAAAGGCTTGAAAAGTACATGCCAGCCATAACCTTCCAAGCTTGGTTAGACTGTGATGGTAAAAACGGCAGTGGAAATTGCATTAAAAGTGTTAAAAATAACTTTCCCTTTACCCTGATCTGGTACCAAGATGATCTGGTACCAAGAATAAGCACACCCATGAAAATGTTTTGGCTCAATGAGGATGAAAACGTAAACTAATGAGGCTGGAAACAAACCAAGTGTGACATTTCGAAACCAAACCAAAGGCTTGTGTTCAAAGGACAACAAGTCTGCTTTTAGCCTGTGGAGGTAAAACAAGTTAGCATGTTACCTGTTATGTAACATCGGCAGCTTTTCTTCAAACGACAAGCTATCAGATTTGCATTGAGGACTATAAGGAATTACCCTTTAAAGCAAAAGATTTCACCATTTACATGGTTGCTTCAAGTCAAATACCCAGTTCAGTGCAGATTGATATTGATCAAGATTAAAGGTAAACACTAGTAACACTCACCATTCCTGGTGTTCGCTCGTACAACACCAACCTCTGTGCCTCTCAGCACATCTTCAGAGATGGTAAAGAAGTACTGTGCCTGCTCAAACATAGGGGGTGCCACTGAGCCAGCCACCACACTGATGTTCACTCTGGCATTAATTGGTGCCATCAGACCACCTCCATCCAGTGCTGTGATCACCATGGCAATGACAGAGTTGGCCTTTCCATGCAGGGAGCGTGACAGAGAGATCACTCCTACAGAGAGAAAAATGCCAACGAGAATGACAATACAGTGTGGTCACTCACAGCACAAAGAAGATCCCACCTCACAACCTCAGAGTAAGCGAACGTGTGCACTCTATGTGGAAAAAAGGGTTATTAGCAAATTAGATGGTGCAGCATAAATCCAAACAAGGTAAGAATGAAAAAAACTAAAACAAAAGCTGAAATAAAAATAATATCAGGCTGTAGGGCTCACTCAGGTTGTCTCAGGTTGTGTTGTGAGGTTTTCTCATAGAGAATTTCAGAGATTATTTACACACACACACACACACACACACACACACACACACACACACACAAATACCTGTGTCCTTGTTGAGGGTAAAGAAGTTAGAGCCTCCTCCCGGAACAGTACGATATGTCACCTTGCCATTCTCTCCAGCGTCAGGGTCATGCGCCGTTACCCTGACAACGGAGGTTCCAGGGGCACTCTGTGAGCTCAGGCTGACTGCGTAGTTGACTGGGTAAAATGTGGGTCTATTGTCGTTGATGTCCTGGAGCGACACTCTCACTTTGGCTGATGAACTCAGGCCACCCTGAAGGACACAAGCTGTGCATTAATGGCCTCAGAATGGCTGTAGGAGTCCATCCTTACATTGCTTAGAGTTAACTCCAAACTCTGTGTTTTCTTTTTTTCTAATAAAAGTGACTATTTGTCATCATGTAGACACAACAGCACAGCACACAGTGAATCACAACAAAAGACATTTGACTCTTCACACCAAAGTGCAGCCAAATTCAGCACCTGATGAGCAGTTTTGTGGATGGTACATTGCCCAATGGTACCTACTGGTCTGGGTCTCCAATCATGGTGCCCCACAACCCTTATCTCATGGTGCCTAGTTCCTAACCACTAGGCCAGCACTGCCCAACACTCCTAGTACAGCATTAATACATTAATAATAAACATGGGGCAATAATTTAACTTATGTTTGCTTATGAGAGAAAGAGACTTCTACAACAGACACAAAGAGATAAAGAAAGCGAGAGAGGGAGAGAGAGAGAGAGAGAGAGAGAGAGAGAGAGAGAGAGAGAGAAAAGAGAGAGAGAGAGAGAGAGAGAGGGAGAGAGGGAGAGAGAGAGAGAGGGAGAGAGAGAGATGCACAAGACAGAAATTAAGGTAAAATGTGAAACAAATTTACAGACAGAAAGACAAGGAGAAAAAGAGAAGGGGAGAGAGAAAAAGAAAGAAAGTTGGTATATAACAATGTACCCCAGGGACATTGTGTTTTACTGCCTTTTCATTTGGAGAGAGCATGAGTGTTGTTGCAGGCAGTAAAAAGAGAATTTGTAGAGCAGTGAATCAGTAAGCTGTGCTGAGGACTACCCTACAGCACAAACGCACCTTTGTATCAAAGCACTATGCCTCCTCCATCCTGACTGGAAAATGCTATTAATGAGTCAAACCCCTGAATAAGAGCCTAGTAAAAGATGATTTGTAAGCAAGATACATCCACCCATTCAAATCAAACCAGACCAATGTTATGGACCATTAAAGCAAACAAGCAACCATTCCCTAAAAGTCAACTAAAGCACGTGATCAGACTGCATCACAAGGCTTTATAGTACTGCAGTTCGGGCAGTTGAGGTTGCCACTGATTATTGCAAAAAAGCCAAGTAATCTGTCAGCTCTAACAACCTTGACACTAAAAATGTATTTAAAAGACTAAGAAACTATTATTTTATAGGTGATTTTCTTTTAAGCTGCAACGTGTGTCTGATGTCTGGTTTACTACAAACAGCTGCTCAGCGCGCTAAAGAAATTAGACATTTAACAAAGCTTTCTCTGTATATGTCTAACATCTCCTTTTTGTACTTTACAACACAGAGCCAACGACAACAAGCAGAAAACAAGGAGCTCACAAGAACTTTGCCAAGACCAATTATAAATACCTGTCCCTAGAAGGATGGGTTGGCTGCTTACAAATTACTACTGATTCATCTTTAAGGAAAGTCTGAATCAATTTTGTAGAAAATAATACGGTTTAATCTATTAAATGGAGTCATTGATCTACAGTCATTCTCTTTTACTCACCCCGTCAGCTGCTGTAACGATAAACTCAAAGCTATCAGATCCTTCGTCACGGTCCAGGGCAGTGCGGGTGCAGATTTGCCCTGTTTCTTTATTAATGTTGAACAGTGCAGGAGGAGAACTGCCAGGTCCTGATCCTAATGAGTATGTTATGGCACCAAAGGAGCCACCGTCAGCATCGCTTGCTGTCACCTGCAAAAAAGAAAAGTAAATAATTGAGAGAGTTCAGACTTTTAACATGCATTTGCAATATGAGAAGAAAGCGTGCAACTTTATGATGTGAGAGAAGTCTGAGAAGTGCCTGAGAAGTATTTATATCCATTGTCCTTGTGGTTGTTATGAACTGATAATCACTGGCTATATAAGGTTCATGCCCACTGAATGAACCACATATGAAAGGTTGGGTATATTTAACACTAAAAATGCCTTATATGTTGTTGGTTTAGAGCTGTCAGAGCCGGTACAAGTTGCAGGTAGTGACATCAGTAACAAACATGTAGTACAGGTTGATATACATGATCTAATTCGCAGATCAGTGAAAAGCAAAGCAACTTTAGTTGGAAATGTAGATTCTACATGGATACACATTTATGGCAGTAGTGAGAGAGAGAGAGAGAGAGAGAGAGAGAGAGAGAGAGAGAGAGTGAGAGAGAGAGACAAAGAGAGAGATAGATGCAGAGACAGCAAACTCAATCTGATCATCAATCTGTCAAATCAAATTTATTCCCTGTATGCAACTGCTTGTCTAATAAGACAATTACATTTAAATAATTATGCAATAAAAACTGAATGTTTCACCAAATCACAATAAATCTAGATATTTCAAGGATTAACCAGTCAAACTGCTCCTGTGCAGAGGGGAAAAGAGTGTGTGCCAAAACGAGTAAGAGCGCATGAATCAGGGAGAAAGAGCACAGAGGATGACCTGATGGGAGCCGGCCTTGCTGTCTTAGCCATACCTGTACACAACCGACCAGATGGCGGGGGGGGGTAGAGAAAGTGAGAGAGAGAGAGAGAGAGAGAGAGAGAGAGAGGATGGGGAGCTGTACTGCACTTAGGTACTGGGGTTTCAAACAGGTGAGGAGGCAGTTGTGATTTTTACACTACAGTTGTGCATGTAAAAATACTTAAATCCATGCAGTATAACTGTAGAAAGCTGTTGCTGAGATTTATACATGATGTACAGTTCAAGGCAGCTGCTTTTATAATGACAGCCATGTTTATTTTGTTTTTCTTTAACTTCAAAATCTCACGCATTTTCAAAAATCACAATTAATCAGAAAGAAGCTGGTACTATTGGATGCAACAAAAGTAAGAGAGAAGAGAAAGACATAGAATGAGCAACCCAGTGTCCATCTGTTAGACTGGAGTTTGCAGGCTAGTAGGCCCATAAGAATAAAAACCTTAGTGTCTGGATCAGCATACACGTCTCCTCTACAAATCACAAAACCATTTGTTTGTTTAGGCATCTTGCCTCCACTCAGTACTGGCAGAGTGAACCTAAGCCACAAGCTCACAATCTGCTTACAAAAAAGTGACAGAAATATATAATATTGAAGGCCTGGCAAAGGCCAGTGGGGTTATTGGCTAACCTGAAGTCTGACAGTTGGAAGCAGAAAGGATGTGAAACCTGGAAAGCCTTGGATGAGCAGTAGCTGGCTTTTCAAACAGGGAACATTGTTTCACAGTGAAGTGGATGTCTATCTGTCCACCAGCTGCGAGAAAGGAAGCCTATGTTTATGATTCAGTTCAGGTCAAGTTCATTTGCCTCCCAGCCGTTTTCTTATGACACTAAACACTGTGAAGGGGATTGTGAGGGGGAAATCCCTTCCTGTCCAATGGAGGCTTAACCTGATATGCCCAAATTTGAAGCAGAAAAAGGGTTTTAAAGGTTAAAGAGGAAAAATGTGACCAGTGATTACAATGTAAAACCAACAGTATATGAACATTCCAAAAAGAAAACATTTAATTCATTAAAAATAAAAATAGAGGACTTTTATTTGTGGGGAAACCACTATTTGGTCTCTTGTTGGCTAGTTACAGTTAATGTTTCTTTAACCACCTCTGCTAATATTATTGGAATAAGGCTTAATATAAGCTGCTTGGACAGGGACACAGTTGGAACCACAGCCCCCTCACAACAAGAACTGTTCTGCACTCAGTTTCCAAATTCCCAAAAGTCTTGTTTTTTTCTGTGTGGAGTTTGCTTGTTCTCCTTGTGTCTTAATGTGAATGAAATGTTAATATACTGTAATTACCTATTAATTCCTGGTCTTCTATCTAACTTTATCATTTTAAAAGGCATCCTCTGCATTTCAGTATATCATTCTAAACACAATTATTATCTCCTACAAGCCTTACAAATGAAAGTAGCAGGAAGTGTTTTCCATAGAAAGCATTATTGGAAAAGAAAAGATTAGTCATTTTTCTCCAGACACATGGTTTATTTTAAGACTTGATTAATTGGTCAAACACTGTGATGATATCCATCTATTTCAATAACTATTCCAGTAAGCAGCCAACCGATCAGCTAAGTTTATATATATATAGAATTTGCAGAATGACGAAACATTAATCAGCACCAAAAACACACATATCACAAGTACACCAAAAATGAAAAGACCTCAATGTCCTACTTTCAAAACTGGGCTCACAGCTGATGGACATTTCACCATGGACATACAGCGAAATACACAATAAAAGGCAACAAAGCTCAGGAACAGAGTTCTCTGAAGCTTTTCAGCCATAGCCTCTTGAATCCTTTTTCTGGACTGACCTCTCTTCCCCCATGACACATTCAGTAAACAGAATTACACTGGTGGTCTCAGGAACCCCTCATTCATCATTTCCATATATACACACATAACCAAAGCCAACATAGAGTTCCTCTGCAAAACATTGGGGGGAAGTGACCTTTGACTCTGCAGGGCCTGTTTCTCAACAAAAAATATATGTTTGGCTCTGAAAGCAGCCTCGTAATATTGCTTGGTGCCATTTATAGCACCTATTAAAAACTTACGTTTCTATAAGATCTTTGAATGAAGCTTTCAAATCTGTCCAAAAAAGGCCTAACTGAGAATGGTGTCTCAGAGGCCTCCTCTCCATTATCCTTTCCTGTATGTACTCGTCCATTATTATTTTTTAAAAGTCACATGTTCAAAACCAGCCAAAAAGCTGGACATCCTGGCTGGAAGCCAGTTGGTTCCACTGTTGGTTGTGAATCTGCAGAACGAGTGCTGCTCACTCATGCAGCTGGTTGAGGGAAGACTGTATGACCATAGAGAAGAAAAAGCCGCTCTCTTTCCAAAACACCAGCTTTACACCTGATGCAGCTAAACAGAGTTATACATTGCTTAGCATCATCAGCAAAGAGACAGAAAAACCCCCTGAGGGCAATATAATATACAGTCTAAAATCTAAAATCCAATGATGGGCTATGCTTGAGCATAATAATTGAGTTTAAAATGTTTAAATTTTGCCAGTAGTGTGGTTTTAAAATTGCATTACACAAAAAAAAAACATATTCAAAAATCATTGCATCTGATGCAGTCAAGAAATGTATGTGTAAGTGTGACATCAATTTGATATATGGTAATTTATAGGGTTGCATTTTATAATGTGTTGTAACATTTATCCAAAATGTTTCTTAAATTAAGACATAACATTCACAAATGCTTGTGTGCTTGAATGCTATTGGATAAGAATCATTCAACATCATGTATTTATTTGACTGAAAATGTATTATATTTTATATTATATTTATATTTTATTTATTATATTTTTAAAACCATGTAATGTTGAGCTAACTTTGAAAAGAATGGAAAATGCATGTGTTTCAGAGGGACGACATTTGAAGCCTTGCTCTTCCAGTATGTCTTTTTTAGTATATTTAGAAACATGTTTGAATGGCGGGCTGGCGACCTGTCCAGGTTGCGTCCCCCGTCCTCGCCCTGTGTGCGCTGGGTTGGACACCAGCACTCCCCGGCGACCCCGTTTGGGACAAGCGGCAGATAATGGATGGATGGATGGATGTTTGAATGGCAATCTCAAAAAACATAATTTTAGGAAAATGTGATCTTTATATCAGTTCCTGTATCATCCAACCCTAGCCCAAATAACTGAGAGGACAACCAGACCACCACCACAGTTGGTTGTCCAGATGATATCAGATGTCATGAGCACATTGACTTATTTCCTGAATGGCCCACTTTTAGGTGTAACAATATCTTTCAGATGGATCTGTGATCATATGTTCTTATTTTTACATAAACTGGGGGAGATTAGACACCTGCGACACTAATTTGTCTCGGGACACTGCACTGACCAAGCCTGAGGGTCAGTCGCCTATACAGCAATACCCAGCGAGGCCCATGCAATGACTGGATGACCTCAGCAGCACCTCTTTACACACCAGAACATCCGTAAATTTCCGCACTGGCTATCAGAGGAGCTTAGATATGGGTGAGATCATAACTGACAAAGTATTTCCATCCCAAGGGAAAGGAGAGAAGAAGGAAAAAAGCAGAATAGATGTCAGTGAGCCAAAGCGAGAGAACCTAGAGGGAAAGCAGACCGAAGTGGTCATGAATTGGTCAGGTGTTTCGTTCAATGGGTTTTGCTGTGCTTTTATTACTACTTTCTCCTGCAACCAGTGGCTGTTCTAGTTGTCCTGCATGGCCTTTTCTTCATATCTTTGCAACTACATGACAAAAAAATTGAATACACACCTGTGTGATTAATTCTGATGCTGATGTAGTTGCCTATGGGGGTAAAGGGGGCATGACGGGGCAAGAATCATAGTCAGCGGCAGATCTGAGAACAGTTTGAGAATTGGGTGCAGATGAGAAAAGCATTAGAGGGGCCCTGTGATGAGCTGGGCCCCTTTAGGGAACCATGCAGAGGATCTCAGCTGCAGGGAGACTGGGCCTAGCTCTACATCGATTCTCCACACCCTTCAGTTCAGAGACATGAGCACTCGCAATCTGAACTCTTGCTGAGATAAACACAAACATACTTTCGACACTGCAACAGAAATTCCCATGTATGAGAACCTTTTATAAAAACTCAGAGAGCGATAAAATGGAGAGCAGAAGAAGTGATTCAATAAACAGCCACAGATCCAAGGAAAAGGAAGAGTGGGAAGAAAGCAAACCTGAAATTGTATAAAATTTTGTTATCATATAGTATATATATATGTGTGTGTGTGTGTGTGTGTGTGTGTGTGTGTGTGTGTATTATAATTATTATTATATTATAATAAAAGCTCTTTCCTCTCTCCCATCTCTCTTTTGTGTTTAGTCTGACACCTCGCCATCTTGTCATTGCCTCCAGGTGCTTCTTGTCAGTTCAGTATATGTGCAATGTAAAAGTTTGTGCAAATCTCTGCTCAGTTTACATGTTTTTCAAGAGGAGGTTAGGTGAGTACACATCCTGTCTAGAGGATGCCCAGTTTAATGCAGTGATTACTGGTAGAGGTAGCACCCTGCGAAAAAATACATAAAATGTGAAATGTGTTATGTTTGTAGAACATTAATGTTTAATTTATTTAAAAGAATTAGGGGTTCAGGGATTTGTGCATTTTAAAAAAGCTTTATTTGAGGCTATTTTTAGGTTTCACAGCACCCACAAAATGATAATACAAAGCTGTTCGTAGACTACATATGTGTCAACCCTGTGAAATTCAGATAGATCATAATAATCGACCTTTCAGCTTCAGCCTTAGTCGATACAGCACTGATAAGATATAACCCCTCTCAACATCGCCCTCCATCAATAGACTGACTGAGTGTTGGGAGAGATGCTTGACTCAGTGACAAACATGAAAATGGCTCCAATTTGATTAAACAATACAAGTGAAGTGCAATTCCCTTTAAACACTGCAGACTAAACTGAAGCAATATTAACAAAGTAGCCTGCCTGTACTCAGTCAAGGACTCTGGGTTAAGTGCAATACAGACAAAGCAGCCCTACTAGAATTCTGAAAGACCTCTTAGCCTAGCATTAGAGCACACAGATTAGACATTGGTGTGAAAGCAGTGTAGTAATTCTGTCTGGACAAAAGCCTACTGGTGCCTTTGAGAGCCATTCATTCCTGTTGCGGGGTCACACTCTGTGCAGCCTCTCCAAGGACAGAGTGTGTCCCACTGTAAACCATAACTCAGTGCTTTCTCTGGCTTGCATGTCTCTCAAGAGATGGAGAACAGGGGCCATATGTATCAGACTGCAGTAAGGGTAACAGTGCAAGAACCGTTTTTCCCTTTTATCTCTAACCAAATACCGTTATATGAGTAGATCCCAGATCAGCAATATGATTCTGACACACTTGATGAACTTCCAGTCAAAAGTTTGGAGACATCATGTTGTCATTTCAAACGGTCTCTGTTAGAACAAACCTAATACGAGGCAGTTATTTATCAGTAATTTGGTAATTCAACTTTAACTCCATTAAAGTGTCTTCTTGGTATGATTAATGACTTTTTTTTCCTTTTCAGAACTATTGGAAAAACTATTAAAGCTAATTAAGTGACTGGTAATGTATAATTAATGCATCAAGGTGTAACTTAAAAGGTGTGCTGTATATTTGAACAAAATGGGAACAACTACATACATTCAAAATAAGATTCTTAAATTGTCCTTGTCTTAGCTGTATGATTCAAGGTAAATGGTTCAAAGAAAGATTTTTACATTATCTCGTGGCTCTTTAAATTTGTTGAGGATGCATCTCTTAATGAAACAGAATGTTTGAAATGGTTTGTTTCAGTCTGGAATAAGGCAATAAGGGATAGGAATCTGTTAATGTCCAGTGCAGTATAAAAAAGACAACCAGTGCTGCAGAACGAGGGCTTTTGCATCTCTCGATTCAAACCCGTTTAAGTACCATTGAGTCTTCCTAAATTCCAGGACAGTCGTTTACCCGACAAACCTTTACATACGCTCATGTGAATGTTATACAGCCACAAACAGGAAAATGGCCCGGGTCGCTTTGCATTTACAAGTGTTGTAAATGGTTTGTTGTTACATTGCATGCAGTGCCTAACATGTGGTCCACATTATTAATGCTCAGGTTTATCTCTAATTCACATCCAGTCTCAAAAGCCTGAAAGTAAAATTTATCCGTACTTTTAAGAAGAGAGTTTTCTCTCCCTAAGCACTGCAGACACAACATACATGCAAAGATAATTTACCTGACTTTTTTCATAGTGCGCCTCTTTTCTCTCAGACAACTTTTCTTACATGTTTACTAGTCATGTTTGCTAGTCGCCCCTAGCAGAGTGGTAGCGGGTTCAGTGATTGAGTTCATTCGGTTAATCTCTACAGTCTTACTTCAGTTCAAAGTGACTATTACTTGGAGTTTTAAGGTTCAGGTCAGGGAGACTTAAGAGGAGTTAAGAGGATTCACCAGTACAATGACAGCCCGAGTCCATATCTAAATAAGGGTTATTCATTTGAATGTGATTTTATCTGACGTTAAGCTCCGACTGTCGCACCGCTGCTTCTAAGCCTCTGTTGCAGATCTATTTCAAAGAGGCCTCCAGAGGTGAGGGGCTACAGAGTTAATTAGAGGTGAACTCATAACAAACTCGTACATATTTATAGCCAGTTAAACCTCCTATCACTCTGGCCAAAAGCCCACTTTTGCATCACTGGCTGAGAGATTAGACCCAAATATGCACTCAATGTAAGTTTACTAAACCTAACTGTGAAAACTACAAATGGCAGTTGCAGCATTTTGGCTTACAGTTCTTGGTGGCCCAGAAGTCCAAAAGGCATTTAAAGTATGGGTATGCTTAACCTTAATCTTACTTAAATCTCATGAAGTAAGTAAAAAGTTTTTTTTTACTTACTGAGTTTTACTCTTTAAAGAGCATTTTAGTCTACACCTTTCCATTAATAATGCCATTTATCAATGCTGTTCTCACATGTACTTTGATATGTACAGAACATCTGACGAAGAAAAGAAGTGAAGATTTTTATTTTGTCTGTCAGAAACTACCATTTTTATTTGAAGGCTCCCGACATAGGAAGTTTATAACACGTTCAGGTTTGAGTATTTTATGAACTATTAATGCTAGTAAGCATGAGACAAAATGTGTTTTTGTAATAAATGGCACTGTAATTTACACAAGGGACTTTAAACTGAAGGACTGATTGATATTTTGAGATGGAGAGACATCAAAATATGCTGATACATACAGATTCCTGATCTCAATTTTGTCAGCGTTAAAGAGCTTCCATTTATTTTCATGGCAAAAGATGATCCTGTTTCCTTGGCAACAAGCCTCCATATTTCAAGAACCAGCAAGGGCTTATATAACTCATATAATGAGATATTGATTTGGAGACAGAAAAAGATAAAATCCACTAATAGATTAGTGCACCCACCCCACTGGCCCTGGCCAACAATGATTAAACCGGAGCATTGTTGGGTGTTAAGCATAAGCAGGGGGATGGTAGCTGTAGTCCAGAGGAACCCCCACTTTGAGCCATCCTACATCCTCCCAGGAGACAGTTCAGAGAGGAAGTTGGCCTAGCACTCAGATGCCTGCATTAACATATAGAGATCTACTCTGTAGTGGTAGGGTTTAGGAGATCCTGGCCACCCACCTTTTCTGCAATCTAGGCATAAGACTTTATTTTGATATTAAAGAATCACATATGTAATTTGCATTGGTTTGCAAGAAGCCAATCCATAAATACGCTACTTGTGCCTTAGCATTTAGCTTTCATTGATCAACATAATTGCTACTCAAAAATGAAAGACCAATAGTATCAATGAGGCTTGGAAAGTTATAAAAAAATGTGATCATTATAATCTTTAAAATTAAGGCCAGATTGCCTTACTACAACAAACACAGCTACGCCAAGATTCATAGATACAATGGCAGATTTTTTACAGTTTTGACTTCATGAGAATTGCAATAAGCATGGGAAATTACAAGTATGGCAAGCATAAAGAGGGGATGCAGCGTGACGAGAGTGAAAGAGATTCCAGAAAGGCTTCCAGATGCTCTTGTAGTCTTTTTATGATTTGAGATTCATTACTTACAGAGAAGAGGTTATTGCCAATCACTCTGCCAGTGCAATTACTTTTGCTGGAATGGAAAAAAGTGTAATTAATTGAGACAGTGACAGACCAGGGGCAGTAAGGCTCGGCCCATTTGAAGCGAAGCAGCAACAGATGAGAATGGACAAGCATTAACCAATGCCGGTCCCCCTGGAGGCAATGTCCGGACTGTTGAAAACCACATAGCTGTTGTATAGGAAAATGAACCTTAAAGAAGATTTACAAGCTTAGGCATCTTCAGCTGAACTTGCTGTGCTGGGCTGTGCTATATATGCTATAAACAGGGGCATTTCAGTGGCTTTCACATAAAGTAATGGTACACAGTGGATGTTTCTCCTTCCCAGAGCTTTTGTAAAGATGCCACAGGACTCTTTTTTATTTTATGAGGTTGTGGGATTTGTTGGCCTCTGTCAAAAGACAGCATTTTCAGTCCTGCATTCTTCTTTGAAGTGCAGTTAAGAGTCATTGCTTGTTGCTTCCAATTTGTAGTTCATAGTACAAGTATGTATACAGAATGCTGAAGACCCAGCACATTAAGTAGAACTCACTGCCCTTTTTGGTATTTGAGGTTTAAATGTTTACATGTTTGATTTAAAGCCACTGTGCTCCAAAGGAAACTGCACATCAGTCATCTACAGACAACAGATCTATTATATGTCACTACTGCAAAAATAAATAAGTGACAACAAGAGATTGCTGTTTTTTTCCCCTCACATAATCAAACCGAAGCACTGTCCCTCACAATAAACATATGCATACAACTACCATTCACACATAAACGTTCTGCTTTGCCCCTTCTCAGTAAATGCACTGGAGGCTACAGGCATGCAATATGGTGTTATTTGAATGTTAGGATGGAGCCTAGGGACCAATCTAGTTAAATGCAGGGTGATTAACGTCCCCTCTAGGCTCCTAATGAGGCTTTGGAAGAGGGGAGTGAGGGAAAACGCTTTGGTTCTCAAATCTGTGGAGCTCAGGGGCTGATTTTAGATGGACAATAGCAAGTGGCCAAGCTTTTTCACTTGATTTATCCAACTGGACACAAAGTGCAGATCTACAATGGGAGATATTAGTATCCAGAACCTAAGAACCTCTATGTGGCTCCTCATTCTCATAGCTTTCATATTAGATACATAGCAATTCCCAAAAGAAAAGTGCCTAAATAATAGTCTTGGAGGAATGTTCCAGTTCTTTTCAACAAATTCACTATCTACAGCATGTATCTTACATGATCAAATATGTCTCAGAATCTGCAAACATAGTGAGGTTTCCTGTTCTTTTATTATGTAAAGGAAAAGAAAACCTTACTCATACACACTCAAAATGAGTGGCCAGCTGCTGAAGCATTTTCCCATTGGCTTCTACCGTAAGTGTTGAGTCAACGTGTTTCCTGTTCTAAGTAAAGGAAAATTATTGCCCCTGATAATCGATCATATGATACACACATAAAATATTAGGTTGAAAAACGCTAGCGTAATAAATTAAGATTAATAATTTAAAAACAAGCCTGGTGTTTGAAGGGTTAGGTGTTAAGTGTTGTAAAACAGTAATTACATCATGTCAAGCGCGTAGTCATTTTATTATTGTGCAAATCTTATAAGATTTTATAAGAGGTTTTGTCCTGACTTGTTCCCCTCCGTACCCAGGTGTGCATTTTGTACCTGGTTAGCTGCATAAAACTTGATTAGTTAGTATTGATTCCTCCTTGAGGTTATGAAAAGGAGAGATCGAAGGGCTCAGTCACAGCCATGTATCATGCTGACAGTCACGGAGAGCAGCCAGCGCTGTTAATATCACTCAAGCTAATTCAAGGCAATCACCCTCACTCAGACGCTGCCTGTTCAAATAGATATTTTTTTGGCAACATCAAAAAAGATTCAAGCCTATTTCCTTGGAATTTTGCTTAAGTGAAAACACAGAGCTGGAAAATGGAACAATATTGCACATACAAAGCTGCCAAAAGTGTCAAGATAAGGGGAATATCAATGTTTTACAATGCTGAGAATCAAACACAAAGAAATAGTTTACCCAGACACTAATATGTCACTTCTATAGGATGCATGACATTCTGCACCATTTCCCTGGGATAATATGAGCATCAGGTGAATGATTTATTAGACATTATCTCAAGACTTCTGACAAAAAACAGAGCAGGGCCTGGAGTAACTCCACTGTTGCTTCTGCCTTCCATATATCTCCAACTCCCAGGCCTGGCCAGGCCAAGGCAGCTAATCTCAGTGTCTTTACTCTTCTAAGCCACTTGTGAGCATAAGAAAGAGGTGAGAATGAAAGGTAAAATGCAGAAAGAGTCTAAAAGCAATCAACTTGATCAACTTGATATGAAAATGATGGCAGATAATGACAGAATTTGAACAGATAATTTGCTCCCCACCCCTCTATTTTTTGTACTGGCATGTATAATGGACTTAGAATTATTCCTGTTATATATAATAACTGTTATATATACTTGTAATTATATAGTCAGTAATGGTAAGGTCAACTCTATTTATGATGATTGCATCAACATCATTAAGTGATTAAATATATGTGTTAGGTATGTATTTATGGTCATTTTGTCATAACGCATTTGCATGATATTTGATTACCATATTTCAGGGACAAGGCTTTTATAGATATCAACGTTGTTATGACTTCATTCAAACATTTTTCAGCATTATCTGCTGCTTAATAATCTCCCATAGTTCTGTTTATCATTCTGGACACGTCTAATATTTTTGAGCATTTTTTTTTAAATTAGTTCAAATCTGTAAAGAGAAATAGTGATGACATTAAACAAAACAAAAAATATAACTTTCATTAGTTGAAAACAGCAGTTCAAAACTACAAAACAATACAATGTCAGTAACAGTTCTAACAACACTCACAACAATACATTGACTGACTGTTAATTTTTACTTTTTTACTATTTTTACTGTATATTATTATTTATCTTTTATTAGCTCCATACATATCAGTTCTATACAAAAGCAAAAGAGAATGTGAGAAAAGTAACCCATCATGCAGAAAGATATGCAAGTCAATGGCTCATTTTGGGGGGGACTGTTGTCATTCAGCGGATGTTCTCTATCATTTCTCTTGATGGTCTAGGCTCAATTACATGCCTGCCCAAAATCCAAACAGTATTAGAACTGTGCAACTGCCCTGTGTCACATTAAACATGCTCCCTTGGAGCCTAATCACTGCAGCATAAGCAGTTCAATCATACGGCAGGCGCCTCCATGTATATTTGAGCCATGCTGTACAAGAGTGAAGGGAAAAAAGAAAGGAAGTTTTCAGCAAGAGGGAAGCAAGGAAGGGGGAATGGAAATGAGCAGGTCAGGTCTCAAGGGCCAACCTAACGTGGGGGGAGTAATGTGGATAAGGACAGACTGTCAGAGCGCCATAAATACAGATAGCACTCTCCCACAGAAGCCTGCAGCACTATCCCTTACCCTGTTTACTTCCATCAGTTTGCCCTGGGGCACACCTTATATCAATATACATCACAGCTAGAGACTCTTCTTTGTAGCAGATGCCTTACATTTATTACTATTCTGTTGTACACTGAAGCCCTTATGTTTTTTTAATGTGCATTCAGCTTGTACTCTGACATCCTTCCAAACTCTAACCATCCTTAAAAAGATTCAGCAGACCAATTTCTACTTTTTATCTACTCGTTTATAAAGTTATTTTTTAATGTTATTATTCTGATTTGTAAGAAAAATGAAACGATCAGTCTTGCACTTTGGAGCTTTAGCTCTGTCTGTCTGTCTGTCTCTATCTCTCAGTCATCAGGACGTCTGGAGGTCAGGAAGATGTGCAATAATGTAAAATAAAAATAATGGATAATTGCAAAGTATTGAACCTGGTCTGAAAATGTTAGTAGAAAGTAGAGATATGTCATAAAATGCAGCAAAAGAAAGCAAAAAGGAGAAAGTTGCATTCCTGAGCACTACAGCAACAAAAGTACAGCAACAAAGGATTTGTGCTTTATTTCTGTGAATCAGACAAACATCCAAATCTATAGTCTCTATTTTTCTTTGCCGTTAACAGCACAAAGCTTCACAACAGTCAAGGTCCAGTAAAGGCTTATGGTGCATGAATGGGTCAGGATCCAGGGTCAGCTGAGCAGCAGGCTGCCCACTGCGTGTTCTTTCTTAACCCTTGACCCCTTCTTTTCTTAGGCACTGATGTGACTTCTCGGTTTCCCTGAAGCAAACTATTCATGTGGTCATGACACAATGAATGACCACCTGTTATCTCTAAATAACACACACACCCCTACACACACATACACAGATTCTCACACCTTTTTCTAAGAGGGCTAATGCATTCAATTAGTCATTTTAAGCCTAGATGTCAGTCACCACAGTCATGGCGACACTGAGTTTAACCGTAGCCAATCTAATTAGGCTGCTTGAGGCATGCTACATTGATCTAATCCAAGCTATATATCCTCTCATAGTTCAGAGCAGCAGCATTATACTCAAGTGTACATCATATGAGTTCATGCTGGCTTCACAATACAAACGAATGAATCACGGAGGTCATACACGTCTGGGCCATGAATGCATTCATAACCAGAAAAGCTGTGAAAAAGAAAAGAGCAGGTTCAAGCTATTACCATCTTTTATATAGTGGAGGGTGGGAGCACAATGATAAACGCTAACTGCAACGAGAGAGAAATAGGAAGGCTACTCCACTGACTCAGCCACATGTGCTTTTCTTGGAAGTGAAAATCCAGAAGATGAGGTTTTTTCTTACAATAAAGAGCCTTTTCTTTCATCTTGTTTTAGTGAACCAAAGATTCCCTGAACTGCTGTCTTATCTGTTAAGAAGAATCTTAAAGGTCTCCTTGAACCTCTTTGCAAATCACTTGTGACGTATGATTAGAATTAAGATGGTCTGATTTTATTTGTCTTTGAGTACTGAAGCCCCCATGGCCGCTAGTCATAAATTTGTTAATTTTTTTGCTGTTTGTCACAAGCTATATGCCGCTAGAACTTAAATCCCATTTGTCAGTCACAACTGGTGTGCAAAGGTTATATTTTATTAACTAACTTCATTAAATGTTGGCACTGAAGGTCAAATATGATTTCATTTAAATATACAATTAAAAAATGTTATCCGTACAGTGTTATTATTTCACAACCTTTCTACGTTTGTTTCAGTCTCCACATTTGCATGCATCCCTCTTTTTGCATGGCATGATGTTACATTTGTAAACCGAAAGAAGAGTATGCAGAGTAAAAGTGGAGTGAAAGTCTTTTTGAAGGTTCTGCCTTTGAACTTGTTTAAGGACAAAGTTGGCCTCCTCCATGTGGGTCCTGGCTTGAAAAATCTGGAGCAAACTAGTCGTTTTCATTGTCACTCTTTGGATGCATTTCAATATCAATAGATTTTGGAATATTAAAACTTTTTTCAAGTAATTCTGGAAGCAATTACTCAAGGACTGTGGCAAGTAGCTCATAGTCACATGTCCTATATCTTATAGCTCTAAAAGCTCCTCCAGCTTATCGCCAATGAAAGCTGTAGCTCATGAATGAAGGACGCTACTTTATCAGGCCTTAGGCACAGCATTATCAAAGTAAATTAAAATTTCATGCTGTTTTAGGCAGGCTATTTAAAATATGGTTAACCAAGTTAAAACAGGCAAGTCAGACAAAAATGGAGCTGTGGATGCAAATTAGCTCCTTTTGAATTGGGCTGTTGCAAACTTGCGGATGTAAACCACCCCCCAAAAATTCTATTTTTTATGGTTCCTGCTGAACAGCATAACGTCTGACAAATACTTTAATTAATAAATCAGCCTAGCAAAAGACAGAAAAATGTCTATATCTAAATTTAAGTTCTAGCTCACTCATTGTCAAACATATATGCTAAGCCTCAGGACACTCAAATCAGCTGAAATGATATTAATGTAATTATAAATGATATCAATGTAAATATAAACATTCATAAAAAAGATCCTTGTTAGTCACATGGGCTGTAAATGATTCTTTCACATTCTGATTTCATATAGAAAGGACAGCCAATTTCCTCTCAGTTCATAACACCATTTAAACCTTCATATCACTCAGTTTGGTTTTAATGAAATAAAAATAATTATTATAGTTTTTACTCCTGTCTTAACAATAAAGCTGCTACAATTAAGTGATTGTAGAGTAATGTTATGGAAGAATGTTTCCTTTTTGTTTCCTAAAGAGGCTTTTAATTTATATATTGCTATTGTTATTATTTCTATTAATAATAGTATTATAGTAGTACAATTATTATTGTAGTTATTACACAAAAAATTAAAGCGACAGTAATGTTATGAAAGAAAGCCTGAGGGTGAATTTAAAAAAGTTAAAAGTTTGAAGAAATTTGAAGGAATGTTTCATTTTTAGAGCGCAGAAGTAAGAAATCTTGACTGGTTGGAGGTACTGTAGGTGCACTGCTGCAGATGCCTTAATTCACACTCCACAAAATATATAAATTCAGAGTGTACTTTTTTCTGGCAGACTGGCAGAAAACAGCATCCCTGTTCAACTAGACCAGCCAATCAACAATCTCTTCCACAATCACGACTCTCCTTCCCCAAGGTGCTGTCTGATGTGGGCTAAAGACTAGCTGACCCTGCACAGAGACAGCGTTAATGATAAAGAATAACCAGCGAAGTAATGTAGCACAGGGTTTAAAGTTACTGGATGGTTTTGGGTTGCTCTGACTGCTTGCATTAGCAGGCAGTTAAATAACAGACAAGGTCAAAGGGGCCGCACACATCAAAGTAACATCGGATCTTCCAGTCAAAGAGAGAAAAGGCTTACTCAACTCCAGTAATCTAGATACGACTTAAGGATTTGAATAAAAGCGACATACAATTTATTAAGAGTGAGAGAGAAGGTGTGCAGCTTTGTTTGTCTCAGAGAGGAGAACTTGTGCAAGATGCAATCGTAAAATGCAAATTGAGAGAGCAAAGAAGGGAAGGATGGTGAACGGAACCTCCTTTGAGACCTGCTTAGTTTCAAAACATTGAGAAATGCCTCAGCAACCAATCTGGCTAATGGAAGCCATATTGGATTAGGTTTGCACATAAACAGATCATAGGCCATGAAATGTTAGTTAAAATACATGTGTGAGGAAATAAATCACAATAAATGCCTGGGAATTGATAGCCGACAACAACACAAGATGCCTGAATCAAGGTTAAAGTGACAAATTGTTCCCTCTGTGCCAGTAATCAGATTTTGTTTTTGTAAAGTGACAATGCAGCTATTGCTAATTTTATTTAGCCTCCATTCAACCAGTGTTATAATTGTTACAATAACAAATTAGATCCAGCATTTGCTCTTTTCTGCCCTTGTGGCCTCTTCTTTGTAGTGTTCACAAATCAATATAACGTGACGCTACAGGTTTAAACCAGATGGTTAAAGGGTTAAAATCCCCAAAACCCCATGCAGTGAGTATGGGTCATGACCCCTCTTCACACTGTGGATATAAATCAATGATCAGCACCCTGAGGGATTGAAAAACACAGGGCTGATGGGTAGAACAGAAACAGAAAGTCAGATGGGGCAGAGATCGAGATGGACAAACAGACACTCACTGAGTTACAGTTCTGAGTTCTGAGGTCATGGGCAAAGTTCTAATAGTGAATGCTTTGACCTTAGGTCATTTTTCTCTTTCAATATCCTGATAAACAAGGTTATTTACTCTCTAACTAAGAACTAAGAGTGCTCTTTACGAGCAGTGTCACAAAAGAATCAAGATTAGTTTCTCAAGAACATTTTGGGAGTTAGAGTTAAAAGCGATGAGAAATCTTGGAGAAAGACAGCACAACAGGTAAGGACATATGACATTTACATCAGCCTTTCAAAACCTACACAAACCTTTGCAGAAATGTGTTTGAGTCATTATGACAGGATATATATATATATATATATATATATATATATAGTTTTTAAAGCTAAATGGTAAGAAAATCGCCTTTTATTTTGTACATTAAAAACCATTTTGGTGTATTTGCCATTTTCATAGCATAATGTTTTTTAAATGGTAAAAATTAAAAAATAGAAAACTGAAAAAATCTAACTGCAGCAAAATATAATATAACTATGCTCCCTAAATAAAGGTACCTTGTGGGGTCCAACAATACCTTCTTTTGTCCAGTCTGAAGTTTTGCCTCAGTCAGTGTTAATAGCCAATTTTAATAACAATTGCCTTGCATACTGCTCTAAAGTAAACTGTTATCAAACGTTTAAAAGAAGTTCCAGATTCTTTATCAAGTAAATATTTTACTAGAAGCCTCCACATTTTATTTTCTTCATTATAATGATGAAATCACAGAAGGCCTCAATTTGCCCTTCAAAAATATAACAGCTTTAACAAATAACAGTTGTATGCTGTGAGCAGCCTATCTTATACTTTCCAGATGAGCATTTCTGTGAGTGTTTAGATGAATCATGGCATTCATGAATTGATTAATTATCATATGTGGGAAGGCAAATCATAAGAATAAAAAAAGCAATACTGTGTCCATATCATTCAGCTTTACACTCAATAACCTACATTTTTCTTGCTTTCCCCTTTTGGTGCTGTTTAATTTCCCAATAACCTTTTCAAGACCAAAAAAATTCACATGCCCCTTTTACAACCTCTCTTTATCCTTTAAACAAATGCTGTTTAATGTTACTGTACGTTGAAGACTGATTCATATATAGGATCTCAGTTCTCATTGGTTGTATTGTGCTCCATTCAAAAGTGACTGAAATGCTCATTAATTCATTATGGAAGGGTGGGGTTAAAGTTGCTGTACACTGAGTAGGCAAATATTTAAATGTAATAGCTTTTGTGACAGGGCAGCGGTGGCCTAGTGGTTAGGTACCCTTGAGCAAGGTGCTGTCCCCGTCACGCTCCTTCCTGCGATGGGCTGGCAACCTGTCCAGGGTATGTCCCCTGTCCTTCGCCCTGTGTGAGCTGGGATGGACTCCAGCACTCCCCCGCGACCCCGCTTGGGACAAGTGGCAGAAAATGATTGACTGAGTTTTTGTGACATCACTAAAACTCATTCATTCATTTGCTCAGCCGCTTGTCCCAAGTAGGGTCAGAGGCAGTGCTGGGGTCTATCCAATCTCATAGGTCACCAGACTATCGCAGACAAACACACAGACAAACACACTCACACATCGGGGCCAATTAAGCATCTTCGTTCCAATTTACCTGCATGTCTTTGCATTCCTACCCCAGCTCCTGAAAGGAAACCCAAACACACACGGGGAGAACAGGCAAACTCCACATAGAAAGGACCCGGGTGGTCGTGCCTGGAATCAAACCCAGGAACTTCTCACTGTGAGGCGACAGTGCTACCCGCTAGACCACTGTTCTGCCCATCACAAAACCAGTGAAGTCCAAATACGCTGGGAAGTAAATTGTGTTATACAACAAACATTTTAAAATAAAACTGCCAGAAAGGCATCTTTGTAGCAATACCACAGAACATATTTTGCTTCTCTTAATAAACTTTCGATAAAACAAACCGCAAGTGGAGAAACTGATTTTAAAGAATATTTTAAAGAACAATGTAAAGAATCACATGTCCTACAAAAGAATCATTTAGGAACCTTTATGCCTAGGAGCGTAGCTTACAGCGCACACAGCCATATCCTCACGTCATAAAACTAAAGCAGAGATTGAAAATAAGGCTGATGTTGCTGACAGAGTTTTATTTATCGGAAACCATCTCGCCCAAAAGATGACTTATGGAAAGAGCTTTGGGAGCTGGAGAGGTGGCTGTAAGAGAATTCCAGGTGCAATGTAGTCTGACCACATTCCAGGAAAGCCACAGTTGGTCTCTACTCTCTCTCTCTCTTTCACTCTCATGCTCTCTCTTGCTCTTGCTCTTACTTTCACATGTGAAAAATTGAGAGCCAAGGGTGACTAATAGCTTTTCTGCACTTGGTTTCTTCCCAGTATTCTGCAGGCCCCTCACACCTGGAGAACAGGAGGAAGATGGAAGCGCTCCGATTCACGAAGCACCTGTTGCATCAAAAGCCACACGCAAATCCGTGGGCAGCAATTTCCTTACTTACTTTTTCTTTAAAGGCATTTTGTTGGTCTTGAAGGGAGAACTTCAGAACGGTTTAGCAGGGACATGGGCCCTAAATAAAACTGTCAGAGGACTGCAGGCCGGATGTGTCCAAGTAACCCTTCGTGCTCCGCTTGCTGAGTGGCAGCAGCCTTGCTGTAAGTTTACTCACTGGGCGGCCTATTTAGGGGGGTTGTAGTGGAGCAAGAGAAGCTAAAATTTAGGCCTAGGCCAGTATAGCAGTTTAAATCTAAGCCCTGGTTGGATCAAAGTGGATTCTTGCAGGCTTTCTAGGCTACATACTCATTTGATAATGAAGTGAATGCCTGCTGGGGGAGGGGGCAATAAATTATTGAGATACTGACTAGACATCCACAGGAGCATTAAAGCATGTTAAAAAACACATATGGACTCGCATGTACATAGACACATTGATACGGACACACACCAGACAGCACACTCCCACTTGCACTCTATTTTCTCTGCTCTTGGCTACCTAAGGCTCCAGGAATGGCCAAGAAAAACACGATGGCCAAGCGCAAGATAGCACAGGGGGCAAAGGGCACCCTAGCTCCAGCTGAGAAAAAGAGAGAGGCAGACTCACAAACACACACACACACACATGCATCTGCAAATAAAGAAACCAAATCCACCTCCCGTCTTCGCTCCATCATCATTCATCTTCCACGCGCAGCATTCCTTAGCGTACATGCATGTTATAAAGAGCTTTAAAAGTGAAAGAAAGTAAAGATACTTCACAACCAGGGCTAAACGATAGGACCTTAGAGTAAAATTCTTAAAATATATTGGTCTGACACTTGAGTTGAGCTGAACAATTCGCTAACGTTATGGTTGCTTTTGCACAAGAACAGTCGATAGAAAAAGAATAAGGAACAGAAGACTGGCCTGCTTGCTGTCCGATGTTTGACTTTAGCCTAATTAACAGAAGGTCCCCAGAGGAACTGCTTTAAGGGGAGCAGGCACTGTAAAGGTTGCATTCCAAATGAAAATGCCACTAAAAAAAGTGGAAAGTACGTCTATAAAATGGAATACAATCCTTTAAAAAGCGCTCAAATGCATGAATTAGTTTATTTATTTTCTGTACAGTAAACAGTAGGAATTGCAGAACAAATGAAAACCTTGGACTGATTCAATGGATTTAATGGACTTAACATTTAGAAACATCCAGATGAGGAAAGTGGAAAACTGGGGAATGCCGTGATTGAGTCCAGTGATCAGTGCCCAACAGTGTAATACTGAAATAACAACTGCGGATCAGAGCCGGTGAACTCTTTTCCAGCTGGATTATGAAAAGAGGAACGTGAAAGCAATGGGCACAAGACTCCAGTACAGTCACTGTGAGGAGAAATAATGAGAGAGAGAGAGAGAGAGAGAGAGAGAGAGAGAGAGAGAGAGAGAGATGGAGAGAGAGAGACAGAGAGAGAGGGCAAAATAAAGAGCGTGAGACAAACAGAACCAGAGATAGAACCAGAGACATAGAGAGAAAGAAAGAAAATAAACAAAGAAAGATAGTGAAAGAAACAAAGAGACAAAGAGAGGGAAAAAGGAGAAAAAGACAAACAAAAGAGGAGAGAGGAACAAGGAAGACAGAGAAGGAATAAAAGAAAGAGAAAGGTTGAGAGAGAAAGAGGGAGAGCATGAGATAGAGAGAGAATGGGAAAGAGAGACAAAGAGAGAGAGCAGGATGCCATCACATTCTGACTTATTAGACAAGCTAGAGCTTTGGAAAACAAGGTGCCGTCCCTGAATGTCTTCAATGTCTGTAAAACTTTACAATGGCTGCATTCTACCTGGTTAAATTGCTTTATTTTGTGACATGATGTAGATCAATACGTGCAGCCTCAAACACCTTCCTCTGTGATGCCTGAGCCTTTTCTCCGCACAGCACAGATCAAGTCTTCCACTGTCAGTGCTCCCTGTGGCATTGCTGCTGACGTGCTGCAGGGGCAGAGTCACTGAGTTCATTGAGGATTTGTATGAGGGCAGCACAAAACCAAGGGACCATGTGCTCCACTTTCAAAAACTGAGGGAGATTATAAGACTGTGATGTTTAGGAGAAGAAACCCCAGCTCATGAAAGATACAAACACTGTCATCTGTCAGCCCATGCACCTTCAGTGCTGATTTGCATCATCTATATAGTTTCCATACTGTATCAGTTCTACTGAGCAAGAGAGACCCCAGAAGGACCACAACAAAACAAGTTGACCGTATCACTCTATGTGGTTTCTGACACAGGCTTAAGACAATGCTTGTAATTAGTACAGAAGAGTTTGCAGGACTCAAACCTAAAATTCTGCATACATGTCCTCTATAATGATCCCATCCCTGATTAAAGCAGATTAACACTCCTTTTGGTCTAAATAACAAGGGTTTTGTGGCCAGAACACTATTTTTACCAATTCCATTTAATACCTACAGAAGCAGGGTTAACTAACTGAATACAAAGAATAAACTCCAAATGTTAACGTTAACATTCTCCCTACACTGAGGCTTTATCAGAGTAATTACGACGCATTGCAGCTGTCCAAACACTAACGCTAACCCTGATGTCAGCTCCAACAGACATAACATCATGCACCACCTGATCTAGCTCCAGAGAAACAGGGCCTGTACCCCTACCTCAAGCCTGATGCATCTCCATGTATCCCTATGCCCCACTTTAACAGGTCCGCGTTTGCTCCCTGATCCAGCAGGGACAAATCAGAAGGCCAGCCTTGATGAAGGACGACTGCAGAGAGCAATGTGTGTTGACCGATGACAGATATATGTTAACACTCCCCCGCAACATATTCTCGCACGTGGGAAGTAAATGAGGAGTTAAGGAATATGTTTTGAAACATAGCTGAACATTACGTGTGCCAATATAAGCTGAAAAAGGCAGGAATTATCCTGCAATCGCCGAATTTCCTCCAGGTCTGCTTGGCTAAAAAAAAAAAAGAAGCAAAGCTGAATTTGTTCTCTGGGTAAAATATCCAGTCATCACATGATATGTGGGGCTGAAAGGACTGGTGGTTGGATTATTAGCTGATCAAAGGGTCCTAAAGTGGATTTGGGTTGCAGGGTGGGCTCTGGACTGGCCAGTCCAGACCTCCCAACTCATGCAACAAGATTGAGGAGGGTTGTTCTGATGAGGCTGCCTGAATTTGCTCATATGGAGTAACAGCAGTGGCTGATAATGCAAGAAGTAAGTTCACAGGGTATTTAGAGACTACAGTGTGGTCTAGGCAGTTAAAAGAAAGAGCAGGAAAATGTTTCTGGATGACTCTAAAAGATCCTATAAAGAGACTAAAAGAGATTATGTTTCCTATCATATTGTCACCAAAGAATATAAAGCACATATGTCCTGTATTGAATTATAATGATTCAGATGTGTACATCATGAACACAGAAAACAAAGAATAAAATGTGCTGATGTACATTCATGTGGAAATGTAACACATCTGAACCAACAAAATTCAGTAATTTTTTTCAGTAAACTGTTCCATTCAGTAGCCTTATATCTGTATTCCAGGTCCATCAAAGAGACAGCTTTAAAGAAACAGTTCCAGATGCTTTCTCTTGAGCCTGAGGGCAACGGTTGCAGGAAAAACACCCTAAAACTACTTTAGTTGAATAAAACATACATGTTCCCAAACTGCACTAAGGTTTCATACTTTAAAGAGTAAAAAAGTGAGACTCATTTAAAACTTGATCATTGTGCCAATCAAAATGCTGCAAATACAGCATGTGATCTAATCAAAAGACATGATTTCAAATCATTGATTTCAAGAGATCAATGGGCATGAAGAGCAAGCTTCAGTTGATTTTAGAAGCTTTGAACAGAATCCTCCTGATAAAGGTCATGCATGGTACTTTTTCATTTTGTCAGTTGCCTTAGCCATGGTACCAAACAAGTACGTTTCTTGATGCTGTTTCTTCTTTGTTATTCTGTTATGATCTGAGGCTGGATTACTCATCTTCTCTTCTCCTGACACCCCATAATTTTATACATAATGAGACCCATTTTAAGTATTTTTTAAAAGAAATGAGATGACGCATTCTTTGATGAACTTGGAGTGCTTATAGAACAGGATAGGCAAGACATAAAATTGAACCATAATGGCTACTTAAACCTTACGTTTCAAAGGCAAAACATACACAGAACTGATTTAAAATCTAAATATGTAGTACAACCATAGACAGACAGATAGAAATATAAACAGAAAAACTGGCAACGAAAGCTTGGAAATTATATCATGATAACAATGTTGTAAATAACAAGAGTGATATGGTGCTTCAGGAATTATAAGCTGTAAATTTGGTTACTTCTGAGAAAAACCTTTTTAAGGGGATGGCTATCAGGCTGCATGGAAATGATGTTCAGTGGATCTTGAACAAATAACTCGTTAGGTTTCACTGTGTAAAACCAAACTAAGCCAAGGAGGAAGAAAGAAAAACCCATCCTCATCCTTCTTGGGATATGAGAGAAAAGTAATAACTAAGGGACCTTTGTAATGGTACAAACAGTGTAATCTCAAATGCACAAAACAGTTTTGCCTTAAATATATTTTACTACAGGGCAAAGGGGCAGATTTGGACCCTTTCAAAACCAAATGTTTGAATTATAACCATAACTAGAAAGTCAGACCACTTTAAAAACTGCAGTGGAACATTGTGGAATCATATTTCCTGACTAAAGGATACTGTAGGCGTACCATGCCAGTGATGAAAGACGTACCACTACAGTGACACCCCAGTTTTTTTCCCCAGTTCTCTTAGAAATCTCCCAGGATTTGTGCCTTGTTCCAAATAAATGAGGGAGAAAAATAAGAAAGGCATGTTTAGATCCTTGCAAATAAGTGCTGATCATACAAGCAAGCGTTCTAAACTCCACTTCCTGCCTCAGGAAAGCAGACGGACCATCCGTTCCATCAACCCATTTGCATGGCTTCCAGGCTTCAGGTATTTCCGGCTGGGATGTTTCACAATTGGTTTGCCCTTAAGGTAATACATTCCATTTGGAGATTTTCAGCCATAATTTGATTTTGCCATTTGTTCCACAAATAATAAAAAGTGGAATACATGGAGAAAAAAAAGGGTCATCTCATTTCTGCCTCAGGTGGACTTCCATGCTTGACCTATTTTTGACCTCTTAACTCTCGCAGTGTCAACCCTAGGCCTTCCAAGAACTGCTTGCTTAAGACGGACTCTTCCATGTGACTCTATAATGCAGAAACCAGTCATGCTTCTTTTCCTCACCATGTTTTCCTGACCTCTAAAGGACATTACCTCTGAGCAGCTCCCCTTCTTCTTCACTCTCTTTGCATTAAAGCTTAGTTAGCAATCCTGTGCAGCATCATTTTTAGCTCAGCTCAGTGCTTGCCGAAAGAACAGAAAGTG
Source organism: Hepsetus odoe (assembly GCA_017165825.1). NCBI lineage: Eukaryota > Metazoa > Chordata > Actinopteri > Characiformes > Hepsetidae > Hepsetus > Hepsetus odoe. The sequence goes on along the minus strand of CM029383.1, from coordinate 11,538,415 downwards.
AGAGAGAGAGAGAGAAAGAAAATGAGGCACTCCCTAATGTTGTCCTTTGATACAATAAAGCCTATAGGTTTTATCTTCTTAGTGTTGATGTGCAATCTAACACACACGTGCACACTCAAACAATGCGGCCACACTCACACCTTGGCTTAAAGATGGGATGAAAGCAGATTTTCATGTAATCTTGATGGTGTGAAATGTGATACTCTCTCAGCACTGTGTATGGTTTATAAGCTTTATCTTTCAACAGGGCCCAGGTTAAATAGCACTCTTAACTTATCCCTGTCTCAGCAGAAACGCTGGGTAAATGGTTTAAAATGATCTATTTTAAATCTATTTTATATTTACAAATGTACTTCAATTGCACTAACTACATCCATGTGAATAAACTATTGAAATGCTCAGTCCGGACCAAGTAGACATAAAACTCAATCTCATTTTAACAAGATGTAAACTGAATATACAAATAAACATTTTTCTTGACAATTTTGTCCTTACTACCTTTTCGCTATTCTCCCTCTCCACCTACTTGTTCATTTCCTGAAATATTAAAAGAGTTATAGGGACCAGCTTATCAATTGTACATTAAATTTGACAAATTTCCCATTTTTCCCAAACTATTATCTTATTCTTTGTTAAAACTGTGTCTTCGCGTCACTTAGTCCAACCACTTTTTCCCAATTTCTACAAAGAATCAAAGGTTAAGCATAATTTCTAAGGTGGCGATGCCATCATGCCTAAAAATGTGTGACTTAAAAAATAGTTTTATGGGAATATTAAACTATATCGTTTAAAAAATACGTTTTATGGGATGTTACACTATATCGGTTTTTAGCCCAGCAAAATATTAAACTGCTGAGAAGTGATTCATTTAAGTTTTAAGACTTAAAATTCAGGTACATATCAGATATCTGTGAAAATCCTGACCCACAGGTGCACAAATTAAAGTCAGACTCAAATGGCAAGAACTTTAAACCCATGAGCTTTATGGCTGAAAACAGCGAACAGATAGCTTCATACCAGCCTATTAAGAGGTCTGACCTGCTGACCTCTGGGGACATAGCGATGATGGGAATGTGAGTCTGACTTATATCCTGGCCAAGAGAGTAAAAGGAGGGGTTAAGATGCTAGCATTGCTTTGAAGACTAATGAGAGGACATTCCAAAGGAGCCTTCGCTGTTCCTGATCAGGGACGGCCTTCAAACTGAGAAAAAGTAGCACATCTCCACAAGATTAGAACTGTGAACATGACTTTTTTCTCAAGGTTCTTATGTACAGTAATTGCTTTCAAACAGACAAAGTTGGAGAAATATGAGAAGAAAGCTACTAAAAGACAGAAAACGAAAGCCGGACGGACGTTCTTAAATTTCATACACATTTAAGTAATGCAATAAAATCTTTTATTCTGGTCTGAATGTTAACAGGGTTTTTGAATAATGTAAAAAATAAAAGATGATAAAAAAGTAATTTCCTATAATATCCAACAATAATTTGAAAAAGTATCAAGTTAACATTGCAAATCTTCATTTTTTAGCAGGAAACAACGGGAACACATTTCACTGCAAACATTAAGTCTTCTGTGGGCCTTCTTTCTATTGTTCTATAGTCATAGTGGTGGTCAGGAGGTTCGCTGAATGAGGCATTCCACTGCTGCTTTGATGCTGGTGTTAATCTCCATGTGGTCCATGGCACCAGCTGGTAAACAGCACCATTCAGTTGCACACACTCAGATGCTCACAGACATATACACACACTCACACACTTAAACTTGCACATAATACAGGAACTAATACTTAAATGAAATGCCTTGCTTTGCGGTGGGCCCATTCAAACACATTTTCAGCATCTTGCCAGCTCATCCTCTTACTCAACAACTTCATTTCTTAGTTTAGTGGCATTTAAATGAGCAAACAGGCTCAGCTCTTTAAGTCAAACTGTTCAGTATCAAATTACACAAGCAATAAGTAGAATGTAGGTGTTTATCTTTGTTTAGATGTTGTTGGACATATTAATGTCGTTAACTTTTTAACTTTTCTGGCATGACATTTCTTGTGGAAATAAGTGAGTTGTGAAATTGTAGGAGGCCAGTTGGATGTGTTTAGCTTTTGGATAACTGTACCTGGCATTTAGTTTTATATTTCCTAAAATGATGTCCTTCCAGTGAGGGTCTCTTTCTTCAGTTTAAATCATAAATGCTTTATTTCAGTGATAAATAAGTTTGACACAGAAAAGGCCAAGAAGACTGTACAATTTGGTTGGAGTCCAGAGATTAAAGGTCAAGACCAATGATAGCAATGTAAATACTAAATACAGAAACAAATACCAGCATGATGAACATACATTCAAATGGTAGATGCCAGTTGTAGTGAAATTTTTGGTCCATTTCTGTGAAAACTTGTAATGCAAGCAATTGATTGTCAAGGTGTGCTTGGCGAAGAAAATCTGATGACAAACCCACCAGACCTACCTGCCCCCAACCACCACACCCCACACCCACGCACACAAACACTCTTATACACACACACTGAATATCACATATGCCCACAGTCATGATTTACGGAGATCAACTCTATGACCACGTTCTGGTTTTTGCTCAAGTATAACTTCAGCCAGACTTCAGCTTATCACACATGGAATCGAAGACTGGGCTGTAACAGTTATTCATCATTTGTAGAGAGTACAATAAACAAGACTGAGCTCCAAGTATCGCATGACCATGAAGGAATCTGCAACACGAATATCCATCCTATTGTTTTGTACTTTGGCCCACACACACGTGTGCTCTGCTCCTCCAAGGATGAATGTTACACTATCTGATGAAAATGGAATGATCATGGCGACACTGGCAAATTTCCAAGCATCTGGCGGGCACCGAGTGAAGCTGACCAAGTTTAGAATTGTGGGACTAGCCTTGGGGAAGGCTTCGCTTAGCTATTCCATAAGAGAGAAAAGGAATCATGGGAAGGTGAGCTTCCAGAGAGGGTAATGGCACTGTTTGCTGGCCCAGAAGAATCAGCAGAAACACTCTAATGATACAAACACACAGAGAAACAATTTCACTTTCACGGTGTTTGTATGACAGATTGCAGTGCTTGCTTAAGGATTATCTCGTTCTTATTGGTTTCGACACTGCACTTATCGCTCTCACATAATGCAGCAGCACTTTAAGAGGGAAGCAAAAAAGCAGTGCATTAAAGCAAACTTGTTTTTCTTCCACTTTAGCCATCATTGTCTCTTCAAACCTTGCACTTTCTTCTATTTAGATAACTGTACAAGCATACTTTTTACAGCATTTACACTTTCTAAACATTTCAAAAGTTACATTTATGGGATAAATCCTCTTATTAAAATTTGGCTGGACAACATTAATGTGTTTATCTTTATTGTGATAAACTGAAGTCACAGAAGGCTTTTCTGAGCATTTTTAAAAAGAGTGCATACTTAGTCATTTATGATTTATTCTAGTGCAGTGTGTGAAATGTGGAATACAGTATTTGGACTTTTTTAAACCCTGGTATTGATGGATCTTTTGGTTCATTCCAATTTATGAGATATCAGAAAATATTGTGAGTATGACAAATAGTATATCACTGTGTATTCTTGAAGTATCCAGACATATTTTTTGCCAAATCTACCATATAATAAGATGAACTTATTTTTGCTTCACCTGTAAAATAACTATTGGAGGCAGGGATAATATCATTCACAGATATTCAAGGGTCACCGATTTTACCAGTCTTAGGGCTGCTTTGTTTTCATTTTAGCCAAGCAGGAGCGCAGCTCATTAAATGAAGATAGCAACGAATTAAAAGGTAGAATTAGGTGAGCTTTTACAAAATTTTACTGAAGACCACACCAGCTGCCATGTATAACGTATTGCAATGGCCTTGGTCATTTTTAGAAGCGTCTGATCTATGTGGGATGGGGCAAGGTAGTAAATTCACCCAAAGCTCTTGTTCGGCATGCAGAGCTGCTCAAACACAGAACAAACACAAAGCTTTTACATTGTGATGGATGAGGCAGCCTCTACTAGAAGGAGGAAATGGCCTTGCTCCTAGTTATGTATGGTCTCAAGCCTAAGTACTCCGACACTCCAGTCACTATCACACTTGATTCAACTCATGATGCGAGGAGTAGTTAGCTGACCTGTTGAATCAGAGTGTATTTAAAACTCTACACTGTGTACAAATGCATTTAAGTGTGAGCTTATTTCATTTTTTTCATTCGTAAAGCAAAATAAATCTTCACACAACGGTCCAAAGCTAAGAGCAGGGTCGAATCACTAAATAAGTGATTGGAGGGCATCATTATAGGAAAAACTTATTTAGAGCTTGAGGTGGAAATCCTGAGAGGGGGTCAGAAAGAAAAGTTGTTACATATTTGCATATACCATTAGTTTTCATGTTTCCTAATTGTAAGTCATGTGTCTTTGTATTTTCGCTGTCTACAATCCCTGAATGGCACCAGTGCTAGACACATCCCTGCTAAATCCATTAGCCTTAGATTAAAAGAAGGCTCTGTTAAGCAACACTCAATCATCAGTGTGAACTACTCTCAAAAGCATATTGCTCTGATTAACACACAGTGCTCTTCAAGGCTTCCATTACTTCATCTGTAAAACACAGTGCACTGCCAAGTTTCAAACAGCTAATTGACTTATAAAACCTCTAATATGCCCATTTCCCACTTAACACTCTTTGGATGGAGAACCAGCCACTGCGACTGAGTCACTGACATGGGTGAAAATGTACCAGGCCCTGCTAAAGGAAGTCATGCGATAAACCAGGAAAGGACGTCTATTGTTGAGGCTAAGGGAACGGAAGCTGGACTCACACCGATATTGACTGCGTCTGGAGCCCACAGCACACATTTTTCTCTTCAAGGCAGGTTGAAACATCCTGAGAAGACATTAACTTGCATTTACTCATATCTCTCCAGGATCTATTTTTAATAACCGGGAGGTTATACTATCTCAATAGACAATATGTTTCCTCTTTAATATTTTCCTTTGGCATAGTAGAGCAGCTGGCATTACTTTGAGCAGCTCTGATCAGTTTAACAATGCGGAAATGTTGAGATTGCTAGTAAATAAGACAATAAACTACAACAAGAAAACGCCCCTACCTGAGTGCCTAACTCTTCACATCTCAAGTCTTGTAAAACCTCTCATCATAAATAAAAAACCCTGATTTAAGCAAGCACTCATAATAATTTCAAATTATAAATCCATATAATATTAGAATAGAACCTCACCTAACCTTATGGTATAGTTGTTTTTTCTTAAAAGGTTAACAAAGGTAGTCTGAGGCACGTATATCTCTTGGGGCTATCCAGGGATCCACTTTCCAGACCGAAGCTCAGGCCTAAACAATAATAAACGAAGCCTGACCTGCCCTAGACAGCATTTCCTCTAGAACTAGAACACCAATGTACTGCACATTTTAGTGCTTTTCCTGCTCATCATATCCACTTTAAACTGGCACATCCCTTGCTAATTAGCTGATGAGTTGAGTCAGGGGTTTGGGAGCAGAGGAAGCATTAAAATGTGCAGGGTAAGAAACCTGAAGGACCAAAACTGGGAAAACACTGCCCTGCTCTCAAGGCAAGTATTGATTCAAAGAAGAATCAGCAGTTTCCTCCCTATCTGCATGTTCTTCAGTCACTAAAGAAGTAGTTTGTTGGAAAATCAGCAGACCCCAAATGCTGTCGATTAGACAAGTAGAAGAAAAAATAGTGCAGATTCATAAATATTTCAGCCTTTCCTTTGTGCAAAGAGACATTAAGAGACATTAATTACCCTAGATGATCTTATGAATGCTATGATTGAGGACATGTACTAACAATTTGAAAGTGTTCTTTCCAGACTTATTTACTTTAATTAAGCTCATTTCTGTATGTAGTATCAGACACACTACATCAGTGAAAATAAACAAGTATGTTACAGCAAAGTATATCCACCAACATGGCTTAATGATCTACTACATTTTCAGCAAACCTAAAATAGGTTTTTCAACAATATTCAGTTAAGTGGGATTTTAGATCAGCCCTGCATGAGCCAGTAAATTGCAGCCAATTTCTACTGTCATCTTCTTCTCCCAAACAGGGTGACAAGCTGAAAACATCAAAACAAAAGCCCAATTTCACACAACTCCTCCTAAAATGTAATTAAGCAGCCACGATGTGTCCCTTCCACTTCAAATGACATGAGATGATTCATGCTTTGATGTTTGTGTGGGAAATCGCACAGTTTTTCATATTCAGCTGTACCTCTTAACACTTTGATGGCTATAAAAAGGTGCTGAGAAGTCTGTCTGTGCTATGTGATAATGTTGTGTGCAACAGTCTGAACCACACAGAAGTTCATGTACTATATTTTTCATTTTTTTGGCAGGAATTGCACATTTTATTTTATAAAGTTGACTAGTCTTTCAAAAAATAGTTGGTTAGTTGTGACTAGGTAGTGTGAGACTGTGAGACTTCCAGTGCCTGAATTCTTATTCTATTTCAGTCTTTAGGTCAAGCCTTTTGTTTTATACAAAAGCTGTTTGATATCACCACACATTTCAGAATCCTTAATGCTGGGACAGCATAAGAAATGAGATTTAGAGGCTCAGAGACTAGTGCAGAATGTACAGATGAGACATCAGGACAACAATCAGTCAAGAAGAAACTGAAAACAGAAACTGAACTCTATTATTCCATCCATCCTTCCATGATCTAAGCTGCTAATCCTAACCAGGGTCATGAGTGTGATGAAGCATATCTCAGCGCTCAAAGGGAGAAGGGATAAACTTCATAACAGTGCAAACACACAAACACACACACAATTACACCTTTATCATCTCCAATATATCTGACATACACATACTTCTCTGGATAATCACCTGGAAGAAACCCACATAGAGAACATGAAACTCCACAGAATGGAACCAGACCACCTTGGCTCAGAATTGAATTCAGAAAGTTCCTACTGTGAAGCAACATTAACAACTACTACTACTGTGCCACCCCTTTCCATTTCAGAATGAGCAGCATTTAAAAACGGCTTCTTTAGCACTCAGATAAGGCAATGAGCGTAGCAGCCAGCATGTTTAAGCTTAGTAGTGGTGGTCTGGACAAATTCCATGAAAAATGGGGAATCCTGAACAATAAGCATCAACACTGAGGGACTCATGTTCTTACTTAGGTTGCATAAAACAGCGAGAACACTGCTGCAGAGCGACTGCAGTTGTTTTTGTCCTGTTGTTTTCTCTTGGCTTAAAGGCCAAAAGCAGACAAAGTGTTAAAGCTGGAAACTGTACACATTTAAAACCACTGTAAAGCAAAGATGACCAGAGGCTGGAAATTTCAACACTACCGACTCCCTTTGAGCAGTCGGTTGGGCAGCGGTGTCTAAAAGTTCAAGAGCAGAGTGGTGAAAAAAAAGTGAAAAATGCATGACCCAAAAGCCTTTGATTCAGAGGTAATTTTAGGTAATGGCTTCCAGAGTGGAGGTTTAAGGTCACAGGAATGTGCAGGAGTGATCTTGAACTTCTAGCATGACTTTTACTCTTCAATGACAAGCTATTTCACCCTTCTCTTCAGAGTGGAGGAGCGTGTGCAATCTCAACAGGGCAGGGCCAAGGAAACGAGAGCATGAAGGTCCCTGAAAAAAAAGCAACCTGAAAACAGCATGCTATTTGCAAGTGCCATAGCCAAGAATTCATCTACAGAGCGGAGAAAATATTGCAATACTCTAAATATAGACTAATCACCGGGCAATCTGTAATACTGAATTGCTACATGCTCATGTGTTCTGGGTGTTCTGTTGTGCTCTGTAGCATAGAACAAGAAGTTGCAGATGTGGTATTTAAGATTCATCATAGAGTTATTTAAAGGGTGTATTTTACTTAATTCAACTAATATGTATGTAGGCTCATGAAGCTGCCAGTAGTCATCACTGTTAATACTCTCATCCATGTAACTTTGTCTACAAGCATGACTAGTTGTACCGGAAGACTTTCTCAAGTATCTTTTTCTGATTTTGAACAATGATATTAACTAATATACACAACATGTGGTTAGAAGATGGCAAAAGTGGTTGGATGAATCTGCTACTGCTACCATGTTGTGAACACTGTTCATTTATCTCCAGTGAAAATATACATTTGAGTTCACAACAAAGTATACCTTCTAGGCTTAGAGGACCTTATATTGTTTCCTCTAAGACCTCTAATCAAACAATATACATTTATAAATCAGGACATTCAAAAATCTAAATGCTTGCCCATTCCTAGCTATAAAACACTTCTATTCTGTAGAATGCCATTTTCTTGCATTGCTTTTATTATTATCTTTGATATACTTTTTATTATTATCCTTTTTCATGGACATGGCAAGTTTTTTTGATGTAGGAAATTAAAATAATTGGTTTAATATGCAGAAAATCTCCATTTGATGCTCATTATGATGGTCATTTAGGGTACAATGTGATTTTTTTTACATATAACAGGTAGAAATCAGCCATGCTTTATGTGTGGTTTACATCAATGAAGAAATATTTGGAATCATCATTAAATAAAGTGAAAAGTGTAAATCTACACTCTCAGCTGTCTCTGCTTGGCACAGGAAGCAAAGGATTCTAGATCCTGGTTAGGAAGAAAGTTAGCTCAGCTTGGCTTGACGCATTGCAATCAATCAGGCTATCAGTTTAGCTGAGGGTCAGCAGGATTAGGTTTGACTGTTGCAGGAGTGGAGAATCGATGCTCCTCTTTAGCTGCACCTCCTGCTGAGTGCAGGACCTTCTAACCCAGGCCACAGATACCCCTCGTATTCAAGCTGATGACTCAATGTTCGTAAAAACAACCTTTTGAAGAAGGTCAATGCTCTTCTTTAAGCGCCTGTTTACGCTAAAACACCCTGCACAGCAAAGTTTACATCTGTGTAACTGCAGTTTAGATCCACATTTGTGTCATATAAGGGTAGAAAATGTTTTCCAGGTTTACAGGAGCAGACTCAGATGGAATGGATCCAATGAATGCTTATCCTAGAATTTCCTACATAAGGTATGGATGGATACCAAAGAAAACAGCACCAAAGGCAAGTGATATATGAACTGCTGGATAATGTTTGGACCTAATAAGAGATGGGATATTTCAGAGCACAGCCACTCACACATACACAGAAGTCAAGAAACTGCAAGATCCCATGGAAGTTCTTCTCTGTTCAATGCATCAATGACTTACTAAATGTTTAGATGCTGGCTCAACAATAGTGATTAAATATTGAATCTCTGGACTGAAACTGTATCATGGCAGGGATAAAGCAGTGCAAGCGGTCGCATAGAATAGAGTCAGCAGCCCTAAGTGCCCTATCATTAATGCTATGCAGTCTGACAGAGCTGATACACACCAGATGCAAGATGGAGGTTGAGCCAGGTTCTCATGAGAGACCGCTTGGGTTAAACTGTCTAAGCTCCATTCAAAACAGTTTACATATTTGCTGTAATATATTCTGAACACCACTGCTACTTTAAGGTAGGTACAAAGATAAAGGGATGAAATGAATTTTGATGGCTGGACAGCAGCTCTTGGCTGGACATAAACACTCACACACTGCAATTAATGTGTGTTTGTAAATACATACACACATACACACACTTCCTATCCATATTCTCTCCCTGGAGCAAAAAGGAGCAGGCCCAGGATCTTGTGGTCAGTATTTAACAGAAACGCTTTTTGTTTAGCTCCTTCTGCTTCCATGCAGTCTGCAGCGTGAAGTGTGTTTACATAACGCTGCTCTCGGGTCCAGACGCCCCAGCCGGTGATGCTGTTGACAGGAGGCTGAGGAAATTACCTTCACATGGTTAAAGAGTCGAGGCCTAGTCCTCAGGGGACCCCCAGAGTTCAGGGTCACCAGGTTTGAGCTTCCACTACTGACTCTTGGGTAAAAAAACCAAATGTCAAAAACATGCCAACCATACATACATACTTAATTCTTGGTTCAGTTACTAAATACATTTTAAAATGTTAACCAGGCCATCAAATTTTCCCTATAATGTTTTGGAAAATAAAATAAAAATAGTTAGTGATGTCCTATGAAAAATGCTGTCAAAGTCACAGTATACCCTTTAATTCAGACTATAATACCCCAAAGAAGTCTGCCTTTGAAATTTAACAAAAGAATGGGTAAAAGAACGACAGCAGTCAAAGTCATGTTTTTCTGCAGGTCACGGGTGAACGAGGACAACACTGCAAATTTCTTCACATTTGGCAACCTTCACAAAGCTGGCCAGGAGGAGAAGGGTTTTGATGAAGGTTCAACAAAACATCATTCTCTCCAAATGGGAGTTCTAAAAGCATGTCACCTGAGATGTAATGATTTTCCCATCCATGCAGTGATGGAGACAGGAGTAGAAAAGGGAAAGAGTCATATTGTGTCACACCCAATATCTTTGAACTGTTCCAGAGGAAGAATTTTCCATATTATATACATCCATATCCAGTCTGGACCCATCAGCTTTTACAGTTCACATCTTTATACCTAATTGTTAAAGCTGCACTCGGTCAACTTTTCCTTCCCAAAACAAATGGCTTTCAAACCAATACCTTTATTAGATCCTGCTCTTTGGGAATGACCTCAAGTGGAAGGGTATCATCCTTCATTTCTCCCACTTGGACATTAGAAACTTTGTAGTGTGTGTGTGTGTGTGTGTGTGTGTGTGTGTGTGTGTGTGTGTGTGTGTGTGTGTGTCCATGTCCAATCTCTGGCTTTAAAGTCCAGGGCAGCACTGTAAGTGCTAAATCAATGACCTCAGCTCCCGACAGCTCTTTGGCTTTCTGCTGATGAGGTGGCTATGCTGAGGTGGCAAAAGAGGAGAGAAGTGTTAGATTGAAATGCAGCACTGGAGCCCTGCATGGAATACGAGCCTCTGGACTGGACATTAAAAAACAATGAGATACTCCACAGAAAATATGCTTCTCTAGGGGAAGTGGAGCTTAAATTTTTAAACTCATTTGAAACTTAACAGAAGTTCTGTCAAATTTTTGAACTAAGTAAGATATGCTACATGGACAAACGTATTTGGACACCTGACAATCTATAACCTATATTAGTGTTAGTATGTATGAATTATTGCTAGGCAAAAGCATGCTTGTGGGGTCAGTCTCCAAGAATACAGTTTCCCTGCTTTTGGTTTAGAGCACTCCAGCTGAAGGTCAGCATAGCACATTGTGATCTTCGGCTTTAGCAGCTGCTCAGTGACTAAAACCCACTTCAAGAGGCCCTCAACCACAATTCCTGTTTTGAATTCTCAATAAGGGTTGTTCACAGTGTATTTTATTTTATGATTAAAAGTTATTGTGCCTAGTCTTGAAAAACATTGCTTTAATCATTTTCTTTTTTTTCATAATATTGAAAGAAATATCAAGTACAGACTTGATTGAATCAATATAGAGTGTATATCAAACCTGAATATAATCGATGACATAATCATGTAACTAGATGGATGTATAGTATAACTTTTACAATTCTGCAAAAAGGATTTTGTGTCACTCTAAAAGTAATGGGCACACTTTGGACCCACAAGGGATTAGAAGAAAGCAACAACCTCTCACACACCACCAATACACCAGAGAAAATAAGCAGCCTAACAAGGCAGCCCACGTACAGCAGCATCACAGACACCAGATAGGCTGCTCACGGGAGTCGATGTTAATTAAATGAACTCATCTCATGTGGCTAACAAACATCTACATTAATACAATCACCGAGGAACTGCTGACGCGGTCTCTCTCGTACGCCAAAGCCATTTGTTTAACTTCGCTTTCTTCTGTTTCTCTTCTTGTGCTTGCGTTCCCTCTCCGACTTTCAGATCAAACATTTTAGCTTCCATTAGTCACAGTGTTGGGGCAGCTGAGCCAGACTCAGAAAGATTTGTGTATGACACGTCCAAGGCGCAGAAATCCATGATCTCAGAGCAAACTGTTTCTTTGGCCTGCAAATGATGTGACACTAAAGATACTCAGCAGAGCAAAGCCTTAAGACAAAAGCAAACAAGACACAATGCATGCATAAACCACACAGTGGTTTCACAGTAATGTAAGCAAGCCAAGGGGTCTTTATCCCTTAAAAGTCTTTTCTTTGGCTACATTTATAAGCCTTTATGATCTAATCAGCTGACAAATAGATCGGTATAAAAATGTTCACATTAACATGCTGCAGCTTTAATAATCGAAGGATGATAACTATGTAAACATCTAAATTCAATCCCTTGCACAATCTTTCTGTCAGGTAGGCGGCGCTCTGCTACGACAGAGCACATGAGATGGTGGCTTCAGATCCTCGCCCAGCAGCTCAGTACGCAAACAGCAATTCCGGGTGAACTCCAGAGCTCCACGAGAGGGTGGAGAGGAACCACCAGGCATTCTAGGCACTGGTGGTCAGATTTGTGGAGGTTATATGGCGTCTGAAGAATTTGTATATGTCCACATCCCTCCCTAGCCATAGCCGAGGCTGTTCCAGTTCCTTCCAGACCAGCTCGGGAAAGCAGGGCTTTGACGTCGTCTTCCACCCCAGTGTCCGTTTCTGCATCTGCATCCATGCCCACTATGGAGTTGGGGCTTCTGCGCCTCTGACTGCTGTGCCCACCTTGGAGGGCAGGGCTTCTGGAACTCTGACTGCTGAGCGCACCTCGGAGGGCGGGGCTTCTTTGCCAGGTTTTTAGACAGCCATTCTGTGCACGCCATGGAGGGTGGGGTTTCTGCACCTGTTTCTGCTTCCGCCACAGAGGGCGGGGCTTCTAGGAATGAGACTTCTGTGCCCACTAGGGAAGGCGTGGCCTTTGGGACATTTCTGTGCCCACCTTGGAGGGCAGGTCTTCCAGGATAAAGGTCTCTGTGCCCGCCTTGGAGGGTGGGGGCTTCTGGGACTATGGCTTCTGTGCCTGGAGGTCCGGGGTTCCATGATGGTGGCTATGGCACTCGCCACAGAGGGCGGACATTATACGGTCTTCATGGACATTATAGACTGGGACATTATAGCCCTGGACATGGCTGTAGTGAGGCAGAGGACCCCTTGCAGCCATGTGTGGACCCTGGAACAGGCCCAATCAGGTGCCCCATTAAGGGGGCTGCTTACTGCATGTAAACTTTTGATGTAGTTTTGTTTGGCCTCCCACTCCAGGCACAACAGGTGTGCCTCATCGGGGCAGGGTTTATAAGTCCCAATGAGTCAGAGCAGGTCATTGACTCGCGTGTTCTCCTACATACTCATGGTTTTGGAGTTCTGCATCTTTAGTTATGTTTAATAAAGCTGAGTATGAGACTTATGGCTATGCATCTATGTCCAGCCCACACCAGCCCAGCGTGACACTTTGCATACATTCTGGGCAAATGTTGGCATCCAGACAAAAAAGCATAGGGTAACGGCTGAAAACTAAATGTTCTTTCATGCATGTGCATACATTTTACATGAACCATATATGTACATGGGTAGTTTCAGGCAAGCTGACCTCTGGATCCAAACAGCTTTTGATAATATTCAAAAGTATGATATAATGTATTACCAATTTATTTACACATACTAAATACTCAGTTAAACAGTTCTTTTGAATTCTGTATTGACAGATTCTAGGCTGTACATTTTTTGTTTGATTTTTAAAATATCCTAAAGAGAAACTATGTTCAAAATAGCATGCTTTCTTCTGCATACTGCAACATATACACTATACTATCCAATATCATTCCAAAGTTGCCATACTACAGGGTAGGGGCCTGATTAGACTAGATTTACTTTTGCCCTTCAATTACATCTTAGCAAATGGTTCTACATGACTTTTTTATAGATACCCAATACCTATGATTTATAAAGCCAAAGGTCAAAAAACATCATCTTTGAATTTGGCACCTTTTTGTTTGTGAAGGCGCAATACTTACTATCCTATACAAAAGGAGAGATTTCATTTTGATCACATGTGTAGCTGGCAATAATAGCTAGCTTAATTGAAAACTACCACATGCTGCTTTTATTGAGCAGTCTAAAGCACGCTATTTCAAAAACAGCCAGTAACTGTTCTTTCTGCAATAACTAAAGCCTGTAGATGCCATAATAAGCCTTTTCAAATCATGGTAAAATGTCTGCTACTTACAGAGTATATGAAAGTGTAGCATCTAAACCAGGTGATATTAAACTAAGTTTATTTAATATTATAAAATTGGTGATGTCAGTCATAGATCTAAAGTAACTATTCATGGTTTGTCAAGTTTTGTTTTTTTTAATGGGTTGGCCTTTGCACTGGTAACTGAATGTACATGCCATGCAAATGGTGTTGAGGAAAAGCCTGATTCTCTAGAATGCATCTATAGATATTTGTACATGGAACATATTTCAATGCAGCTTCCATATGTACTCTGTGCAGTGGTACTGTGCACTTCAAGAAGAAAAAACAACATTAAATCAATGGTAAAAACATCAAAACAGCAATTGCTTCCAGACATCCATCTGCAATGGATGTTGTGCTGCCCCAGTTCCAACAGAGTAAACACATACACATTCAGTATGGCAGCATCTGTAACTCCACAGCTCAGTGAACGGACTATAGACTGGTATGAGAATAGCAGAATCAGAGGTTTGTAGCCTGCTGACCTCCACTGACCTCAAATGTCTGGCTTGGTTGTTTAGCTAATTGCAGGGCATAGTGGCAATGAATGCTAAGAAGTGAAAGTGTTATAATGGCCATGTTAAAAGGCCTTTAATAACTAAGGGTCTTTAAGAATGGAATGATCTGACAAGAATGCATCTTCTCTTATTAAGTAAAGCAAGCAAGAAAGAAATGCTCCTGTTCTGCTGATCTGAAGTCAGTTTCTCAGTTTCTCTTCAAAACAATAAAGCATTAAGTAAGCAGAGGTGGAAAGCAATTGATGACTGTATTTAAGTAAAATGTTCAATTATTTATATTTGTTTTACTCTTAGATGAGCTGTTACGTTCACTCACAGCTGTTTTTTTCAATGATGAATCTTATTGTTTTATTCACTGTATTTCAGAAAATGCACAACTTTGTAATAATGATTTGCAATTTGTGGGTCACAAGACTGGAATTTAATCCATTTTAAAAGCACCTTCATATATACACCACTATACTGTCGCATTCATCAATGCATGCTTTATAACAGTCAGAAAGTGTAGATACTGGCTTTTGTGCAACACCGAGGCACAGTAGAAAGACTCAAAGCTTGTCTGTATTTTGATTTTGCAATAAGTTGTAAGTTCCTAGAAGAATACGCAAAGTATTGGTTTATGTCTTTTGCAAAAAGCCTTTTTTCACTTAGTGGTGAAGCATCAGTTATTCTGAAATCAATCACTCTCCTTCAGCTTTCAACAGACTATACAGTAGATGAATATTTGCAATCTTATTTGAGTAAGGAATTTATGAACTTCTACCACCTCTGAGTGTCATGTGATATCAGTTATTGCTCACTGGTATGAAGTTGTAACAAGAAAGACTGTTGAAAAAACATATTCTGAACTTTTAACAACAAACAGATGAAAGAAGATGGAAGAATATCGACAAGTTTTCAACAATAATTGCTGAAATGGAACACCTTTTTTCCCAGATCATGCATTCTAATCCTTGACCTCTGTCTATTGCTGTTAGTGATGTGTTTAATTAACAGGAAACCCATTGTCTATTGCCACTTTCCTAACCTGACTGACCTCAAAGATGACCTGAACAGTGCAGAACTTCCAGGCCCTGACCCATAACCTGATTGCTTCAGCTTGTGAAGAAAGCACTTTGCTTTTATAATCAACAGAATGCATAAGAGGCTTCCAAGAGCTTTTAAATTGCTGAGAAAATATTGTAATTAAATTTCAATCTTCAGACCCACAGCTACTGTTTTCAGTTAGAGTTATATTTCTTCATATTTCTTTCTCAGCTTTGTCTGATAGTGCGCCACTGTTGCTGCTTTCGCTCTTTCTTTATATAATGCATGTGCTTGGCATTCTGCAGGATCTGGCCACGGGAGAGATACGGCGTCTTGAACAGAGATCCTTGTTTGTAGAGGCAAAGTAGTTGAAGCTTCACCTTGACAGATGGCCTTGAGTCTCCAATCAGCACCTTGCGTGAGCAGTGCTATAGTTGCTCTGGCAGATTGATAAAACAGACAGTTAAGATATTTACACGTGTCTGCCAGAGGAGAGGCTCTCCAGAGACACAGCAGAGGGGCCCCCGACCCCCAGACACCCCATTCTGCTGCTCTCCTCCTGGTTTCCAGACCTTTCTCAAGCCCTTTCTCCCCCTCTTTTTTTGTTGAAGAACCACTGATTGAAGCTTAAAAGAGTAGCAACCATTTTTGACAATGACACCAAAGGGATTAAGAACATGCTAGATGGATCATGACTCCAAGAAGAGTGAGATCATTTTTTTTATTATGCACATAAATAGCACATTATATCACATGGATTTCATGTATGGATGTTAAAAATACAAATGAGCCTTGATCACCCTTATCTGATCTGTTCGAGAAACACGTTGGACTGACTGGAAAGCTTAATTATTTAGATCAAAACCAGTTACACTTTGCCATAATTAACTGGGTGATGTTGCCACAATTTTGTATGGTATTATTGAAGCTTAATAAGTGGTATTCAAAAGTATCTGAAGGGGTGTAAAGCTTTTTACACTATTACAAGATGTATGAACCTAATGGTTAAAGTTCATTTTAAGGGGTGTAAGGATAGCAAGACTCTTGTAAACTAAGCCTTTGGTAGGATTTCAGGAAATGCTTTAGAAGATGCCCTGAATCCTACAAGCTTGGACCTTGAAGAGGGCTGTTGTTTTAACCCAGAATAATTTCACTGTTAAACTGGGCCTGATAGACAGAATAGCTCTTTAGTGCTTTTGGTTCAGCTGGCAGCACAGAGGCTCTTATAGTGGACTAAATCAGGCCTTCCTCTACAGACTCTATATCCATGTGGTTCAGTGTGGCAGGAAGTAGGGATCGCTCCACCTGCTATGTGGCCAGACAGAGAGCAGGGGTGACAGAATGTGGGCAGGACAGGAAGACAGCTGTACTGGAGTTGTAGGGAGGGAATGAGAATAGAGGGGTTTACTACCTGAGATTATTGTCCCATAATCATGTGGTCATGTAATATGTAATATGTTCTAAATCAGCATAATAATTTGCAAGAAGTATTTTTTTTTATGTTGCTCACCGTGTTGTCTGTTGGTGAGGTAAAATACTAGTGCAATATTATATCTGGTTATAAATTTGCTATATTTTGAGAATTTAATCCAACTGTGGGCTACCCTAAGGAATTTATAGCCATGAAAGTATTTAGATCCGTATATTTTGATCATTTGTTCAAAAACTACCAAACGTGTTTTATTACAGAAAGTCACACAAAATTCAACAGTGCTTCTTTGGGAAAATAGACGATGGATCAAATCGTTTCATTACAGAAGGCTCAGCAGAAGGCTCGAATGTTTTGTTCTCTTCTGCCGGAATATGTGAGGTAGCGCAGATCTTCCATTGTAGACTAATGAGGAGAGTACACTTCAATGATGTGAAACATTGATTGATTCCCTAAAGTGAAGGAAAGTGGAACATTCTGAGCTGAAATCAAATATACTGAGCCGAAATCAATCGTAACTTCAATTGCAAATTGCCTTCGCATGCAAATTATTTGCATACTACCAGGCCATGAGAGCATTAGTTTGCTTGTACAGAGCCATCCCTAGATAGCAGTAATATAAGATGACATTCTGAATCAGAAGCCTGAAGCAGAGTAACAGAATAGCAGTCACCTTGCTGAGACAAGCACTGTAAGTCACAGTAAAAAACTCAGAATTTTGATAAGCCCCTTGCTGAGTAGGCACTGAGGCAGAGGTATTGGACTGTTCTGGAATACATTCTACTTTAGGTTCTAAGGTTACGTTCTAAAAAGGATACACTGAGCCAAAGGGACCTCTTAGTATGACTATTTCAAATATACATCTCACAAAAAGAATCAAATGTACACAATTTCCCTTTTATCCCAAAGACATGTTTGGTCTAGATATAAAAGATTACAGTAGCTACCAAGAACTGGACGAATGTGACCTGACAAAAGCATCACACCCTTTAGTTCCAGTTTGCTAATCAGGTTGACTAAACTAGGTCTATGTCCAAATATTTGAATATTTTCTTCCTTTACTCTCCACTTTCCTTGATTTTTACTGATTTGGTAGTCAAATGGATCAACATGATAGTTAGATCTATATTACTGTTAGAAATTAGGGCAAGCAGATAGAAAAGGGAGGTTTCATTAACCTTTTCATATCAGATCTAGACAGATCCAGCAAATCAGGGCCTTTTAAAGAAGTTAATCACCTGAAGAAGGTGTGGCAAATTATGATAAGAGCCAGCCTACACAGAGAGAAGGATCTGCAAGACTGCGGTTGGTGATCAGAGCTGTTAGATATAAATAGAGAATGTGGCATACCCTAAACATTGGATATCAAAGATTGTTGCACAGGTAAATAAATATGATATCTGGATGTGGTCACTGTTGTTGCCTTATTTTATGTGTCTCTTTGATTGCACACTTCCCTTGTAAAAGATGACCAGTGAGTTTGTCCTGATATGCTGAATCCTTGGACACCTGTCCAGTTGGTCTTAGTTAGGAGTTAAACATTTGCTTGTTAGACATAGAAGATGTTTTCACATAGTTACACTTAATCTTTAATTCTCTTAAAATGTAGCTGAAATGTATAAATAAACATATGCTGGTTTACCTGTTCAAAAGTGTGGAGAAAGTCTCTTTCTCTTGCACCCATGCTGCTGTCTACTTTTGTCCAGTTTTACTGATGGAAGTACACTGTGTCAGACACCACATAAGCATATGTGCATATGCATAAAGCATAAGCATAATCTGAAATTTAACGAAGTACAGTTTGGGGATGTGAAGATTTAGGAATCTAGTTTGCACAATTCGAATGATGGTTAAATTCTTGCAAAGTACGCACAACAAACTTACTGGCAGTGCAGGAGAAACCTGGTAAATTAGTATATATACATAAGAGAAGTAAGAGAGAGGCTTTGTGTGGCTAAAGAAATTGTCCACTCTCCAAGGTCCAGCATTGGGTACAGAGGAAATGGCCTATGGAGATATGCAGCAAGGACAGTTTTCATTTCTAACCTTCATGAACAGAGCCCCAATATCTTCTAGCTCCACCCAGCTGGCTGTTCAAATCTACTCCAGGGAGAAAAGAATAGAAGTGGAGCAGACAGGAAGAGGGGGGGAGTGGGGCAATAAATGGATGGCAAGGCGCGAAGACTTGTGCCAGGGAAACCCTCATGCATCCAATCCCCTCGCAGGCCAGACAGATGGAGAGTGGGTGTGGGGACAGACAGAGAAAGAGCGAGAGAGAGAGAGAGAGAGAGAAAGAGAGAGAGAGAGAGAGAGAGAGAGAGAGAGAGAGAGAGAGTAGGCGCAAGGCCCAGAGGACGAAGCTGTCAGGTGGAATTATAGTGCAGGTGTGCTTTGGTAAATGTCCTTTTGTTCACAACATTCTTCCTGCAGTGTGGAAAACACTGCCCCAAGCATGGGCACCTGGCCACAGCCCAGTCCACCGTCTACCGCTTGCTGACTAGAGATCGATGATGACAAAGTGAGCCCTGGCTGGCTGATTTCAGCAACTCCACCCAGAGGAAAAGAGCCACCAAAACGCTTGGCTATTTCGCAACTTTTCTTTTATGCATGAAGCAATAATTGGCAGCGTGTCACATTTCAATTAGTAATAAAGACGAGTGGCTCTGGTTAGGCAGAGACAGAGACATGATAATAATGGTCTTTTTGTGTGTGTCTTTGAGAGTGATCGTGACATGATTGTCTTTGTGACTGTGTGTGCCAAGACAGAGTGAACGAGTGATTTATTGGGTGTGTAATAAGATCCACCTTCTCAGTATTGGTGATGAGATCTCTCTCAGATCTTTGTCCTTCTTTTTTTCTCTTACTCTTGGTCTCTCTCCCTTGTTTCTGGTGTACACAGCAGAACATACAGCAGACTAATGGAACACTCAACACTGAGCCCAAATCAGACTACTAGGTTTAAACCAAGCTCTGTGCTTGAGAAGCAAGACAGTCCCAGAAAAGAAACGTGCCTAAAGACACACTTTAAATCAGTGCATGAATCACTCGCTTGATTGTTGCTGGACACACCCTGTTCCAAACTGAGCCAATGAGACCCCACTTATCTTCCCACTTTATTTCAAAGGGTGCCTACACTCTTAAAGGAATACATTGGATCTATCTCATGTAACTCCAGCATACAGCCTATGTCTGGGCATTGCCACAGTTGACTGAGCAACTGTTCTGAGCCAATGTTCTGATGCTTAACACAGAAAAAAGCTTTGCCTTTCAGTCAGGTTAAACAACAGAGTTACAGAAACCATGGCTGAAATTCACAAATCCATTCTTCATTACTAGACAAATGATACCTTTGTGGCCAAATCAAAGCTAATCATACATCCATCCATTATCTGCCGCTTGTCCCAAACGGGGTCGCGGGGGAGTGCCGGTGTCCAACCCAGCGCACACAGGGCGAGGACGGGGGACGCACCCTGGACAGGTCGCCAGCCCATCGCAGGGAGCTAATCATACACTACATCCCAATTTTTAAACTGTAAGTTTATCATATTCTTTAACTGAACAAATATCAAACATCAACTTGTTTGTCTACTCCAGGGTCTAGCTCTAGTAGTAGATCTAGTCGCAGATGGATGGGGTTTCTGTTACTGGCACTGGCTTAATACAATCAGTTAAAATGAAGAACAGTTTTTCTTGGATGTAAAAAAGAACAGAATGTTCTGACTCAAAACATGCTTATGGTATTCACTACCTGCCCGCCCACTTCTATGAATGTGTTTAAGATCTTAAAACATGCTGAAGAAACCAGGATCACAGTGTGTTCAGAAAACAAGAGTTTAAAGGGCCTTGTTCCAAATAAAATTTACTGTATAGATTTTTCCTATTTTCTATCAATACTTCTCAAAATGTTGCACCGCTATAGAAAACTGATGAAATTGGAATGTGAACAGCCTTTGTGCTAATGTGTCTTGAAAATAAGTCAATTAATAGCAGTAGACTCAACGTCAGCCTCCTAAATCAGCAGAGTAACTTGCTGGCGTGAGTCAACTTCAGCTGTATGACCATGCTTTGACCCAAGCTCAGGACAGTAGGCAGCGGTCCCAGAGATCTGTTTTCGTATGACCGTGTTGTAAACCTAGAAAATCGGCACGGCATATGTTCCAAAAACATATTCCAATGCAATCAAATAAAGTCCTTGCCACAGACAAAGCCAAATTACATCACCAGAGATATGCAGTGTAACATATATTTACCCACTCTTCTCCAAACACGTCTGCTGGAGGGAAAGCTGAGGAAAAAAGAGTGATTCCTGCGAGCCTGAGGAGCCTCACAGTGTCTGTATTCTCTAACCCCTGATAATGCATCTGTCTCCAGACAGTTGACTCTCTGAGGCCAAGATGGGCTACGGGGCTGAAGCTGTCTCTGTCAGACTCATTTAAAATGGCTTTATTTAGACGCTGTTCATTTCCTCCTGCAGAGCAGACACATCCAGCATCCCAAAATCCCCTGGGGCTTGCTGGTCCATGCTAAGCTGCAGCTTCCACTGTGATCCTTGCAGCAGGCAGATGTCAGCAGCTAATTTAACACCAAGCATGTGCCCTTTGAAGCTGCAACCAGTTTTAAAGAAAGTTTGATGGCATTTCATGTGAATTAAAGCAATCATGCAGAGAAATTCTGCTAGCAAACTGGAATTCAAACCCAAAACCTTCCAATTGTGAGGTGACAACACTAACTCCTGTGACAAGAAGCCACAAACAAAACTATATTGATGTTTAACGGTATGTAACTGTTCTGTTGTAACTGTTGTGAAAATGCATGATAGGAAATCTGCTAAAAAAAGCAATGAAAAAACAATAACCCTAGACTACTGAGGGTAAAGATGGCAGATCTGTCACAAGGACAAGCAAGAGAAGTATGCAAAAGGGGACAAACGCTGTGATTAATACATTTGTTCAGTGTTGTCTGAGAAAACAATGATGTTAGAGGGCTGAATATGACCCACTTTATAAATGTGAG
The DNA here is from genome assembly GCA_017165825.1 of Hepsetus odoe. Taxonomy (NCBI): domain Eukaryota; kingdom Metazoa; phylum Chordata; class Actinopteri; order Characiformes; family Hepsetidae; genus Hepsetus; species Hepsetus odoe. The sequence continues at coordinate 11,516,295 of CM029383.1, read as the reverse complement.
GGGGAAAAATTCAGACTAAGGGAACTTTAAAAAGTGCCTGCTGAGAGCACTATGCCACACACAGAAACCCCTGTACAATAAATCAGTGAACAAAACCTGGCCGCGCTCTCCTTTCACCATGTAAATGTTTCTCTTTTCATCTGAACATAAAAACTAATTCAGGTTCCATGAAAAAAGAAAGAAGCCATTTAGCCAAAAGAAGCCATTTAGCCTTTCTTTGCTGCCTCAAAGAAGGGCATTATTGTAGACTAATGGCTGGGAATCTGGAGTGGTGCTGCGGATTTGAGTTCGGTACTTAATCTAACCTGTAAGAGTCCCTGTCCCGCTGGACAAATGGGGACGCTAATGTGTAAAATGGAGGATTCGCAACAGACTTGCTTGCCTGGTGAACAAATAAATAAAAAAGACTAATTACCTTCGAAAAAAAGGTCATATGGCATTTTTCCATTTTAGAAAAGAGCTTCTCCGCCCAGAGTGGGCAGCTTGACTCCCCTTCATGTCTCAGAGACGTCTGGGGATGGATTTGGCTTTTTAGTGGCTCTCAAACAACTAGAAGGAAGATTGTTCCCATATGATGGGGGTCTTTTGTCTTTCAATGAAGTTCTTCAAAGTTAAGACAAAGCATTAGTATTTACACATTACAGTCTGGAATGTTCCTGACAGGCAGGAAAATGACAGGCATGTGGCTTGGACAACTTGAGGTCAGAGAGACATTTAAGGAAATTAAGATTATAGAGCCCAAGTGACAATGATGGACCTCAGTTGTTCAGCTGTGGTTCTTTGAGTCACTGTGAGCGACCAAGTGGGTTTAAGCAGTGTGTGGAGGGATGAGCCTGTGTTTGTCTTGCCGGTCCTCCCTCGGGATGAGTTTAGTGGTTCTGTGAATGGGACTTTTAAAAGAGAACAGCAGAGCGAAAAATGTAAAAAATGCAGACAAAATGAAGCACAGAGGTTGGCACACGACATCAAAGCACTTTCTCAGAAGTCACAAACAACATGTATGGCCCTGTAGCCCTGGCTGTGGACAAAACAAAAAAAAAAACTAGAAATGAGCTGTAGGGTTGGGCTGTCCAGCAGCTGGTGACACAAGCATCTGTTGACACATTGATCTGTCTGAGCCATATGTGTGATGTGGGGAACTATGGGTAAATGCAGTTTTAGGAAAGGTTTATTGTGAGGCTGCGGCACAACAACAAGCCTTTTAGTTAACATAAAGGTGGGGTCAATAATCCATCAATGCCAAATCTTTCTTTTTCCCAACAAACAAGACTTCAGGAGCCCCTATTCCAAAAAAGTACCAGTGTTGTCTATTCCAGCTGGCCATTAGACCCCTTACAAAGTAGAAGAAATGTTCAATTCTGTCATTTAGCATATTTTATTTTTTTAAAAAGATACAACTCCAGATTTTAGTTTCCTAAATTGTTACTCTGACTAAACAATTTCAGGGTCTAAAACCCATTAATGACCTGAATTGGTTATTGAAAGCTACCTGCTATGACTTTCCTCTTTTTTTTATTTTACTTTAAATTTAATTTCTATTTCAAATTTTCCTTTGTAAGGAAGGTTCTATATAATGACCTGCGGTTACAATATCCTGCATTTTCTAGAGGAATTAATTTTAATGAACTAACTGTAATAGCTCTAATTTGATGTGTTATTTAACTAAAGTAAGACTTTCTGCATCACAGAAACCAGAATGCAAAAACTAAAAATATTGTCTTCACATACATAATCAATAATCAACAGTACCTTATTTTTATTCACAATCATCACCAACCATATTAGACAATGGTTTCATGTTTTCAGAACAAATGCACAATAAAAAACCTTTGTAAGCAACAGTTCATTGTGAATCAAATGCCATTATTGTATGCTATTGCCTGGAGAACAGCAACGTAGACAACGGGGTTAAAATAAGAGACACCATGTAAAGCATGAGTGAATTCAGCATGCTGTCTTTTGATTATATCTGTTTCCAACCATGGCTAAGTAAGATCCATGATCTGCACCTGCAAGGGACAGCAGACAGACAGGATTTCCTGCCAGTAGCAGCTCCTCAGTGTATCTCCCTTACTCTTCCCATCCTCCCCACTTATGAACGCACTTGAGCAGTTTAAAACTCCTGCTTGAGGTGAGCTTCAAATAAATCTCATTCTTAGTTCATCTTAAAAAAGAATTTGAATTTAATAAGAAAGCTACTATTTTTACCATTAGATGACATTTAGAAAAGAAAAAAGTAAAAAATTCCAAAACCAAAGATCAACCACTACCACTATCCCAGCACAAATAGGGCGAAATGCAAGAAGAACACCCCGGTCATTTGGGCAGTCCAGGCAAAATCACACAACTCAGATTTAGCTGCCTTATAAAGCTACCTTATATAATTATTCTAATTAAATTTTTAAAAAAGTATTCAAAGTATTTGGAAATAGCAAGATAACATAGTTCATTAATAAATATTTTACCAAACTAGATAATAAGGTTCTGCTAAATGGTCAAAGTCTGATTTCTTTTTTAAGCACAGAGTGAAATAATTGATAGAAATGATAAAAAAATGTATAACAGAACTTTTTCTTATAACATCGTCCAGCTGGAGAAGCTATTGTCTTTTTCCCATGTTTCTCTTTGAGACCACAATGTGTATTCTGGATAGAAATACTCTATTTTTGATTACTGATTAGAATCGCAACAAAAATGTACAGTTCACCCTCCCTATCTCTAATCAGCATGCAGCGTTAGCTTCCTGCACGGCGATCTCCAAGGGAAGGAAGTGATTCCTTAACAGATGATGGAATTTTCATCTAAATCATGATGCCTCAGGTCACCATCTGACAATATAGGCCACCAAAGACCACAGGCCAAGCTGTGATCAGCCTGTATTGCCTTTTCATAGTGCGACCCACAAAATTCAAGCTGTATTTCGGCAACAAAAGCAATGGTATAAAACATATCAAATAAATTAAAGGTTGCAAATCTGCCAACAATGCTGTTGTGCCTTCAAGGTGAAAAGCATGAACAGTTTGATCCTAAAAAATTTACCTAATATGAACTTTTCTTTTCCCAACCAGGTATGTTAAGGCTAAGTTTACAGCTTGATTGTTAACTAATTCTCAGTGACCCTTTTGCCAAGGCTTCCTGCCAGCTGGCTTTGTTTCAGCCAGTGGGCACTGCCGTCCAAATAAGAAATCCCAAAACGCTCCAGAGTCCATTTGGAATCGACAGACCAAGCAGCCTCATTCATTTACATGCAAAGTGTGAAGTGCTGATGAAGACTGCCAGAAAGCTTGATTTCTGCATGTGTGGAACACCAAAATATGTTCTGGAAAAATGCAGAGATAATTTGACCTTAACTAATAAAAGAACCAAGGTAGACAAATTTAGCTGAGAATTTGGCAATAACACATACATCAGGTCCTGATTATCATGCAGCAGCCTACTAAAAACAGCTTGGTGAACAACACACTGCTGCCTGGCTACTCCAAAAAGAAGAACTAATATTACCAAATAAACCACCACGCAGGAACCATGCAGAAATACCCAGACCGCCTCGCCTGGGAATCGATCCCAGGACCTTCACGTATTGTATTTCAGCCCAAATAATTGATGGTGATTTCACCTATTGCTATTTTAAGATGATATTTTGTGATTTTAATTACATTATTTTACATATGAGTGGAGTGTGTGCTTATGGATCAAGAAGTTGCAGGTTCAAATCCTAGTACTACCACCACTGGGTTCCTGACCAAGACCCTTAACCCCAGGTTGCTCCAGAGGGACGGTCCCTGTAATCAGGAATTGGAAGTCACTCTGGATAAGAGTGTCTGCTAAATGCCGCAAATGTTTGAAACGTGAGTGCAGACATTTTTATCACTTAATGATTTTTCTTGCAATTTTTTTGTGCCACAGATACCTCAGTTTACCATGTTGTGTGTTGTGATATTTGTTTCTATATTTTATGTTTTCAGGTTCCATTCACATGTCCAAACAAATGAAGTACAATAATCCAAATTGTTCCCATTTACTTCTTTTTTTCAAAGCTATCTTCAGTACACAGTGAAGAGGATGGCTGCATATAAATGGATCATTAATGCAAGGGTTCTTTCAGCTGTGAAATGCTTTCCTGTCAACCTGAACATGCAACACATGTGCTCTAATTGAGCTGGATGTGAATATAAGACAAGAGCATTGGGTTTGATAGGAATGTAGTTTGGCTCAGGCAATGACTGACAGTTCAATTTCTCTGATAATGGCACAAAAGGACAGTCAGAGAACAGCCCACACCCTCACTCAGGTGGGGTCCTGTGCCCTTTGTTTGAGTGTTTGCATGCCATCCAGTTTGTTTTTCTTTTTTTATTTACCCGATTTTGTTGGACCTACAAGCTTTTTTCACCCACTCTGTATATAATGGTTAGCATCTGTGTGGCAGCAGCTGTATTGAGCTTTCTGCACATTTAGAAGAAAGAAAATCATGCAGGATTAGGTCCAATTTCCTTTGAGCTAAATAAAATTGGTTTTTGGGTTCCTTAACTTTGTCTCGATTAAGGCATAGACAGAATTGCAGAGGAAAGCTGGTAGAACACTTGTTTCCTGAGTGATCATGAGTATTGTGCAAAAACATCACACACTGTAAATTAAACCAACATACAAGATTTTCAAGTGTCCCAGATGTACAGTATATGTTTATGACAGTTGAACAAAGTGCAATATAAGAATATGTGTGTATGCATGTATATAAAGGGGTTCTTCTATATTCACTTATTAAAATCAGTGGTTATATATAGAACTATAATAATTTGAATAACAATTGAAATGGGTCATTCTGGGTTAAATAGTTTCTTTTAATGCAGAACCTCATGTGCATTAACCTTTCGAAGGATTCTTATCAGGGAAAACAAATTTTTCTCAAAAGTTGGAACACTGTTCAGTCCCGTGTCCATATTCGGAAAACAATGCAAGATAAATTTACTGGTATCATGATATCACAAACACGTTCTCATATATATTCCCTTATTCAGCCCAAAGCCTACTCATGCCGCAGGGTTTCAAGCCAAAGGGGTATATAGCTCCTATATAAGTTCATCTCAGGCAAATAAGACAAAAGGCAAAAACAAAATTGAAGCATATGGGCCCTTTAAAGAGGCTTATTCATAGGAGTAAAACACACACACACACACACACACACACACACACACACACAAACACGCACATACACTTATTAGCTAATGAGAATTATGGAAAACTAAACACAGTTTTTTGTTACACACTTTGAACAGTGGAACCATAAAAGGTTTAATTCTCTGAATAGCGATGTTGAGAGATGAGGAAATGATCCTAAAAACAGCACAAATGTGGAAACGAGGCTTCATTTAACTCCTAGCCCCATCGCCTCACAGCCTTTGTCCTATTCTCGCATCGCACTTCCTCTAAAACTGTGGCCCGCTGGGGACTGGTTACCATGGTTACCTGGTTGCTGAACCCAGCAGCACTTTTTTTTTCCTTTCTCCCCTCACCCCCCTCAACCTAGGTTGTTTATCTGGTTGGTGGATGGTGGGCATATTAATCCAGACTCTACGCTCCAGTGCTCAGACATATCCCAATCCCACAGGATCACCAGTCTGTGACTATCGACAGATTTTTACAGTGAGAGAGACAGAGTTCTACAGATACCCTTATTTTTATTAATGATATAGTTTCTGCAGAAGAGTATCCTTAACCAATAGAATGTGATTTCTGTTTCATTTGTGTAATTTTTATGTGATATTGACTTATTCTTTTTTAAACTTCACATCAAATTTGCATGAGAACCATGAGAACAAGTAATCGTATGAATGTAATGAAATTAAATATAATGTTCTTATTAGAAACCCTGCAAACATTCTAGAATCGGCCAAATCAAGCTTTTTTCTGCTTTACTCTGTAAACTGGGTGAAAATCATTACTCATTTCTTCTGACACAGGCTGTTGGGTTTTTTATAGGAACATTTGAAACCAACGCCCTACATGCTCCCTGCTAACCAACTATAATCAAAAAGAAAAGCATTATCAATTTAGAGTCCAAACTTTTCCAATAAAAGTCATGCCGTAGAACTTTGAAACCAGTCTGCTATTTTGTTTTTTTAGATTCTTGCATTCCGCTAGACTGGGCTTGACAGCGATTTTTTCCAAAAAGCAGCAGGATAAGTGTCAGAGCTTCATTAGTCAATAATGCTAAAAATACAGCCCATAACTTCTCAAAGAAGCTTCTTATATGACTGGGCACTGAGCCTGAAGAATATCAGCTATCCCAACTGGAAAACCTCAACATCTGACCTTGGAAAGAACAGACTGTTTAGGGTTTTAAAGAGAGAGGTGTTGGGGGGGTTGTGCTTATATGTTTGTTTTTGTGGGTGCATGATGGATGATCTGAAGCAACTGCAAGGAACTGTACTCTGAGCCAAATCCTGAGTGGGTAAGTGCTTATAGAGACAAATGAGCAGAGAAATTGATCTTTAGTTTCACTTCCTTCACTTCACTTCCATAGTACTTCCAATACAGAGCTTCTAAATGTGCCAATGAGGCAAAAGCAAAAATCTGGGAAAACCTAAAGACAGATATAGGATCTTCATAAAATCAGTCATAGTGTATATCAGAGTCCAGAACTGATTCTAGATTCTAAATCAGCTCTGAGCCAGAACTGTGAACGGATTCTAGATCAGTGCAGACTGCACTCTTGTTTAATAGCTTTCATCCATCCAATCAGCCTTTATCTGAACCACTTATCCAATACAGGGTCAGAGGGGGTGCTGGAGCAAATCCAACCACACATTTGTGGTGAAAAGTGGAGAAACAACCTGGACAGGTTGCCAGTCCATCATGGGGCATACTAGCATTCAGTTAGGCCTTTAACTCTGAGACTTCTTAAGAAAACTTTATTAGATTAACAATTTACAGAATATTTTGGACTAAAATGTTACTGCAAACATCAAATGCAAAAAAAGGAACAATCATTAGATTCCAGTTAACATTGCACAAAAAACGCAAAGTAATACTAATCTAATGCTAATGGCTGCCATTTAATTTTTGGTGAAACTAAGGGAAATACAAAAATCAAGGTGTTTCCCACATACCGTAATGTGTGTGAGTATGCATACACACACACACACACACACACACACACACACACACACATACGCACGCACGAACGCACGCACACACGCACACACAAACACACACACACTAGTGTATGAGGTAATGGAACCCGGTCTTCATTGTACTGGACTGGTGGGGGAAGGGTACAGGGCTTTTCCAATAAGAAGCTGTCTGCCTACTCTCCTCTTCATTGGTAAAATAACCTTTAGTATTTATCTAATCTAAAATAATCATTATTTAAAATATTCTTATTGTCATGATTGGCATTTAATGTAAAGTGCGTAGTCACATTTAAAAATATACGTTTTAAGTAATGTACATGAAAACAGATATGTCATTATTTTAAAATTATAAAGAGAGAAAATATTAATAGCCCAGAATTTTGTTTTAAAAATCTCATACCCCTATTTGGACCCTTTTTCACACTAGAACTGCCTTTTTCAGTGAAATGTATAGAAATCTCATTAACACGTATTCCTTCTCCACTATAGAAATATAGTGAATTTGGTGATACAAGGTTTAATCACAACTGGACAGTGGTAATATTATGGACTTGAAACACAGTGCTTTGTTTTGGATATCATATCAAAGGAAAACACCGTGTATAAAGAGTGACATTTTCTGTGGTAACAGACGATGGTGGGGCTGTAGAGGAAGGGACAGTTCTTTGTTCTGATCAAGCAGTGATTTGTGGGAGATTGTGTGTGGTGTGTGTGTGTATGTGTGTGTGCGTGTGTGTGTGTGTGTGCGCGCGTGTGTGTGTGCGCGCGTGCGTGTGTGTGTGTGTGTGTGTGTGTGTGTGTGTGTGTGTGTGTGTGTGTGTGTATGTGTGTGAATGGCCTGTGTAGGTTTGAAGGTTTATGAGATATGTGAGGAAGGGAGTGGTCTTTTTAGGGAGTGTTTTTTTTCCACAACAGAGGGACCGGTGATTTGTGGGAGATTGTGTGTGGTGTGTGGTAGGTGTGTGTGTGTGTGTGTGTCAGTGCGCTACAGGAAGGGTATCAACACTGCAAGCCAAGAGACTTGCCCTTGGAGTTCATTAGCCCACTTATCACGTCCTTGAGCACAGACTGAGCAAACGCAAAGCAGGCACACACACATACACACACACACACACACACACACACACACACACACACACACACATAGTCTAAAAGGGGAGCCTTACTGGCAGGTCATCAGTTGGGAGAACATTTCTGACCATAATTATAAAACTTACACAGAACACACACTCTAATGTACCCACGTGCATCCCATCCTCCTTTTCTCTCTAACACCACCAGAGTAACCATGGCAACCATCATCAGCACTATTCACTGCTGATACATCACACCACATGCAGATGTCTGTGTCTCCCTTCTCCTAACCCCACCCCACCCCCCACCCCCCAGCCCTTTGGTCTCTCCACATCTCTGTCATTCTCATATGCAAATGCACTGAACAGGGTTACAGTTAAATTAATCTGTTCCACATGCTTGTGTGGTCTGTCCTTATCACACCAAGCTGGAGTGATGAAAGCTAACACATGCACAAAGGGTCACTGCATCTTTTAAAACTGTTGCTAATGTAACTCTCATACTGCAGTTGGCGAGAGCATCAAAATTTGCTCATGGCTGAATGCTATGGATGCGAACAGGGTGCTGGATCCTATCCCAGCTCTCACAGAGCAAAAGGCAGGGAAACACTCTGGATAGGTCACCAGTCCATCGCTGGGCAGATACACTCACATCTAGGGGGCAAGACATTAATGTATTTGGATGGGGGAGGCACTCACACAGACTTGAGGAGAACACACAGAAAGCACCCAGACCTGGGAATCGAAACAAGGACCTTCTCAATGTGAGGCGGCAGTGCTAGCCACTGCACCACTGTGCTGCCCAGTAGAAAAACATATACTTTTAAAAGTACATTCAATGTGAAATGACCGAACACTGCGAGCACAATTATTAGGCAAGTGAGTATTTGAACCAGATCTTTATTTTATGTAAATATCCAAGCTGGATTAAATTGAATGCTAATTGGACATTTGACATTACTAAGGATCAAACTTGCCACCTCCTAGTAACAGGATTTGCAAGAGCTCCAAGATAAACTTTCCCTTACATATTATGGGCCAAACTGAGCACAACATGACTGATCCTGTTTCAACCTTCAATAACCAAACAGGGTAATTTTGCAATATTGTGCAACAAGACATTGTATTGCCGGCCCATAGAACCAAGACTTTTCTTAGTGAAAGTTTCAGTTAAGCCTGTGTGCACCGTGTTTTGATGAGTGCCATTATTGTTGTCAACAGTACGTAAACTGATCCACTGGGTATTACCCAACAAGCTTGGCTACTAGACACTTATGTAAGCATTCCAACCACCATTAAACTGAAAAGGTAATCAAAAGGCCAAAGATCTAATCAGACATGTGTTTTGTTTGATCACCACCGTCACATCTGTCTGGCAATTGAACACTGTTTCACTGATAAGCACCAAAGGTTTATTAGCGAAGAGGAAAAAGCATTTCCAGTTCATCAGGTGTGTGCAATGGCAGTGATCTTTCACTCAAGAAGGGCTGCAGATCTGCTCCAGCCGTCCACACTGTAATCAGGGAGTCCCTGCACATCCGCTTTGACCATATGGGCACATCAAGTTCAGCATTCCACAGTCACAGCTGAACAACAGAGCAGGCCGCAGAGAAGAAAAAAATGATGAAAATGACCACCCCAAGGAAATCACTACAACTTGCACATGTAGGAGTTCAGGATAAGAATGGTCACTGTGAAGATATAGTTTTTTATTGAAGAACACACTCCAAGCACCTTAGTTAGGATTAAACTTAGCCTTGGAGCAGAGTTTGAGCTTTGTGTCTCTAAACTCCAGAACAAAATAACAAACCAGAGGCAGTGTTCCTAAAGAACAATTTGTTCTCCTTGAGCCTACTGATCATAATCCTTACAAGCTATAATACAAGCCTAGTCTTAAATCAGAACTCCTACTCTAAGATGCTTTATGAATGCAGAAACTTGCCAGTTCAGTGAACATTTAGGAACATTAACATACAAATCTTGCATTTTTTTGGGTTTATTGAAGGGCTGACTAGAAAACTGATACACAGTAAGCCACTGAGAATGCGCATAAATATTGTGCAGAACAGCAGAAAGGTACTACGAACTACAGAAAAATGGCCAAAAGGCGTGGGACTACCTTTTGGGCAGAGGGTCGAGCAATCAGAGGCAAACATTTCCAGCCAAAGACAAATACTGGGAACTCATTTAACATCTTCTTTTTCCAGACCTGCCGTGACACCAGGTATCGAGCCAAATACGACGAACCCAAATCCAAGCTACTGGAATCTTATTTTTCTCCGCTTTTGAAAGTTTTTCAGCATCACTCCTTCATTTGATCAGCCTGACAGAGACGTGAGGTCAACAAGCCTATTTTCCAGTCTCTGGACTATGAAGTATTTTAGATAGCTCCACTGAGACCCTTCATACGTGCTCTAAAATATATGAGGGAAAAGAGTGAGCCAAGCCAATAAATGGAATATGAAACACACTGTGTCATGTTGCTCTAAGAAGGCATAGACTGCACTGTAGTCGAGACGTGGGATGCTAAAGGGCTTGCTAGACCCTTAGAAGTAAAGGTTCTCTGCATTGAGAAGTAAATCTGGCTAATGCCCTTTTCTTTTTTCACACCCTACATAGTTCACAGAAGGTCTTCGTAGAAACTGAATTAAGTCCTTCTTGGCTCTGCTTCAGAAAAGGCAAAGTGCACTCTCTTATTCCATCAAGACATCTTTATTTTGAATGTCAAGTGGTCACCAAAGAAAAAAGTTGAGGAACAACAAGTTTTTTATACATTTCAAGTTGTTCAGACCCTAAAAGTAAGAACTTGCAGTCGGAATTCAGTTTATTAACCTATCCTTGCAAACAGTCCAGCACTAAGTTCTACTTCCCTGAGCCTGATGGGACCTTACAGAATTCTGTGTTTCATTTTTGAGTTGATATTTCACATGCTGACACTGTAAGTGACACTGTAATGTGGTAGATACTGCAAAGCTTTTTCTTCATTCATAAACATCCATATCATTTGTGATGCACACTCGTATTACCTCTGATATTTTCATAGCTCTGGTGTTAAAGGAGTGAGTGGAAAACCCTCTCAGTAAAACTTTGGATGAAGAGAAGGATGTTAAATTGGTGGAAAGGTCACAAGATCTTTCCCCCATTAGCGTCAATGACGCTAACAGCAGAAGACTGAAAGCTGTTGACTGTTAGATTAAATTTCGCAAAAGATCCATGGATAAAAAGCAGTTTCACAAATGCATGAAACAGAAGTTGTATTATAGTATGACATTTTCAGCCCCATTTTCAGACATTTAGTAAAGAAGTAAAGCTCTGTTAATGTGTCTGTGATCATCCGTCTTTGTTGCACATGAGCAGCTTTGAGGTGTGGGTAGGTCTGGAAGCCACAAGTAAGGAAAAGAAAGCCATGTAAAGGAAAGACTCATTCATACACTTGATTCTTCCTCTGTTCTTCCTGTCTCAGCTAAAAATTAGGAAAAAAAAAAACAACTGCCACTCGCAATCTCCTTTGACCGCTGGCTGTAAATCACAGAAATGCTGCTATGAAGTACAACTTCTGAGGCGTTTTTAGCCCGGCTCTGGCTTTCTCTGGGCAGAAGCTGTCTTACAGAACTAAATCTTACAGAGCCACAGTAAGATGCCAACTCAAACAAGTTTACCTAAACTGGGCCAAGCGCATATGAATCAGCTCAGCATGAGGTTTGGAAAAAAGCAGTAAGGCCTTCTTCCCATCACACAGAAACCTCAAGCAAATGTATGGCCTCTTAATTATAAAACAAACGTACCATATTTACCCCTCGCATCAGCAGCATGTTGGGTAATGGTGGTAAGAGGGCAGAAGGTGGGTGCTTCTGTTGGTGGGAGAGAGATCGATGGAGATACATTGGTAATGGCGTTGTGGGTTTCATGCTGTCAGGCAGCTGGCAAAAGGTTTGTGGCATTCTGGTGCGTGTGCATGAGTGCGAGCATGTGTGTGTGTGTGTGTGTGTGTGTGCGCGCTGAAAGGATGGAGGTCAGAAAACAGACCACCAGGGAGAGGATGGGATTACTGGGTGTGCTGGACAGGGCATGGGAGGGATACTCTGGGTGCCTGACAGTCTACAGCAGGCAGTGAAAGGTTAGAGCAACCACAATTTATAGAGAAGTGTGTGGGACAGAGTTTGTTTAATTTTATACAAACTTCAGGAAAGAATATTCTGACTTTGTAGGAAAACCAGAGAAGTTTTGACTTTTTAAAGTGGTTTAAAAAAATGAATTAGATTTAGTAAACACATTGTTGCTTTGGTAACTAAACATATACATTTTAAACATATACATATAAAATGAATATGTATGAACATGCGTCCTGACATTGTGTAAAAACAAACAAAACATAGTAATGAATGTGTGCTATGCACGCGGCAACATCGTCCATCTGTGTGTGTGCTTTTGCTGCCATCACCTTCATCCATCTGTGTGTGTGCTCTTGCACTTCATTAAAGTACAAGTCAGCTAATAAATACAATGGTCCATAAGCATGAGGTGGAGTGGCTGAAAGAAGAAAAGATTAGCAGGACCACAGTGCGGTTGTGAATCTAATCCAACTCAAGCTTAAATCTGCCCCTGCAGAAGCCTTAATAGAGCATATGCTTCAACCTGTTCTTTAAATCAATATACCTCTTATTATTGCTGGCCCTGTGTTTGTAGCCAGCGGTGGCCTTGTAATTAAATTTCACTCAGCTGAGCTCTTTAATGGGAATAGCAAGGGAAGAGAGAGGGATGCTTATTTTGGAGAATGGTAGGCCATCTTTCCATTCTCAGACGCAGTGGATATATGGCTTGGGTACATCCTTTGAATCACTGCGCTACAGAGGACTTTGATCATTGCAAGCCACTGTCAAAGCCGTTGAACTCTCAGACAATGCCAACGATAACAAAAGCGTGTAAGTATAGAGATATACGATAATACGGGAACAATACTGTTACCAGCAGATATCTGTTTGAAGAAAGAATATCAGCATCTGTTTTTTTTTTTTGGTATTTTATTAAGGCAGGTACATTTTGGGTGAGTTTCATAATGTTGTAAACATTTATGGATCTTGTCTCTTGATAGTGAGGAAACAAATGTTCAAACTCATGTCAACATGTCAAGAAATAAATGAATGAAAGGAATATAATCTGATTGGTAACTCACTTTGTATTTAGTCCTTTTTTATCGACTCCCCAAACATTGGGGTATATCAAAAAACATATGCCGTATATTGGAGCTTTACACTCTGAGAGCAGTCAGATAATAGACACCAGAGACTCTAAGCAAATGAGACAAACAGGACAGAGAAAAGGAGAGGTAAAAATAGGGAAAGAGAAAGTGTGTAGAAGAATAAAAGAAAGCAAAGTAAGGTAGGAAAATTGAGCGGGTTAAGACAGAGCAAGGGATTGAGGGAACAGTGTTGGAAAGTACACGCATGGCAGGGAAGGACAAATCGAAATAAACAGTAATACCGTCCCGTCACCTCTCATTTGCTCCTTTGTGCAGCTATAATAGCTTTTTAGTTCAGACTCTTTTGGCCCTTTTTCGCTCTTTGTTCTGTGTTGGACTAATGCATTTTTTATCTGGGTGCAGCCCCACTGTTCTGCTCATTCTTCACCGCTGCATACTGGAGCCAGGCAGGAGATTTTGATTGGAGAGGTTGGCAGGCCTGAAGGAAGGGCAGGGTGGAGTGTTTGTTGAAGAAAAGACTTGCTTGCCCCATGCTTGCACTCTCTCACACTCTTAAAAACAAGCCTTTTCAGTTTGGGCGAAAAGCCTGTCACTGTACACAAACTATTTCGAAGCAATTCCAAACAACGTCGTCTGAATGCAAATCTAGTTGAAAATATTTGGGCTACTATTTGATCCTGACCAACTGTGCCATTTAGGGCTTTATTAACAAAAGCCAAGACCATCTAATTGTGGCTGGTGAGAAGATGGAAATGGAAAAAGCATGGCTAACGCTTGTTTATGTAATGTCAAGTGAACCTGGTTGATTATAATCTATGGCTGCATGAGTATGAATATGCAAGCCAGACAGGGTGAGTGGTGCTGTGTGCATGTGGGTGTGTGTGCATGGGTGTTAACATAAACAGTTTTGGCACATGCTCCATCTGAGACGTTGATTTAAAAGATAGTGTGTAATGAGAGACAAGCAGCTGCAATAGCACAATGGATTAGGACCAGAGCATCTCCACTTGGTCTCAATCACCTCAAGACTCAACTTGGACAACAGATCCACTTTTGTTGGAGGGGCTTACGAGAGATCTTAGCCAGAAGAGGAGAGAAGCAAAGCAGTACATCATGGTGTCATTGTGTCACAGTCTCGAACACAAAACAAGAGCAAACAGCATGCTGGGAACTCTTCCTGACCTTCTGGAAAGTAAATAAATTGGACGAAATGTTGAGACTGAGACACAACAATGGAAAAATCAGTGCAATCCACATTTCTGGGCCTGGAACAGCTCATGAGGAGGTAGGTAAAACATGGAACACAGTGTGAATCTCCAAACAGACACACACTGGAACTGTTGACCCATGTACCAAGGTGATTTCAACATTATTTTATTTTGCATATAAAAGACAACCTTCACGTTGCTCTTGAATTGGATAAAAAGATGGACTTTTACTCTGGAGTCTTGAATGACAGAATGACATACAAGCTGTAAGAATTTACTGACAGAATTGTACTCTACTGGGACACAGCTTACACCAAAACACGAATCCTCAAGAGCATGTCCCGGATGTTCTGTAAGCCTCTCCTCATGAAGAGCAGATGTCAGAGTCAGCCACCTGCTGTCAGGATGGAGCATCCTGCTTTTCATCTTTCTGGCCTCTAATCATGTTGACCGAATCTGACAATGTGGGAAAGTTAGCACTGGAGAGCCATGTCGTCCTTAAATCAACAAACCATCTGCTGGCTAATTTACCATCCATTTACCATCCTCCCCTTAACCCAAAGAACTGTTCATCTTCAAATTAATCTGCCCTGTTACGTCATGAAATTGGATTATTGGGACCATGAGAACCACCATGACCCACTGGACCTCCTAGTGTTAGGTCCAGCAAGGGATACCAAAAGACCAGATGTTCCTCTCCTCTATGTAGAACTACACGAGGGAGCACCAGTGAAATAAATGCCAGGGAAGACACAGAAAGACAAAGAGACGTTTCTTGAAGAGATAAAAGGCATCATCAGAAGTGGTCATGAAGCAAAGAAAGGAAGAAAAAGAAGCGAGTTTACAGAGATAGGAAGGTGTGAGCTCTTGGAGTCAAATAAAATGGATAATTTTTCTTCATTTTTCTTTTATCTGTGTCAAACGATTGTTTGACATGTTAGAGGAGACTTTGAATTAGATCTGCAGCAATGTAGGACATACATTGTATGTATGGAGAAGGTGGGAGGCTTTTCCAACAACCTGAAGACAAAACCTCTTTTGTTCACCCTTCCGATCAATCAGGTTGAGAAAGCATATTCCACATTTTACACAAAGGGCTAAGACATATTCAGGTCTATGATTTTAAGCTGGTTTCATGAGGATTGCATTGATGCCGCTCTAAATAAATTGAGGATAATTACTGGTCTCTGTTCCAATATATGTGACATTGGCAGATGCACCAATAATTGAGTGTATATATTTGTTAGATCCAAAATGAGTGTCAGAATATTTGTGAAAGTCCAGGCAGGAATTTTTTTGAAAGCTTGAAAAACAAGAGAGAAAGGGAAGGGGAAGAAATCTCAGTGCCATATGGTAGTAAGCATTCGACCTAATGAGGCATACCACCACCCCCCCCCGATCCCGGAGCCCAGCTATCTGCCAATATTTCAGATGTTTGGATTGTGAATAATCAAAGTAAACAGTAACCAATGGTACTTCTGAAGTATTTTTTTAGTGAATCAAGTAATTGTTTTTGCTTCATGGGAATAGAGTTTACTGAGTGCAGTCTTAGACTGTATGCCTGTGTGCCGATGATTGGTGGGTATATACTGTATAGATTATTCTGAAGAGCTAACAGACCATATATTCTAATATTTCATTCAAAAACATTCGATACCTTGTCTGCCAGATCTTTTTTTGCAGTAAATATATTCAGCCCTTTCCTTGGTACTGTACAAAAAAGGGTTTTATGCTGTGCAGTCCTGCATGCTATAGTCTGGGTTAGCAGGTAGCCACAGTCTGGCTCATATTTCCGGTGGGGCACATTTCAACATGACCCTACCGGGGGCCAGGTCTTGTGTTACAGGAAACTGTCCCCAGGTAGCTTCCTCCACCAGGGCTGGCCCAGATGTGTTCTACCCTTGGATTTATTAGACGCGATTAGTCTTTCCGTATGGATTCAGGAAAAATATTACTTAACACCGTGGTGCACATGATTGCTGAGACAGGTGGAGAGAAGGCAGAAATTTACTGTGGTTTAATGTGAGGAACTGCACTCGATATTGCTGCACCTGCACACACACACCCACACACACTAAGCACACATAACACACACCATACTGTTGAGTGATGTATCTGATAAAATCCCTCTAAAGTTCTTCCCAGCACAACCTGTGTCTAATGTCTAGCATACATAAGCAAGCTTCAGAGTGGAATCTCCATTTGATTTGTTTTCTAGTGTTGGTGAGTAGATCAGAGATCAGAAGAAAGAGGCTGTCAAGGCACAACTCACACAGGAAAAGATTCCTCTCCAGTTCGGTGCGGAGTTGATAAACACAAGCACTCCTGCCTCAAATGTGAAAGTAATCAAAACACACCCTGGAAAATGCTAAGGAAGCTGTCAAGTTTGTTTCTTTTTTGCCTACAGAGTGGAAATGGCTGTAATTTGTCACTCATTTGTTTTGAGATCATATGTGATGGTCTGGAACTCAAAGCGGACTCTTAAGTCATCACAGCTAACACTAACAGGCATATGATTGAAAGAGGACAAGAGGAAGCTGACCCCTCAGGAAAAGTCAAAACAGAGTCAAGGAACCACACTGTGGACCGTGACCTGGGACCATCTTCTACAGCCAACATGCTGAACTTCAATCATTAACTGAGAAGCTGAACCCCTAACGGGAAAGTTTAACCAACATGAAAAAGGAAACTCCCTGCAGTACACCCCCTCAACTGAATGTACGACACTCTACCACATGCACACAGAGAAGTCATTCTCAGCTCTGCACGCCTTTCATTGAATAGGGTCTGGTTATCAATCTAAACCCTATCCACCGGACCTAGCAGGAAAACATTCTGAGAACCAGAGACGATGGACTCCATGAGAAGCCACTCTAGGGAGATCAGGGAAAATTGAACAATAAATAGACTGGTCTTTTATTTCAATGTTAGGTAAATAATATATCACACTATACTGCAGATAAGGTCTCCCAATGCATAAACAATGAACCCGAAACCCTACGAAGAACTCCCCAGTGCTGCTAGGATTCCCCAATTATATGATTCCACCAACACTGGGAGAGTAAACACTTTCGCTTTCCCCAAGTCAAGACATCTTTCAAACAGACGCTGCAGCAGCATCACTGGATAGCTCAACACACTTTCAGGAGACTCTGGCTCTGGCTTGTATCACACCATCCTTTGTAAACACACAGAGCAAAGCCAATTCTGCACTCTTGGACTCCTGGTGGTGGCATCACCAGGACTTGAACTTGGAGTCTTCCAGTGATAGGGCCATTGCTTAGTAACTTGCCATCTTGCTGCAGACTGACACCAGACCCTATGCTTGATGATCAAATTCATTTGTCATTTCATTTGTAAAAATGTACAGATTTCACTCTCTACAATTTAAACAAAAAGAGAAAAGGAGAACCTCTAAAACATCAGGGTGAGGCTTGATGAGAAGGAGCCATCATGGAACTCCAGCTCCTGAGTCCCCGTGGAACATAACCAGGAACCACAGCTGGTTTGGCGCTGTACATGCCAGCATGTGGAGCACAGTGCAAGTAGGATGTGTGGGGGTTGCAGTGGCACTAAAGCTAAAACAATCTCATCTTGTGGATTGTACGAGTGTCCTGATTTATTCCTTTGGGGCTTGTGGAATGTGGAGGAACGAATAAAATCAAATTTTAGTACAGAGAAAAACCAACAGTGGTAGCGGGCAGCATAAAATGAGTTCTAAAGATGGTGTCAACTAATAATACCTAGCAAGACATAGCTTTTACACAGAAAAACACTAGACTTCCTCTGCACTGACATTTTATCATTAGTGGCAAAGAACCAAATGTTTTTGATCTAGCATGAAGCAGTATAGATTGTGTTTTTTGATCATTCTAAATTTGGCTCATATCAGCTCTTATAAACCTCTCTCCTTTCCAATACCTGTTCTATTTTCTTATATTCTTCTCTATGTAATCTTTCTAATTCTAGAGTCAATGTGTTTGTATTATTGTGGCACTACCCTTCTTCTTGCACAACTATTCCAGTTTTAGGGAACCCACATTTTAAATTTCTCTGATCACTGACCAACCGGCCTATCCAAATATAAATTAAATGAACCTGCAACTGTGTTGAATTCCAGTATTTATCTGAAATATTTTTTCTGGAAGGTGTTTTTAGTACAGATGCTTCTGTTGGAACCATATGAACTCCCAGACTTTTAAAGATTGTGGTGTTTTGCAAGGGAAAAGGAAATAAGAACAGATGCCCCCATTTCTCTTTCTGTTGTTCAGAGCTAAAACAACCTGAAGACAGAAATAGATACTCAGAACAATGTATGATATTAAAGTTAATGGGACTGGTCGTAAATCAGCAGCTAAAAAAAAACATTGATTTCCATCAGCCAAGCCACACTGTAGTCATAGGTAGCCTCAATAGGTGAAATTAAAATCCACCATCCAATTTATCCAAGTAGGTGAAAGATACATAAAATCTGAATTAGAAATCCAACGTGGAACTTAATCCCATCATTGAATCCCACCATTGTACTGTTGTACACTGATATAAGTATGAATTATGTGGCCTGCATCACAGCATAGTATGATTAACGACTATCTATTTAATAGAAATTTAAAATTACTTTTCTAATTGTTTCACCAACACACTCATGTGATTCCTACCTCAAGGAAACAGGTCCCGGCAGCTGTGTTCTCTTTGATGGACACGTTGTATGAGCTGCTCCCAAAGATCGGCTCATTGTCGTTAATATCCTGTAGGTTGATTTCCACCAAGGCAGTGGAGGATAAGGGGGGCTTCCCGCCATCTGTAGCCACTACCTTGATACTAGGCCTAGGGTATGCCTCATAATCCAGCTGAGTTGCTGTAGTTATGATTCCTGTCACAGGGTCAATAGTGAACCAATCAGAATGTGTGACCTTATCGGGCAGGATACTGTAGCGTACATCACCGTTAGGGCCTTGGTCTTTGTCCCTGGCTGTAACCTGTAATACAAAGCTTCCTGGATAAACCACTTCTGGAATAGTCTGCTTGTATGCCTGTTGGTCAAACAGTGGGGGGTTATCATTGATGTCTGTGACCTGGATTGTAAAGGATGACTCAGCTCGAAGTGGTGGGGTGCCCGAGTCCGTCGCCATGACACGAAGTTCATAAGAGTCTCTCTCTTCACGATCAAGATCCTGGTCCACATAGATAAGGTATATAATGCTGTCCTTAGTAGTGAGGGCAAACTTACCATCTCCACCTTCCAGGGAGACATTGACGTTGGAATATTCCCCGTAATCAGGGTCTGAGACTGAGATCCTGGCAACGTACTGCCCAGGCTGGGCACCCTCAGAAATTCGTGGGGAACCATCCTCACTGAGGAAAATTATGGTCATTGTGGGCTGGTTGTCATTGTAGTCTCGCACATGAATAGTGACAAAGGCATTGGTGATCTCTGGTTGACTAGCATTGTCTCTGGCCTGCACCACCAGTTCATGTACCTTCCTTACTTCATAGTCCAAAGGTTTGTTGAGAGTGATAATTCCGGACCGAGGGTCAATTACAAAGTACCTGTCCGGGTCACTTTGCCGGCGATTGATTTCATATAGCACAAGGCCATTGTCACCCTCATCAGCATCTGAGGCAAACACTTGAAGGATATTACTACCCTGGGGAAGGCTTTCAGAGATCATGGCATGGTACCTGCTTTGATTAAAAACAGGAGCATGGTCATTTATATCTTGCACAGTGACATCAAGTGTCATCTGCCCAGTTTTCTTAGGAGAGCCTCCATCAAATGCCTCAAGTAGCAAAGAGTAAGAAGACCTCTTCTCACGGTCAAGAACTCCATTGATCACCAGGTCTAGATAAAGGACTTTGTTTACTGCCCTCTTGGTCTCCAACCTGAACACTTGGCCTACATTGCCTTCTTTGATGACATATCCCTGCGTGGTGAACTGGTCTTTGTCTGCATCAGTGGCTGGCTCCAGGGAAAACTTGGTACCCACTGCAGTCTGTTCAGGGATCTTCAGAGATGCCTTTTTATTGGGGAACACTGGTGCATGATCATTGATGTCATTCACTGTGATGGATACTTCCACTGTAGTTCCAGTCATGGTAACTGCAATAAAGCTGTAGTGATCTCTCTCCTCTCGGTCCAGCCGCCGAGCGGTCTTGATGATTCCAGTGGTCTCATCAATACTGAGATCACTTCCCACACCAGTGCCTTCAAGATCAGAGATGAAATAGAGTGATGCTGTTTCATCAGGCGGTAATCCAGCACTAATGTCACCCACTATTGTCCCTGCAGGCTGCTCTTCATCCAGCTGTAGCTCCAGCACACCAGGCGTCACACCTGCATTGACAGTTACCATTGGCAGCCCCACAGTCACAAACAAAAGCAGTAACATCCTCAGACTCCCACTTCTTTGCTTGTCTCCAGGGCCTTTGAATAACATCATCATGGCACAACTCTCTTACACCTGCAAGAAAGGAGAGATAAAACAGATAGTTACAACCACAACCACATTAAGAAACACAGTTAAACTCCATGACATTCTTTAAATGCAGGCATATGTCAGACTCTACCAAATCAGTCCATAAGGTTCTGGAACGCATGAAAGAGGTCTGGTGTGGATCATTCTGCATTTTCTTAAGAGAGTAGAGGCGAGGAAAGGCTTTAGCCCAGTCGGGACACTAAGACTGTAAGACTGTAAGCTCCCTTTCGTGTATCAAACTCACAGTTCTTCTCAAAACATAACACAATCCTCACGCATATCGTACACTTGGGAAACTCTTTTATACTTGATCTGTTAAGCTTTGTCAGGAATTTCAAACTGCATCAGGAATGGCAACAGTGCTACCTAATATAAAGTGTTTTATAACTGCCCTACTTACCATGCCAAACAGTTCATTATCTTGTGAGATTGTAGCAGATTTTTTTAAACCATCTTTGATAGCAATGTTTTTTAAACAGTTGATTTGAAGCTTATATAGGCTAATGTTTGAAAATGAAAATTTCACTTTAAAAAGCCTGTGTGCACATTCTGTAGAATGGGTAGCAGTGCATGACTGGAATGAGGCATAGATTTAATGATGTTTAAAGTGCTGAACATGTGGCGGTAGGGAAAGGCTTATTCATTTGATTCCCCATGCCGTTATTCATTCAGGAGAGCTAAGAATGTTCTCTGACTATGGTCAAATGAACCCAAAAAAGGCTAAAAGTGGAAAATGTACAATTTTTTAGAAGCATTTTGCTTTCATGAGAGAGAGAGAGAGAGAGAGAGAGAGAGAGAGAGAGAGAGAGAGTGTGTGTGTGTGTGTGTGTGTGTGTGTGTGTGTGTGTGTGTGTGTGTGTCTACTCCTGTCACATATGGGAATGCAGAACACTGAGAGCCACAGGTGGCCAGGCATGCAGATGCTATTTCATACGGAACTAAAAAAACTCTACAGAGATTAGTCGATTGTACAGCTTCGACTGGAACTGCAGACCTCAGAGACCCGTCTGTTCTGTACTCGGGGAGAGCTCCTTATTGGTGAAAGTAGGGGGGTTCTCTAAACCATGCTGCCTTAGCGCTGAGGACCGTCGTTGCAGACTGCATTTATGGCTAGATCAATAGACTGCAATTTGTCTGTGTCAGGACTCTTTTAGAAAGTGGTCTTCAATAGGCCACAGAGACCATAAAGGCAATAAAAAGAACTATTGAGTTCGGATTTAAATTGAACTGGATTTTCTTTCTGCTACTTCAATAGTTTTGACCACATGGCTTCAGTTTTGATGCATCACATAAGGCCACTCTTTTACACTCCCTCTAGTGGCAAAAGACAGATTTAAAAAGAGGGCGCAAAAAAAAACAGGTGTGTAAATTTAAAAGTGAAGAAAAAAACTTAAAAGTATGCATTATTTGAGATTAATAAAAATCACTTATGTGTTAATAGATAGACAATATAGCGGAATATAAAAAATGTATAGCTTGGCAAGTGAAAACATCTGAAATCTGTTTAATACTTCAAATAATTCTCCTTTTGATATGTAAAAATATTATAAACTCAAAATGCATTTTTTTACCTTTTTTAAATGCTTTTCCTTGTATATGCTATTTTACCACAAGAAATCCTTTAAATTACTGTGTGCATGTGTGTGTGTGTGTGTGTGTGGTTGTGTGTGTCTGTGGTGCACATATGTGTTTAATCATAGTTAATGTTACAAAAGTTTACCCACACAGGCGCAGATTACCAAAAGGTCTTTATGAAGTTTACCCTACACAATAATCCGTTAGACTCCCATCACCAGCACATGTAACCAGAGACACAAAGTATGACTCTATCATCATCTGACCCTCATGTCACCATTTTTTGTCCCATCATACAGTCTTCTCACTGGAGAGTCTATTTCCAAAGATTGATCAACACCAGCCTTGTCTATAGAACTAAACTGCAAAGTGGACATTACTGCTCCACAAAGATTTATGGTACTATGAGACTATGTATGCTAAGGTATAATGATACTGCACTAATACTGATGTCAGTATGCAAATGAGAAGTATCAGAAATCCCTTTTAATTATGCACTATAGACATCTTGAATGATCTATTTAAAACATACATCAAAGATAAGCGATAGATTAACCAATCTTTTCATCCAGTTTCATATCCACTATATTGCATTTAGGATGTAATATTATTACAATATGACTTACAATATGACTTACAATATGACTTACTATATGATTATCCATCCATTCTCTCACACTGAGGGTCAGTTTTTCTTGGTTATTCTTAAAGAAATTAAATAAACTCGTTCACTCCACGAGTGAACTACAGTCTGGCCTCAAAATATGCTTCCACTTGTGGAGGTGCCCGAAATCTTGATCGAAAGTAGTCAGTAGACAGTAGGTTGAACAAGGTACTGTTCCCATTACTGTTCTCTGATGCTGATGCTGAATATGGCTGCCCCTTTCTCCACTGTCAGTGTATGTATATTCTGTGTGTGGTGTGCTGTGTTTTAATAAGCACAAAATCGCCATTTTAACTTTTCATTTTCACGATATGCTGAATATTGGATCTGGGGGTAAAACTGGGGTTCAGGGAGTCACTCCTCCTTCAGGCTCCAGCTGGAAGTGCAGTGTGCTCTAATGCACGAAACAGACACAGCAGGAACACAAGGGCCATGCGAAGCCAAGTTAAACAGCATCCTCCAAGGAGCTCTCTGAATAGCCACACTGCCTGGACAATGTGTCTTATTCTTATATTCAACGGCTTATTAAAATATATGGCAGGGACCCGTCTGTTTCTCCATCACACAGAATAAACAGAAGCCAGACTGAGTGATTGACAGTGGCGTCTGAGAAGTGCAAGTAGGGGGCTTTCTGTTCTTTGCATTGCTAAGCGCTGCCACTCCAGAACTACAGCCACCATCTTGGAACAGCTGGGGAGCAGGATTTGAAGCGTCACTCAGACATTGTGATTCATTGTGTTTGTTACCGCATCTATTACAATTCCTTAAATAAATTGTCAACATGTGTATTAGGAGAGTGTGATTTGATGCACTGCAAAAAAAGTAGTATCTTGACTGAAAGTTGAGACCCCTTGGACTTGGACCCCTAATAACAGACTTCATACTGCTTAATAAATACCAAATAAGTGCAGACTGTTTATACATGAAATTTCAACATCTAACACAGATTTCTGCTGCAGATAAGCTAATAAAACCATTGCGGATTCAGGATGGAGGCGGCAAGAAAGACTTAAACCATAGCAGATGTCTCCAATTTGTCAGTGATAGTATTCCACATAGTTTCAGGTTGTTCTTCCGCTATGTGCTTAAGCATCACTATAGATGAGTAGGCCAGTTATAATGATTAAAAGCGCTTTCTGCTTGTTTTAAATAATGACAGGTCATGAAATGCCTTTCTGAAGGTTTTTACAGGATGCTGACTTGCCGTTAGTGCCCTTTGCTATCCTGGGCTGAATGGGTATGTAATGTACTCCTGCTCAGTTCATGGACTCTAGGACCACAATGCCTGAGCCTTCTGCATGTAGCTGTCCAGCTGTCATCTGGGAGATAGGTTTGGGAAGAAGGTGGTAGACGGGTCTCAGCAAGCAACAGCTTTTATGAATGAGGATCCTTTTACATTTATGTGCTGAGGAATGGCAGCTGTAATAGTGCAGTTGATTCTGAAGAACTACAAAAATATAAAAGCTTTAAAGAAGAATTCAGAGTTTTCCAAAAATTTCATAGTTCAGTTACTGAAAGAGAAACAAGGTTGTTCAGTGTGATCTGTTTTACTTTGACGTGGATTTACTTTATATCAAGGGCTATAGGAACCAGCGTTCCACTGAAGTAAATCAATTTTCTATTTAAAAAATTATCAGTGAACACATCTGAGTCTTTATGTTATGCCAACAGTAGTGTTAAAAAAATAAATGACGACATCATACCCTTCATAAAATTGTGTGTTATGGGCTACAGACATCATATTTTTTACAATTTCATGTAACAGTATTCTGCAAAGTAACTTTAACAGGCATAAAATGCATCTGGCATCTGATTCCTATCACAACTTCAATAAACAACTCTCACTCTAAATCAGACAATTTCAAGCCATATATTAACAAATGACTTATGCAGAATTGAACGATCAGAAGATTTCTACTTTATATCCATAGTGTATACAATTTAGGTACAAAAGGTCCCAAATACCATTGTACTTACAATGATATCTGGAATAGTAAATAGTAAAAAGGAAAGCCATGTGTAAGAACAGGAATTCCTTTGTAAAGTATCTGATGTCAATCTCACTTCTCTGCAGAGTAGTGAAGTAGCAGAACTCACATAGAATAAGGCTGTGTAAGAATATGTTAACAGAGACGCATTTGGCGACTCCTGGGGCACTTACTGTATGCTTCCCTTAGAACTTTAAAACTTCTTTATTGCAATAAAGTCTGTGATGATGCTCCTGAGTGCAATCACAGTGTAACTGGTTCAGTGTGTAAAGACCCTCTGTGCTCTTTAACAAAACACTTAAATACTAAGACAAGACTGGTGCAAAGGAACAGGGGTGCACGAAAAACCAACTACCCAAGGACTAGTCGACCTGCGCCAGTACCAAAGCATGACTCAAGCCATGGACGATTCCACTTTCAGTAGATGAACAGAGATTTCATGCTCATGAAACTCATGAAACTCATGAAACTGTGGATGCAGGCTCAGGTGAACAAATGAAAAGCTGATTTTGCTTAATTGATAAATTGATGCTGCAAAGCAGCTTTTGTTGTCCGCATATTTTCATTGAGTGTGACGAGGATGGACAGGATTAAATAAATTGAATTGAATTTAATTGATTAGAAATGAGTATATTTGAGGGACAGCTCAGGCTAGAAGTTCTGCAGACAAGGTTAGAGAAGCAAGGTTGTGTTGGTTTGGACATGTCCAGAGTTTCCATTCTCGAGAAGATGCTGCAAGCCAGCTGGGACCATGTGGTGTAACACTTTTCCGTACAGTTCTCTTTGCAAACATACATAAGTGCACACATACTGACTACCTTTTTGCAGCCTTCAAGGGAGGCAGGTTTAAATGGCATATGAAGCTTCTCAAAAGAGTGTTGTAATGGCTGAAATGTGGTTCTGTAATCGCTGTAAAAATTAGAGGAAATAAACTCCAGGTCCTCCAAGTTTCCATTCTCAAACTGGAAGCAAGGCCAGAGAAAACAAAACAGGGGTTTTAGGCACTGACCCCACAAGTCCAGGTGATACATGTTTCATGCCAGGCACTGCACTCATATGGGCCGTTGGCTATTACTGCAAAACCTGAATTTTCAATACTATCACCAGTGTGGATGCTGGTTAAGTTTTACTAGTCACTCTATTACTCTGATCCTTTCAATATACAGTTACAGAGTTTGCTGAACTATTGCTTACTCCTGATGAAGTTGATCAGCCAAAACATGTTTGGTGTCCAAAGTTTGCTTCTTTAGTTTTACACTTGATAACAAGTAATGAATACTAACAAGCTGACAAATAATGGAAACTTACACTCCACCACTGTGTAAACTGCATGCCGAAATATTACACACTTGCCTTATAAAGTAATGGGGCCAAGCAATGTATGACACACTGTTTTCTATTAAAATGGACGATCCTACATAAATGGTTCATGCTTCAAGATATCTGCTACCACTGTTTATGTCTACTACTGAGTTCTGCTGAGACATTCTTCATAAGTTTGTTTTTCTTTCCAAAATCTTAAATCTATCCATTCCAATGAATACATTTCACCATTGCCAAATGTCATTTCCCTTGTCATTTCTGTCTTGGAGCAGTGGCTCCAAGTGATTTTCAGGTAAACCTTTCATATCTCTAAATCTTCTTGAAAAAGTCCACTGGAAAACTGCTAAAAGCCTTCTTTTTCCCCATGGGAACTGTGAAGCGCCAACCAAGGGTGACTTAAAAACGTGTAAAAATGCTGAGCACTGAGCAGCCTCCAACAAAGTTACCGCATGACATCCATCTACTATCTACTTATTACTGACACCTAACAATATAACGGCTCTGTTTAATTCCGACTTTCCAAAAAAATTCAATGATTAAACAAAAAACACGGTGAAAAGTGCGGTCAAATGAATCAAAAGCATCAGTTTATTATAAATTACTTTCCCATCTCCTTGTTTCGCCAATGAAAAGTTATATTGTTCTTTCGTGAGTAAAATAAACGCAGAGTAGTGCAATTTGCTTCTTTTTCAGCTGTACAATCTGCAGATATAAATTCAATATCATAATCAGATTAGGGCATAGCAGACATTTCACTTCACTGGGGACACACATGGCTCTCTGTGAGAGATATGACGACCAAGTACTGGAGCAGTGAATAACAGACAAATCAAAAATAACCTGCGGTTTCAATGTTATGATCGGAGCCTAGTTCATTCCTGCAAGGCTTACGGTGTGATACTCATTCTCTTGAGGAATAAAAACCCCACAGGAAAACAGATATGGCAAGGGAGACTAGGTCATTTATTATTAATGTGCAAAAGGCTGGTTATTGGAGAAGACAAGATGTTAAACACAGCAATGTCAGCAGATCAGGTTCCTGTGTACTCTACTGCAGACTCTAGCCATCAAGTGTTGCGCAGTGACGTCAGGATGTGATGCAATTTCACTGCGAGATCAAATAGAATACAGTCTGACTAGGTCTAGGCCCAAGACATAGATGATAAACCTCTGATTGACAGAAATAGGCTCCACTGTCTGACTATGCCTTCTTAGAACTGTGATGAATGCTGCTTGTGCATGGCACTCTGTGGGTTGCCTTCACTTGAAACATTCAGGAATCCCTGCATCAGTCATTGCTTTGAACTTCCTTGCTCATTTATTCACTTGCGTAATGTGCCCAAACGAGACGGGTTGTCACTGTGAAGTTGACACCAGCTGAGATACTTAGCTTCTCCATTAAAAAACAAGACTGGGTAACCCAGCAGTGCTTTCAGTACTGTATCTAGCTCATCATAGTAATTAAAACTGACCATATTACATGATCATTTCAGACCCAGCTTCTTCAGCCTTGAAGTTGTGGAAAACTCAGTTTGAGCTCATGTATTTCTTCTGATCTGCAATGAGTCAGTATGCAGGCCTTGTATGACATCTTTTGAACAATACTAACTCACTGAGAAAGAACCTAATTCTTTGTGTCCTTTGAGCCCATCTGGGGCTCATAAATATTTTCCTATTTCTCACATTTACAAAAAGAATAAAACAAAACAATTGTACAAGCTTGTATGTGAGCAATCTATGGATATTAAAATGGAACATGTGAATAATACAGCTTTGGGTCTCAATAAATATCAGTCTAAACCTGGCTGTAGGGTTTATAGCCTTTTGTTGAAGCCAAAGAGCCGCTCACTCCTTCCAAAGGTAAGCTCCAAAGCTGCTGTTGACAGAAGCTGATCTGAGACCAGTTTGTGGCTGTTTTGCAAAAGTTCAGGTTAGAACTAAGGGTGGGACAGCTTGTCCAAAATCAGCAAAGAACTTCCACCCAAAAAAGTCTATGAAAGTTACAGGAACTATGCCTCAGTAGAAGTTCACATGGACTTGAGCAAACTCAGGCGTTATCTCCAAGCATTGCGTTTCCAGTCCATTTGGCTGAGGTTAGGCTTGAGCTAAATGGCCATTTCCGACAAAAAATGGCACCACACGCAGTCCAAGCAGGCAGCTGAAGGCTATTAGAATAAAATAAAATGTGAACTATTGCCTCAGTTACTATCGGAAATGCAACCGCTGTTTATGAAAGGTTTGAGAAATATAAGGAACTTTTCATGACATGACATTCATAACATCAACAGTGATCGCCAAAAGGTTCTAAACAAGTTCCTTTTGGTGGTGCTCACCACAAGTGATGCAATTCTGATGACATTTGTTCTTCCTGAGGTACAAATATTCTCTTGAATTGGCATGAATCAATAGAACTCATAATTTTAAACCAAATCTTGAAAACAAATCTTTCTCTCCATGTAAGTTACTCTGCCATAGTATACATGCAACTCTAGTTGACATAAACCCAGCAACCTTTGGATACCTATATGCCATGCACAGTGTCTTAACAGAATACATAGTTGAAATAATCCAACAAAAACAGAGAAGCATAAAAAGGCGATTGAGGCAACTAAGCAGCTTTTGATTTGGCATTCCGCAATCTCACTCAACAAGAATACACCATTACCTTATTATCCTTTTTAGAGAGGCTATTAATAATAATAACCTTCCATGGGCAGAAAGGGGACCTGGGTTTCCAGGAGAACAGCATTATTCTGGAGCATTTAGACATAATAGCTTTTCAACTAAAGCGCCAAAAAGCTGACAGCATAAGCTAAGTATAGAGAGCGTGTTGCAAACTAATTAAAATGGAATGCTTTGCAGACATTAAGTGATTTTTCCCCAAGACCGTAGTATTGTTCTTCACATCATGAGGTGGTAAGACACTGATGATCGATAAATGAAGATGCCATGAGCAAACGGGGAGGGTTTGTGTCACGTGGCGGGGGGCGGGGCTCGCACACAGGTGCCCAGCGACCTCGCTGGCACCGGCGCGTTACAGTTTGGAGTTAAATTCTTGTGCAAACATTTCCCCTGGCTACTTAAGAAAGAGGGATCAGACGTACAATCCTATTTGTTCTCTTTGCACTTTCACTCGTGTCATCTGTTACTCATTCTAGTGTGAGTCAGTGTGTGTGTGTGTGTGTGTGTGTGTGTGTGTATGTCTGTGAGACTATTTGTCATTGTAAACACACCACAGCAGACAGTGCATGACAACAAAATGCTTCTCTGCATACAACTCCTTCAGGAATGATACCAGTGGGCAGCTATACATCCAGCACCCAGGACACAGTGATGGTGGCAGTATCTTGATCAAAGGTATCTCAGGTCAAACTTTTGGTCTCGGACCACAATGTGTCTCACACAATGTGTCATACAGCGACAGCTGAGCTTTGCATCCCCAAAGATGAGAGATAAAAAAATAGACAAAGGATGTATAGTACCCCCATAGCAGAAAGATCCCTACATCTCCCAAAGTACCAGTGTTTCTGAAGTAGAATAATTCTCCAGTTCTCCATAAAATCTAAACTTCCACCTTTATTTTTGCATCTATCAATTATTGAGATAAAGCAGTGAGTCACATTCCAATCGTGCATTGTAGTGATTATTTTTAAGAACCTCTTCTTCAAAATATTGTGCAAGTGTGGGTTTCCTCTCTTTCAGTGACACTTGAGCCACAATTGATTTTTCTGAATATATCTGACTGCTCGAGAATATGGTGGAGACTAAATACGACTTTAAAATGAGCTGCATTTCTCCTGCATTCAAACTGCAAATTCATCAGGACCAATGGATTTGTATTCTGATGAATATGAATTTGTGACTGAAACATCAGTAGTGGTTGTAAGAGGCCACTCAATTTTTTAAAAGCATCTTTCAACTACCAAAAGAACAGAACTACAACATAGAGCTAATTTACAATATAAAGTAGATGTGTTTATACATTTTACAATTCAGTGTTTAATTTTCTTACTGAAAAAGCAACAGAATGTTGATCAGTACTAAAATCCTTAAAAAACACATTCAGTACCAAAATACTAGTGAAGTGAATAATCCCAGATTGGCTTTATATCCATACACAGTGACACTCACACTGTCCCACATCTGAAGCTCCCCACTAGCACTGAAAACCTTCGGTCCTCATCAACTGCAGCTGTGTGATCCCCATCCAAGTGATGACGAGCAGCAGTATTAAAAGACTGCCCCTCACTGGGCACTGTTTTATTTTATGGTTCTGTGATCTGCAGCTCACGCTGGGAATGCACATGTGTACCCTGTGTGCCCAGACCTCACAGGTGCTCTACTGGAGATTTTCTCAGTCTCACGTCTGAGGATAGATGCACTGCACATGTTTTAGTGCAATTGAGTGCGCATTTCCCCCCCACATCTAACATGTCCAACTCAGCTCTTTTGGCAATTATTTTGGCAATTATCAAGCTATTGAGGGTGTGATACACTTGGGGTAAATGCAAATGTGCAATGCTTGAGGTCCCAGTGGTGGTAATAGTGTCTTCATTTGATCTGAGACAAATAGTGTGACTCAGGTCTTTACACTGGCTTCCAATTAGATACAGAGCTGGGTTCAAAGCACTACTCAATAGTAATGAGTCATGGGTCTTAAATATATTTCTGAGCTATGTAAGCCTGGTTGGAGCTAGTCAGCTATTGGTGCCCCGAGCTGAAACTAAACAGGGTTAAAAACGCATTTAACCTTCTTCGTCTTCTTTTGGCTGCTCCGATTTAGGGGTCACCATGGTGGATGGTTCGTTTCCATTTCTTCCGGTCCTCTGCATCTTCCTCCTTTAAACAAACCACCTGCATGTCCTCTCTCCCCACGTCCATAAACTTCCTCTTTGGTCTTCCTCGTTTCCTCTTTCCTGGCAGCTCCATCTTCAACATCTTCCTCCCAATATAATCCTCGTCTCCAAAACGTCTAACCTGAGCTGTCCCTCTAATATACTCATTTCTAATCCTGTCCATCCTCGTCACACCCAGTGAAAATCTCAGCATCTTTAACTCTGACACCTCCAGTTCCACCTCCTGTCTTTTTGTCAG
This sequence comes from Hepsetus odoe, assembly GCA_017165825.1. Lineage (NCBI taxonomy): Eukaryota > Metazoa > Chordata > Actinopteri > Characiformes > Hepsetidae > Hepsetus > Hepsetus odoe. Next base: position 11,484,564 of record CM029383.1, on the reverse strand, counting down.
TGCCACCGTCTCCAACCTGTGCAACATAGCTGGTCTTACGGCCGCCCTGTAAACCTTCCCTTTTACTCTCGCTTCTACCTCCTTCAGATAATTAGATGAAACATTTTTATGTTTGCATAAAAATCTAATATGCACTTTTATCTGCAGTTTTTAAGTACTACTGTAAATTCATATGAATTAAAATCTTCTTTAATCTTTTATCTCTTATTTTATTACTTTTTTCTCTGCACACTACATGACCTCTGTGAATGATAACATGCAATACAAAGAATCTTGCTTTTGAGTTCTGAGTTGATTTAGAGAGCCTGAATCTCCAGTGTCCTCTGGAGGTCTAATGCACTGCTTGGGTATAAAAACACATATTTCTAACAAGCTAAAGAAATTAACTGAGCAGGGAGAAAAGGACCCACTGGAGATCCCGTGTCTTTGGAGTGAGAGAGTCCATCTCTTGGCACCAGAATAAAGGGAGGTTATTGGGTTCATGACAAATTTCTTCTGCCAGGATTAATCAAGAAACAGATTCAAGTATTTTAGTGTAAAAACGGTAAAGAAATAATTAACAAATAGTACTGTAGCCCAGTAATACAACTTTGCATCCCCATTACAGTCATTCCTTAAAAGTCAGTCTGTGGTAATTCATCACTGAGGCTGAATGAACAGTGGCTGGTTTCCTGACTAGTAGTCCAACCATAGCATGGTTAGATATATCTAAAATCTAAACCTAAACATTAACCCTAATCCTAAACTATAAATCCTAAACCTAAACCCTAACCCTAAACCTCAATCCTAATCCCCAAACCTAAACCACAACCCTAAACCTTAACCCTAATCCTAAACTCTAAAACCCAACCCTAACCCATAAATCTAAACCTTAATCCTAATCCTAAACTCTAAAACCCAACCCTAACCCATAAACCTAAACCTTAATCCTAATCCTAACCTCCAAATCCTAACCCTAACCCCTAAAACTAAACCTTAACCCTAACAATTAATCCCAGTGTTAAACCCTAAACCTAACCCCCAAGCCTCAAGCCTAACCTTAAACCTTCACCCTAACCCCTACCCCTAATTGCCACACCTAAACCCCAACCCCTAAACCTAAACCCTAAATCTAAACCCTAATCTACAACACTAAACATAAACCTAAACCTAAATCCAATGATGGATTATAAACCCTACACCCTAAGCCCTCACGCAGAGGCAGGACGTTTTGCTGGGTGAGATGAGAAGCTGGAACAGCGGTTTTCTCTGAGCGATCAGACTCTTCACACAATCAAGTTACCGTTTCATCCACAGGGGGGTTTAAACCCGCCTGTCATCCCACCACTGATCGATATCCCCTCATTCCTGCTGTTAAACAGGCAGCCGGACGGAGCAGGTCTTGTGCAGATCTGAGGACTGAAGCGTCCAGTCAGCCCGGCTGGACCTCCGGGGGACGTTTCGCTCTTGATCTGGGAGAAAGAAAAAGACATTCGCCTTTCACTTACACTCATGTGCCCGCGGCTCAGTCCGTCGCCCCGCTGCAGCTGCTCTGCGGCTGTTTCCAGCAGCTCCGGGACAGAAAAGCCTCCTGAACACTCTCACACAGACCCCGTCCGATCTGGCTCAGTGCGTCCGTTTGATGAAGCAGAATCTGCAGCAGCCTCCTCGGTGTCTCCTCCAGCATCTATTCCTGCGAGGACAGCCGAGCGAGCGCTCCGCATCTCACCGCCCGAAACCTGACCCACAGTCGCCGTTAGTTTTTTTCCCACCCGTTTCCCGCGGAGCCCCGCCCCCCGCGCGCCTGTGTCGACGCCAATTGGCTGATAGTGCAATGGATTCGGCTCAGCGAGGCGCGATGCTAATGAACACAGAAAAATCTGCCAATCTTTGATCAGAGGGCGGGGTTTGGCGGAATATGGGTGGTAAAAAAAAAACGAACGCAGCCCAGCCTCTTTCTCATTTGAGTTGCTAATATATTCGACACGTGGGGAGCTACACACAAAAAGGGGGGGAGAAGGGGAGAAAAAAAGGGGGAGAAAGGAGTGGTTCTGGTAGGCTCTGGTGCCACCATGCTCTGCCTCGGAGAAGTGGTTTGAAAAGACAAAGAAGCAAATATTAAGAAGCAAATAAAACAGGTGAACAGGCTGTGGCAAGAATTATAAAATATAAATGGACAAAAGATTACAATTTCTGACCCGAATCTATTGAAAAATCCGAATTATTAAGGTTTGTATTGATATGCAGATTAGTGTAGTTATAATCATTTGCTTTGCATCTTTAGCTTTACATTAAGCTAAATTTATCATGTATAGAATGTGTAAAATATTTTTACATTTCTACATATGATCGTCAGTTTTTCTTAAAATCTGGGTTTATTGATAGAGGCCTGGCATAGTGCATCTAATCTAAACTGAAATTATATACCATGCAAGATACAGGAGTGAGGCGGTCATAAATTGCAGCACTAGAGCTTGGATACACTCCACTGCCTAAGTGCGCCGACTCCCCAAGAACATCAGTAGGACAACAGGGCCATTAATCAATCTGGATTTTAGGTCACCAGTATACTGTCTTCACTTGGCCATACGTGGACTGAATGGATTGCCTTTATGCAAGGCTGTGAAAACAAGTGTGAAGGAGAATGGTAATATGTATACGCAAGAAAATGATGCTGAGAATAGTAAGGAAGCGTATATATACATGTGGAGGAATACTAAAATGTAGATGCTAAAATATGTTAGATGTATGGGTACATGTGCATCCTTTATAATCTCAGCATCATTTTCTTGTGTGAGGAGAGCACCAACCAGAAATTTTAGTACATATTCTAAAGTGCTAGCAGATGGGAGTAATTGTGTCACTCCTACTTGAGTGTTCAAGGAGACCTTTCTCACAAGCTCCAGATTTATTCCCATAGTGGGTCTGGAAACGTACGTCTGGGACCGATTTGACTCCTGTTCATATCCTTTACATTTCAGTCCCACTCTGATCTTATCTCTCTCATTGTGATCTAACCACAGTCTCACCAACTGGAACAAGAGTTGTTCACAGGTCATGACTTGAATCTGAAGCAGTGATTTTAGTGAAAAGCTTTCAGGTCAGTTATCTATCTGGACCAGTACATCCAGACTTGGTCACTGTGATGTCATTTGGTTCTACTTCATTGAAAGTCAGTGGGAGTTCTCATCGATGGTACTAGAACGATCTGCCTAGGTTAGGTTAAACATTTTTAATGGACGTTTCACAAGCTTGGATGAAGATAAGTATCATGATGTATCATGATGTTTGACTCAGAAATAATGCTAGACCAATACAATTCATAATTCATGCACTGTAGAATCATGTGTGTTACCACAATTGGGATTTATGTGTCAGTGAAAATAACCACAAAGACACAAAATGATTATGGTGAAAAGAGGGCCAGAGCAGCATTGCCATATTCCAGAAAAAATGTTCTTCTCAGCAAGTCCACTTAACTAAGAATAATCGTTTTTCCTCTTACGTTATCAGCACATCTGCTGGCCAAGTCTAATCAGGCAGGTGTGTCTATTCCTACTCTGATTCACACTTCCTTGCACAGAAAGGCAGGAATTAAGTCACTTTCTGTATTTCTGAAAGGGGAAAGAGAACAACAGAAGCCAAAATCAACAAGTCAAATGCTTTTTAATTTTTATTGTGTCTTTTGCACAAACCATTTTATTTCAAAATCTTTTACAGATTGACATACATTTCAGAAAAAGGGAGCAAAAGTTACGATTAAAATACCTTTACAGTTTAAATAAATTAAAGAATAATGTGATTTTAACAAAGTACTACAGAGGGATACATCTCCAGGGTAAAGCATTGTGCCTTTGTTTACTTAGAGAAAGCATATGACGAGAAGAGTTCTATTATTGTATGAGGAAGTCAGTAGTGGCAGTGAGATTGTCAGAGTGGTTTGTCACAGGATATGGATGAGGGCAGTGTTACGGTAATGAGGTCTGCAATAGGAGTGATGGATATGTTTAAAGTAGAGGTGAGATAATGTAAAAGTTCATCTCTGAGCCCTTTCTCATTTGTAATAGTGATGGCCATGTTGACAAACAAGATTACACAGGAGTCCTTATGGATGATGATGTTTGCTGATGATATTGTGATCTGTAGTGAGAGAAGGGAGCAGCTTTAGGAGACCCTGGAGAAATGGAGACATGCTCTAGAGAAGAGAAGAATAAAAGTCAGCAGGACTGAAACAGATCCATGAGTGTGAATGAAAGGAGAACCGTGGATTGGTTGAGATGCAGGGAGTAAAGGGGGTATAAGTGGAAGAGTTTAAATTCATGGGGTCAACATTTCAGAGTAATGTGGTGTGCAAAAGAGAAGTGAAGAAGAGAGAGCAGGCAGGACGGAATGGTTGGAGAAGAGTGGCAATGGGGGATTTGTAACAAATGTGTATCAGCAAGATTGAAAGCCATTTACAAAATGTTAATGAGTCCAGCAATGTTATATTGGTTGGGGACGGTGGTGCTGTTGACAAGCTGGTAGAACTGGATGTGGCCGAGAAAAAGTTGGGAGTGATGGACGGAAATGTGTATATTTAAAGGAAAGCTCAGGTTGGATGCTTTGAAGACAAAATCAGAGAAGCGAGATTATGTATGTTTGGACCTGTGGAGAGGAGAGTTGCTGAACATATTGGGAGAAGGATAAAGGGAGAAGAAAGGCAAAAGGAGAAGATAAAGGGCAAAGAGGAAGTTTAGGGATGTGGTGAGAGAGGACAGGCATGCGAAAGAGGAGTGTGCAGAAATCACTAGGAAGAAATGGAAACAGATGATCTGCTGTGATGACACCTATCAGCAGCACCCAAAAAAAGATGAGTTCTAACTATAAAACTGAAAAGAAGTAAAATCAAAACAGAGATTGGAAGTCACAAGCACAGTAAAAGTAACAAAAAAGCCAAATTTATACACTTTTTTGCTTCCCAGAAATATATATATGTTGTTTTTGTTTTTATTCTAGCTGTCAATAGTCACGCATATCATATCTGAGACCATGGTAGCTTAGTGATTTGGTGATCACAGGATAGAAGGGTCAAGGGTTGAAATTCCAGACCAGTAGTTTACCTTGAGGTACCCTTAGACAAGGTAACGTTCCCAACACTGCTCCCTGGGTGCTGGATGAATGGCTGCCCATGGGTAAAAGCAGAGGAAGTATGTCTTTGTTGTGTATTATTTTCTGTGCGGTGCTTTGATGTGTTCACAATGAAAAAATTAATTTTTACTTTTAAGTATTCGTAGACACAGTCCAATCTCTCAGCACCTTGCCAATCACATCCCAATCTTCATTAAGATGACACAGAGTTGTCCGTGAGGCTTAGGACCCAAAATGACTTACTGCAAGTTATAAAAATGAACAAACCATTCACATGAAACTTTAAGACACTTTAAAACACTGGTTTTAAAACCACTGGATTGACTTGTAAGCTATAAAATTAAAAGTTTCAACAACACAGACAACCATTTCAGACAACAGCAGGGATCATTTTTTACAAAGTACCACCTCAGGAGTAGGAGTGCTGATCTAGCATCAGTACTGAGAACATGACCATTTTGGGTGGATTTAGAGAAATCTTGATGATATACTTTAAATTCCAGTGTTTGTAATCGACATTAGTTTTGACAACTTTTGGCTAATCAGCTACATCAGAGGAAAGTGGTAAATATGAACCAAAGTTTATATGAATCATCCTTACTGGCTGGATTCCAAAATATTATATTTGAGCAACACATACTGGGATCATGCTTGGCAAAAGAGTGCCAAGTGATATATTCTGATATCAGTCAAGGCTGTAGCTGAAAGGGAAGCTCATTTGTTCTTACAGATGCACACTCACACACACACATACACAAACACACACACACACACACACACACACACACACACACACACACACACACACACACACACAGCTTTTTGTGCCCTGTTGGCACAAATTCATTTTCTTGAAGGAGAGATTCATTGATTACAAAGAAATCAGTCATTACAATTACATGGCTTGTAATTATCTACAGAGACTTATCTAGGAAATGGGAAAAACACTAGATATAATGTCACCCTCAAAAGACAGAAGGACAGTTAAAAGAACTTACTCCCAAGACACCTCCAATAGGTAATAATTTAGTCCGTCTTCTTGCTTTGTGCCATGACTCGTTACATCTCTTTACATCGGCAGCTCAAGTCTGTTCTTAGAACACAAGGGAAAGAAACAAAGAAGAAGCAGGAAAGGGCAGAGGTTTTGCTTAAAGATAAAACTAGACAGTGAGTGTTGAATTCAAGAAGTAGTTTTTTTTTTTTTACTCTTCTCAAAAGCTATAAAGACATAACTTTTTGATCATATTAGAAAACCAAATCCATGGATAAATCCACTCTTTTATGAATTCGTATTAAGTCTGTAATGTATGTGAATCCATACTGTTCCAAAGCCATTGCAGTCTTGCCTGGCACTTAAGCATCTGATTTCCATAATATACGAGTGGCTTAAATCTATTAAATATGCATGTTCAGAAAGTGTCAGCAATTATGGAAATTCCCCTGGCTTTTATGTTTGACTACAAGTTTTTGACAAGTTTTCAAAGTCATCACTTTTTCAACTTGACCAGAAATAGTAATTATCACTATAACAATGACAACACATGGTTTTAATCACCCATATTCTTCAAGTAAGGAAGTGAAGGAGGAAAACATTTGTCATTACTCTGCCCAAGTATGCCCAGTTTCTCCATGATTTATCTTCAACACTTTTCCTTCTTAACTTTACTGTGAAAATGAACTTAATATGAAAAACCGCTTAGTTCCAATGACGGAGTTCCAGGCTTTGTGTGGGAAAGAGTGGTATAATCTGATCATAATTCATGGCCACACACACGCACACATGCATAACACAGGCATACATACTATACAGATGAGCTTTTTGATGTTGCCTTCTCTCTTTCTTTTAATAACTCAAGAGAGATGATGTAATTAGGGCAAGGCTATATTACTGAGCATGAGAGGATGTTGATGGTCTGGGGACCCACAGAGGGAAGGGTTAGGCCAGGCTTAGAGGGTGTGTGGGGATGGTATGGTTAGTAATTCCTAATACTGTGTATATGGAAAATACAGTAATGTTTTGGTATATTCCAAAAATATAATATTCCAAAATAATATAGTGTGATATACTTTTCTTTAAATTAAATTTAAGGCAAATTAATCTTACTTTTAGATCAAACCCAATTAACTAGCAGCCAAAGAAAGCCATGCTGGTTCATCTGTCTCTACAAATTAGGAAATAAATGATAGATTTGCTTGATTGCTTGAAAACATATTTTACCATCATCATTCACATTAGAAACGTGAACACAGCCACAAGGGATGCACAATTATATGTCATTATATTTCTTCGTGCCGGTCCCAAGCCCGGATAAATGGGGAGGGTTACGTCAGGAAGGGCATCCAGTGTAAAACTTTGCCAAATCAATATGGGAACAACGAAACAGTCTTCCCTACCGGATCGAGGTCGAGGCCCGAGTTAATAACGACCGCCACCAGTGCTGTTAGCCTACAGGGTGCTGGTGGAAATTGGACTACTGTTGGCCAAAGGAGAAGAAGAAGAAGAGGAGGAAGGCATGTCCGGAGGGAGGAGGAGAGAAAGAAGGAGAGGAGAGTGGAAGTGAGACTAGGGACCTTGAATGTTGGCAGCATGACTGGTAAAGGTAGAGAATTAGCTGATATGATGGAGAGAAGAAAGGTCGGCAATTTGTGTTTGCAGGAGACTAGATGGAAGGGTAGTAAGGCCAGGTGTATTGGAGGAGGGATTAAACTGTTCTACCATGGTGTGGATGGAAGGAGGAATGGGGTAGGTGTTATCCTGAAGGAAGAGTATGTGAAGAGTGTTTTGGAGGTGAAGAGGGTGTCAGGGAGGGTGATGAGTTTGAAGCTGGAAGTTGAAGGTGTGATGATGAATGTTGTTAGTGCTTATGCCTCACAAGTTGGTTGTGAGATGGAGGAGAAAAAAGAATTCTTGAGTGAGTTAGATGAAGTGATAGAGAGTGTACCCAGAGGAGAGAGAGTGGTGATTGGTGCAGATTTTAATGGACATGTTGGTGAAGGGAACAGAGGTGATGAGGAGGTGATGGGTAGATATGGTGTCAAGGAGAGGAATGCTGAAGGCCAGATGGTTGTAGATTTTGCAAAAAGGATGGAAATGGCTGTAGTTAATACTTATTTTAAGAAGAGAGAGGAGCACAGGGTGACATATATGAGTGGAGGAAGATGCTGACAGTTGGATTATATTCTTTATAGAAGGGTCAGTCTGAAGGAGATTGAAGACTGCAAAGTCATGAAAGGGGAGAGTGTAGCTAAACTGCATAAGATGGTGGTCTGTAGGATGACCTTGGAAGTCAAGAAGAGGGGGAAAGTGAGGGCAGAGTCAAGGATCAAGTGGTGGAAGCTGAAGAAGGAGGACTGCAAGGTGGAATTCAGGCAGGAGTTAACACGGGCACTGGGAGATGTTGAAGAGCTACCGGATTGTTGGGAAACTACTGCAGAAGTGATAAGGCAGACGGCTAGAAATGCACTTGGTATGACATCTGGAAGGAAGAGGGAGGATAAGGCAACCCGGTGGTGGAACCAAGAAGTCCAGGAGTGTATACAAAAGAAAAGAGAGGCAAAGGAGAAGTGAGACAGTTAAAGAGATGAAGAAATTAGACAGGTGTACAAGGAGATGAACCACAGGGCGAAGAAAGCAGTTGTGAAGGCCAAAGATAAGGTGTTTGGTGAATTGTATGAGAGGCTGGACAGTAAAGAGGGAGAAAAGGACCTATACCAATTGGCTAGACAGAAAAACAGAGCTGGGAAAGATGTGCAGCAGGTCAGGGTGATTAAAGATAGAAATGGAAACGTACTCACTGGTGAACAGAGCGTGTTGAGCAAATGGTAGGAGTACTTTGAGGGGCTGCTGAATGACGAAAATGATAGAGAAGATTGCATGATGTGAGGATAGTGAACCAGGAAGTGCAGAAAATAAGCAAGATGGAAGTAAGGGCAGCGATGAAGAGGATGAAGAATGGAAAGACGGTTGGACCAGATGACATGCCAGTGGAAGCGTGGAGGTGTTTAAGGGAGACGGCGGTTGAGTTTCTGACCAGATTGTTTAACACAATCTTGGAAAGTGAGAGGATGTCTGAGGAGTGGATACAAAGTGTACTGGTAACGATTTTCAAGAATAAGGGTGATGCACAGCGCTGTTGTAACTATATATTAGGATTAAGCGTAAGTTAAGATAGAAGAGTAGGTTAAGAAAAGAGGTAATGATTACTGAACAGCAGTATGGTTTTATGCCGAGAAAGAGCACTGCAGATGCAATGTTTGCTCTGAGGGTGCTGATAGAGAAGTTCAGAAAAGGTCAGAAGGAGTTCCATTGTGCCTTTGTGGACTTGGAGAAAGTATATGACAGGGTGCCTAGAGAGGAGTTGTAGTTTTGTATGAGGAAGTCAGGTGTTACAGAGACATATGTGAGAGTAGCTCAGGATATGTAGAGGTGGAAGAGAGGTGAAGAAGAGAGTGCAGGCTGGTTGGAATGGGTGGAGAAGTGTGGCTGGAGTGATTTGTGACAGACAGGTACCAGCTAGAGTAAAAGGAAAGTTTACAGGACAGTAGTGAGACCAGCTATGTTGTATGTGTTGGAGACGGTGGCACTGACAAAAAGACAGGAGACAGAGCTGGAGGTGTCAGAGTTCAAGATACTGAGATTTTCGTTGGGTGTGTCAAGGATGGACAGGATTAGAAATGAGTATATTAGAGGGACAGCTCAGGTTAGACGTTTTGGAGACAGAGTTAGAGAAGCAAGGTTGCGTTGGTTTGGACATGTACAGAGGAGAGACGAGGATTATATTGGGAGGAGGATGTTGAAGATGGAGCTGCCAGGAAAGAGGAAAAGAGGAAGACCAAAGAGGAGGTTTATGGACGTAGTGAGAGATGTATGTGGTTGGTTTGAAGGAGGAAGATGCATATCACCGGAAGAAATGGAGATGGTTAATCTGCTGTGGCGACCACTAAACTGGAGCACCCGAAAGAAGAAGACAAAGAAGATTCACATTAGAAACATGCACAACAACTGTACCTCCATTCATTGTTTGTTTTGTGTTATATGTTCTGGCAATATATATTGTGAAATGAATAACACTGATTATCTCCATACAGTGGCATCTGTCAGGTGGTGAAATATATTAGGCAGCAAATAAACAGTCCATCCTTGAAGTTGATTTGTTGGAAGTAGGACAAAGTGTCTAAAGATCTGAGCAGCTTTGGAAAAATTAGATATATTAATGGCTGGGTCAGAGCATTTCCAAAATGCCAGCTGTTCAGGAGTATTTCCAGGTATGTAGTGGTTAGAACCTCTCAAAAGTTGTCCAAGGAATGCCAACTAATTATCCAGAAAAAGTCATGTGTGGCCAATCCACACTGATGTGTGGGAAACAATGACTAGCCTATCTGATCTGATCCTACAGAAGAGATTTGGGATTCAAAGTGCTGAAAAAGTTAGTGCTGGATATGACAGAAATGTGTAAGAACAAACAATACATCACAGTGCAACCACAGACAGAGTGTTCATTCTGACCCCAGTTCACCCAGGGCAAAGGAAATGGACCATGGAGCAAATGATAAAGGTAGCCTAGTCTGATGTATCACATTTCTTTTTAATTATCTCGACAGCTGGATGCATGTGGATCACTAACATGGGGGATAGATGGCACCGTTCACCACCACTACCACCAGCCCTTGCTCCTTGCCACACTGCAGAAGTTGTTCAGGAAGGGATTGAGGAACATGACAAAGAATTGTAAAGTGGATGCCCAATGCTTGCAATTTACAGGCCTTTAAGAATCTGCTGATTATGTATTGGTGCACAGCACACCATCGAGTTCTTGTGGAGTCAACGCTTAAATGGTTCAGAGCTGTTTCTACTGCTACTGGAAGAGTCTACACAATATTAGGTAGGTGGATTTAATGCTATGATTTATGACCTTAAATCTATTTTATGACTGTTTATGTGCATATATGTCTGATGTTATATCAGTGCTGGGCATTAATTTGAAAATCACTATTCTTGTCATTGTGAGGTCACAGCACAGCACAGTGAACCAAAATGAAATTGGATCTCTGCATTTAACCCATGCACACAAATACTGTGCAGCAGGGGGCAGCTATGAAAGTGCTCGGGGAGCAATGCCAGGGATGGTACCTTGCTCAAGGGTACCTCAGGGCAACCTACCGGTAAGGGGTTTGAACCCACAATCTTCCAATCCTGTGGCCAGCTCCCTAACCACTAGGTCACCTCTGCTCCAGATTTAGAGTTTGAGTCTGAGTTTGAGTTAAAAATTTAGAGTTTGAGCTTGAACTTACCTGCAAGGTTAAACTAAAAGGTCAGCATTCATAATGAACTCCAATGAACAATTGGGTGTTTCACTCTATAACACCAAATATGCATTTTGCTCACTTCAACAAAACTCTTAAAGAGTTTCTCCTTCCTGCTCAGTCCATATTCTGAACATCTTCTTGTGTTTACTTCCTAGACAAAGTGCATATAATTTCCTTTGTCTTCTGTTGAAGTATTGATAGATAAGTAGTTAAACACTCACTGTCTGTAATTACCTGCTTTTATTTTATGGCCCCTTTGATATCCAGAGCCCAGATTATGGGACTGAAGTTTTATGTGTGAGGAAAGAAGTTTTAATATGCTCTAGGAAACAGGAATAGCTGGTTTTGACATCATTTTGCATGACTTTACTATGTTTTAGTAGCTAATGCATTCATCATCCTCTCAGGAGGATTCCCGTCTCCTCATAAAAAGGAAGGACACCTTTCACATCTCTCTGCTTCCTTTTCACTCTTCAGAGGTGTTTCCATATAGAGTGCATATTATATAGCTTTCATTGTCCAGCATGGAAAAAGATCAGGGACTCATTGGAAAGACAATGCAAAGATAATGTTTTTGTGTGGAAAGCTGTTGTAATTTATTCTAGGACATTGAAAATTTTTAGGCATTTCATTATGTCACTGATTGGTTGTGGGTTTTCCTGAAAAAACATCATATGATCTCACTGCAAGTTTTTATAATCTTAAGTCACCATTTTAAAAGATAAGTGACACAATGAGAATCTGAAAAGGAAAATTGCACCAAAAGTCCCAGTTTCAGCTGCTGGTGAAAGCTCTGCTCTAGCCAGCATTGTCGTTCAAAGCAGCCCCCTAGAAAACAGGAAAAGTAAAATCCTGAGAACTTCCTGCATCTTCTTTTTGTGCCTTCAGTAGGCTGTTTTGGGAAAGCAACATGGCCGTCCCTGCCTACCCGAAGGAACTCCACAGCAACTTCCTTCCCTGCAGTGGCCTGGCTGTGAATGACATCGTGGGAAAGAGAGAAAGGCATTGCTACACGAAGCCTTTCCTCTGCATTGTACTCAGTCACTCAGCACTGCTGGACCCCTGAGTCCAAATACAGGCTGGACAGTTTTAGAATGTGACGCGACTTTGTATGTCTGTGGGTTCTGGGAGTGAGACTGAAGTTTCTGTTCATGCTTGTCAAGGGGCTACAAGTGTGTGAATGTGTGTGCATGCACAACAAAAAATCAGAATTCACTTATTTGGCTTTCTTTTCTGTGTTTATGTGTTATCACAAATGCAGGCATCTTGCTTCATTGTGTAGCCTTTTCCTATGAGCGTCAATCTAGGCTTATCAGTCAGAGAGACGTAGAACTAAGTCCGAACCGGATTGTAAGGTTACGCAGAGGGGTCGGCAGCTAGGAGCCTTGTTTCCTTTTTTTATGGGATCATTTCTGCTGCTTTGGCATTTGAGTAAGATTCCCAAGTCTTATGCGAAAGCAATCAGAGTCAGTGTCAGAGAAGTCATCCTCCTCCTTCCTCCTTCAGTTTGGCAAGTGCAATGCGGGAAAGATGTGCACTGAAAAGGAGAACAACACAAAGGTCAAGTGCACAAGGTCATATAGGATTCTCTCCAGTCCTCCTTGTCATTTCTGGAAGCATGCAGAACGGAACCCTCACCTGCTTCCTGTTTATTGTTATGGAAAGGTGTTGTTCTCTGTTGATAAAGATGCTTGATCATCGACCTCTAGCACAAGAGCAAGCTTCCTGTAGGGGCTTCCGTGCGCATGGGGGCTGTCCATATCTAACAGTAGGGTTCAGTTTATAACTCAAGGAAGGATGTGTAAGCATGGGAAGCGCTTGCAGAAATCCACAGGCCATAGGAAACAATAGAGATGAAGATGTTGAACATGAATGAGAGCTGTGAATAAAATTTTTCTCTTTGCATTTGACAAGTAATGCATGACCAGCTATAATGTGGCAGGTTGTTATTATGCACCCGCTAATTGATATATGACAGCAGTGTTTTACAGACAAAATATATAAATACTTCAATACATTACCAAATTTATAAGGAATTGACTGTCAGTTCTTGGTTCCTCAAGTCTTAGTATTTAAAATATTGTGGGAACAATCAACAGCACTGTTAGTTCTGTTTAAAGAATAACATGCCTGCAGAAAACCGGACTATCTTGGAATCAGAACGCAGGACCTCGTGGTCTATTTGGACCTGGATTTGGGTCAAGAACAACTCTAGCGCAGCGATAACTCTCGCAGCTGTCAGATTGCTGCTCTGGCACACAGTGATTGGGCCCTTCAAAAAGGCTGCGAGAAAGGACGTGTCCAAATCTATTTGAGATCGAGGTCTTTTTATACACGTTTGATGATTACTGAAAGGGAAATTCAGCATTGCCAGTGTGAGCTGTCCCATGGTTTATTTATATAATTTGACAAACCGTGAAGGCAGAATAACGACCTAAGAATGAGCGGACACATGTTGCTGGATGATTATGTTGAATGAATAGGTCGGAAAACACACAATCCCAGGGTAGGGTAATACGGCAATATAAATCAGAATACAGGTTGTCATCATAACTGAATCATATAACATTTCATTTTTCTGAGGCTTGATAAGTTGGACACCAAGAAAAGGAAACCCTAAGAAGCATCACATTTAAAAAATATAATACTATACTGATTTTTGTTTAACATGTTACATATAATGCTACAGTAAATCCACTTAATAGACACAAGCAAAAGTGAGCAAACTTATTCTGAAAGTTAAAGATAAACTCTATGTCCATGTGAACAGCAAGCCAGCAAGCATGCTGCACAAATGCAGTTCAAAATCACATTAAGATCATCTACTTCTTCCAGGAATGAACATTGACAACCAGCACAAAATAAAATAAGCCCGGGAAGGTCTCTAACCAAACACTGACACCCAGAGGTCAAAAGTAATAGCAGGGTATATAAGGTGTGTCCCATCCTTCAAAGGATGTGGTCTCCATGGGTGTGGCCTCCAGAGACTGCAAAATACTGACTGGGCCACTAACCGTACGTTGGTCTGGCCTACGAATAAAGCGTCACTCCTGTTCCCTAGCAACCTTGACAAGCTGCAATCACTGACATGACTAATAATAACAAACTACCTACTAGCACATATCAAACTGTAAAAAAGAAAGATTGGTGTTATACAGTTTTATATTTTAAATATTTGTAACTACTGGTCCGCTTTTTGACATAATCGGCTTGCAAATGCAGCCTTTGTAGGATGCACTCCATCCCTGAATTAGGGCACACCTGCAGTGTGGTGATCAGAAACTATACTGGCATTTGTCAAACTTTGGAAATGTACCGAACATGTTATCCCTAGTGGGGAATGAAAATATTATAACTGTTTAGCTAGCATTTCAGCTACATTTCTGAGATCGCATTATGTGGAAAATGAATGGACCATCTGTGTTTTCCGACTAGAACTATTGTCAGACATTGGAGCAATGTGACAGAACACTTTTGTTAATTGGATGTATATTAATGAATTCATTATGTTAAAAGATTTTGCAGAGGCTCTGTGCCAATTAAATTTTTCTCTAGTAATGTACATCCAGAAAAAGCCTTTCTTTCTGTGTAGCTGAGAAATAATCATTGACCTCATCTGATGATATCTGGAGTATGTCTATCACAATCGTTTATTGTAATGGCTGGAAAAGTGTGAGTTACTAAAACTGCTTCCCGTCCTCGGAGCAAAAAAAGGCACACCCCAGTCAGATATTGGCCTGCCAGGTAGCTTTGGGAGGAAATGACTTCATTCTGACCAAAACTTTAAATAAATGCCTGAACAAGGAGTCAGATAATCTAAGAGAGCAGGCAACTCTCAATCCCTTTAATGGTTTTGCGGGCCGATTTTCCACAAATACGGAAGTTTGAGAAAATACGTCATAACTATAAGGACTGTACTTTTAATCTTTAACTGATTTTAAGGGAAAAACATCTGTTATGTTACTGGAGTAACATTAGAGGGCAAATTGAAGCCTTAAAAGCAACATAGCAACAATACCATTAAACTGGAGGTCTGGAAGATTGCACTTGTTATTTTCCCCTCATTAAATGAAATTAATTATTCACTGGGAATAAAGATTATTCCAACCAAGAAATCTGGAAGCTGTCAGAATTTGGAAACTCATGCCATCCTTTACTCTTGTTAAATCTGTCGAGCTTTGGTCCTGTTCCTCAGTGATTCAAAAGACCTTACATTGCTTCAGTCTGAGCTGTTATTGACCAAGCCCATTACAAACACATCAGTCAAAACTAACCAGCCATTATATTCCTGCAGGGTTCAGGAAAGGCCCACTCCTTGCAAAAAATCTGTGGCAGCTGAAAGTGTTTGGAGGAGGAGAACTAGAAAAAGCAGGGTTTTGCTTGTTCTTGATGTAGTGAACCACTTTATTCCCCATCTTCTACACACAGTCATCATTAGTCACCCTCCGCCAATGGAAAAAATAAATGATGGCCACTGTTCTCCTGAGTCGTCAGAAAAAAAAAATGCTCTCAAAGATCAGCCGATGTGTTTCCCATCGTTCTGTGCAGATAGCCCCTGGATGGAAAAGCAAGGTGGTGCAATATTGGGGAAATCTGCTGGAGCACTTAGAGGTCGGCCAGCCGTCCACATCACAGGGAATAGTGATTCTGTGGGCTCTATAATTATCATGCAGTGGGCTATTTCAGTGATATTGGGCTATGGATTAGTCTAGAGGCCGCCCGGGTCTAGGTTTCCATGGCAAGGGCTGGAAATCCCTGGTAAAAAAATAACAAACAGAAGGAACTCAATCAAGATTGAACGTGACTGTTTGGCGGCATGGAGGCTCATAATAATAGTGGGGCTGCAGAGTAGTCTGGGACTGATTATGGTACAGATACTAACAGCATGTGTTTCGTGGAAAAAGCAAAACTTTATAATATGAAATGTCAAATTGTATCTAAAAGTCATTTTATTCATTTCATCCATCTTCCAGCTTTACTTTTAAACATGGAAAATAAACCACTGTGACAATATCAGTATCAATGAAACATATTCGAAGGGTCATATAGACAAAAATGTTGAATAAAAATTCTGCAAATTTACTTGAAATAAAATCACATTACATGAACATACATTAAAGTTTAAAAGGTTTGATAAAATTGTTTCTCTTTCACTTATAAGTTTACTAATTTGGGTATGTTACATCTGGAAGTGCTTTTAAAAGAAAGTTTGACCTCTTTATTTAATTTAAAAGATGCCAGCAACATAAAATTTAGTTTATGTTTTTAGGATTGCACACATGGACAAAATAAAGACAGCAAGATGAGTTTAGAGGATTTTTAACAAATAATTTTAGGAAGCAACATCATTATACTATGCATGACACAAAACAGTGTGTATTTAATTAAAAATCTGACTTCAGATTTACCCAGACTCAACTGTTTCCCACAGCCAGCAAAACCGTAAAGCTGAATAAGCACAATTCTTTCAACAAATCAGCCTAGTGCTTTATCATTCTGAAAGGGATGAGGCTGTGGAAACATGAGCTCATTAACTTCATGCTCATCTCACTCATATATAACATCACAAACATCATAAAGTGCTGATTATGAGCAAAGGGTACAAATTTCTTCAGCAGCTTTTACTTGGCAAGCTTGTGGAAAGCGAAATCTGGCATATATCTGGACTTGCCTGGCCTAAACAACGTTTTTAATCATTTGACAGCCGCATTTGCTTCCTCTTTAGCATGAAGGCAATGTGTGAGGATTGCTTTTTGGCAGTCAATAGTGTTCACAATATTACTGTTTGCTAATAACTTCCTTTGCCAAGGGAGGCACTTGCTTGCATCAAGCCATCTGTGCTCCGTTTTGGTCAGACAGGGCGAGAGCTGCAGGTTTATGGCAAAGGTTTTATAATGTTATACCATGACTGGTGGACTGAAAGAGGAGTTTTTGATTTTTACACAGAGGTCATTAGGACCAACGAGGGCTTCTAAAAGGGCATTCAAAGGGCAGTCACTGTTAAAAAGGTCCCTTGTCCAAGATCAACAGCTGTAACTACATGTGTAATTCAAACCATGCTGGCAAAACACACTTTTCTTCTTTTCCATCACCATGCAATTGGTTCATTAAAGCAAGGTGTAAGGGACTGTGACCAAATGGTAGCCTTGGGCTGTCACAGCCTTGTGCAATTATTTTCATACTGCACGCTATGCCTGAGGTCAGATCAGAGAGAGGCAGTCACCTGCACCTTGATCGTCCTTCATTTCTTTTTCCTCCATGAAATAAGGAGGTGGGATGCAGAACAAAAGACAGGAAACTGTTTGAAACATAGCAGCCCTCATTAAGAACGGACCTTTTTGGCCATATATTCACACTGCCTTTGTAATTAAATATAGGCAGCATATGGGTGGATGTTATAGCTGGCCAACATAACTTTTCACAGTCAGTGATTTCTAGTGTAAGAAATGAAGTAAATGAACACTTAAACCAAGGCCAATTTTTCTGGGGTTTTTTTTTTGCCAGATTGCAATCAGCTGCATAGCAATTTAAGTGTATATATAGTGGGACATTAGAAATTCTTGCAACAAGTTTATGACATGGGTTTGAATCCCAGACCAGTAGGTTGCCCTGAGGTACAATTGAGCAAGTTACTGCCCCCATCACTGCTCCCTGGGCACTTTAAATAGCTGCCTCCTTCTGCACGTGTATGGGTAAAATACAGAGGTTGCATTTCATTGTGTCTCACTGTGTGCTGTGCTGTGCTGTGTTTCACAATGACAAAATAATCACTTTCACTTAAAAAAGTGTAGAAGCAAATCAGTCTTTTGATAAAATGTGATTACCATATAACAAGCATAAGTTGGCTCGACATTAGCTGAGAATGTCAGAAGTGGAAATTCAAATGTGGAACCATCACACAATTGATCACCTCATTAAGAGTAAATTGAACTTTTGCTGGTGATTAAGTTTGGTGCATCATCGTTGTTAAGTAGTTGGTGTAAATGTGAGTTCAACATAAACAATATTTCAAATAAACTACATAACTGTTTTATTCCAAGAAATCCAAAGACTAGTTAGATAAACATTTACCTTTTATTTTTTTTAACAGTTCTTTCATCATTTTTGTTGTAATCGGACTGCAGATTTTTACATCATGATGCGGGTATTTTAAATAAGTGATCACTTTTATAAAACAAAACATTTGGGAATGTGCTGCTGTGTGATTTTAATGATTCCCTGTCCCAATGTACCTAATCCATCTTCAGAAGCTAAAGGTTTCACAAATGAGACAGGTCAGGTTTGTTGGGCCTGGAATAGTTGAGACTACAGGACAATAGACAGATAGTTGGTAGATACTTTATTACTTAACATTATTTTAAATGGCAAAAAGTTTCCAAACTCAGTATTCATTTATAATTTAAATCAAGTTCTCGAGTCTCATTTGATCAGTTTCATGATACATTTAGAATCAGCAAAAAAAAACTATGGCTTTGGTAACATTTAGAGCTACACAGTGATGGCTTTGATTAATCTTACTGAGAAAAAAATTACAGCAGTGAACACTGTTTCTTTCCCTTGTTTTTTTTTTTACTGTAAACAAGGGGTTTAATAAAACAGTCCATTTAAATTTCTCACAATATATAAACAACATGTGAATGAAGAACAACATGACTGTGTTAAGCTGCAGCAGAATTATTAATAAAATGGCTTTTCTGTATAATACATGGTCACATTTCCATGATGAACACTGTCAACTTTTTTTTGTTTTTGCCAAATCACTGCTATTCAAAACATTGTTACACACCTATAGGTAATAAATCTACTTGCATTAAACTTCAGTTTGGATGCAGTGACACACAAGAACTTAACTGTCTTGTCTCAGTCTAAATAGTTGTCGTTTTTACACTTGAAATTTTTAAACTTCACATGACTATCACATTATTCTTCATAAAGATTTGTGAAACTATATCAATAAGCATTACGACAGTATACTTTCATTTTCCCTAAAATATTTTGAATGACCTGGATCTTTGACCCGGATCCCGTACAAGGCCTTAGCTGTAAGTGTTTTTGGTTGCTTTCCTTGGCAGCGGTGGCCTAGTGGACCTAGTGGTTGGCCACAGGATCGAAAGATTGTGGGTTCAAACTCCTTACCAGTAGGTTGCCCTGAGGTACCCTTGAGCAAGGTACCGTCCCCATCACTGCTCTCCAGGTACTTTCATAGCTGCCCCCTGCTGCATGGTGTTTGCATGGGTTAAATTCAGAGGTCCAGTTTTGTTGGGGTTCACTGTGTGCTGTGCTGTGACCTCGCAATGACAAGAATAGTTACTTTCACTTTTTTCACTTTTCTTTTCCTGATTAGCTCTTATTTTGTAAGAGCTTTTTTCTCCTTTTTTAATAGATTCAAAATTTTATCATGCCAATTGTTTATTTAATTTGATAGAGGGGTGTCTAATCTTCTCGTGAAAACATTTTCTGTCACGGTAGATGGCGCTCTGCTCTGATTGAGACTGGGGCCTGGCTATTTAAGCCTCAATGAGTCAGAGCAGAGCATCAGTCATTCAAGAGGCTAAGCCTTAGTGTAATGTTGGTGGCTGAGTTCCTTTTGTTTTGTGCACTATGGTAAATAAAGTCAAGTTCCTGATCCCTGCCTAGCGATGTCCAAATTCAGGTTGGTCATTCCTGTTGTAGCGGTTGCGGCGATCACTGAACGATTCTTCTTCCGACTTAAATCGAACAGACACCGTCTTCACTGCCCCTCGCATGATTATCGTCACTTGGGGATTGGCATGATCTAAAATCTTCTGTACCACCTCCTCCTCAGTCACCTCAGGCTTCCACTTTAGGCAGAGAGCACGGTAGTCGTAGGCAAAGTCCCTGATACTTTCTTGGGGGCCTTGAACCCTGACTCGCAACTGTTCTTCTAACTCTGCCTGGAAACCCGAGGACAAAAAGGCACCCAAAAAAGCAGTTTTAAACTCCTGCCAGGTCTTTATTTTAGACCGTTCAGCTTTCCACCAATTGCAGGCGGAACCCTGCAGGACCGTATACAATAAAGCCAACACTTCTGGATCAGACAAGTGATGAAGAGATAAAAACTCCTCGCATGCCTCGATAAAAGTGAGGGCATCCCCTTCGTCTGGGTTGTATTCAGGGAACTGGGGCTTGATAGGAAGGAATGTGGAGTGTGGGCGAGGAGTGGCGAGGCCTTCAGCTGGAAAGCTGTCTCGGTCTCCATAAAACCGACAGGGGGTACTAGTGAGACGGATACGACTCATCTCCTTCTTCCACTGTTCATCCCTCCTTTTTAAACAATCAACTACTGCCTTTTCTAAAGTAGCTAGCTGTTCCTCCACACATTCTTCGCTGGCCCTCACCCGGTCCATAAGGAACTCCCTTAAGGATATCTCTCTTTCTATAGCCCGTTGTTGTGCTTCTCGCAGCTCAGCAAGATCCTGCTCCAACTTAGTAATCTTACAGTTGGCTATCTCCAAGGCCTGTTGCATCCCTCCTAGATGTTCCTCCATCTGTGTATCTTCTTCACCCTCTCCCTCCTTCACCTCCGAGATATACATGCTACCAAGAAGGTCGGTTAACTGAGTAACCTCTCCAGGGGGAACGGTGCGAACAGTAACAGTGGGAGGTATCGTAGTGAGAGAAGTCTCAGCGGCGCTCTGTTTGCCCTCAAAGCTCGTATCAGCCATATTACTAACACCATGGAACTCTATCCCCTTAAAAGAGCTGTACCGTTTGCCCCAACACAAGCGCGTAATGTAGATCCAGAAATACCTGGGACCGTGCAACACAGAAACCTTTTAACCTTTTACAAAACACAGTGTAATGAATAACCACAGCTACCTCCAAAATACAACAGAACGATAAATACAGACACTATATTCAATATTATGGGGGCAACAATTATACCCCTGAAGGTCCCCGTACGGGCCACCACTCTGTAGCGGTTGCGGCGATCACTGAACGATTCTTCTTCCGACTTAAATCGAACAGACACCGTAGACCACCACAATACTCGGGACAAAAACCTTCAGTGTTTTTAATATGTAACAGTGCTCCCCAAACAACATTGAATACAACAAACAAACAAGCAAACAAACAATGAAAGTACATGTATTTAGTCCGACCGTATTGTCCAGTCTAAGGATGATTCCGGAGATGGTGGATGGCAAACGGAAGTCCTACCACGAAGGTGATGGAGTAGGGGATTATAGATCGGATGGTAAGAGTAATCCTGAGTGGAATTGAGTGTCCAAATAGTCCAACGGGGTTAATCCACAAACATGGAAGACGGGCTCTGCCAGTCTTCTTTGTGAACATATATCATACACATGCCATGAAAGAAAGGATTTTTAACAAGGGACATGGAAACCTAGTTTCTCCCTCATACGCTTTCTTCGCAAAGCTTTTATCACACAACTCCTTCCAAACTCTGCCCAAAAAACCGACACCCCTGCTAATCAGTCACCTGATTATATCAGGTAAGCTCTTAAAGGGGAGGCGCAGTGTTAGTAAGGGGCTAGAGCGCCTTCTGACTTCTTGGAGGAATACCATGCCGAGCCTAGGGGGTACCTCCCTTATGGCCATCGGCTATGGCAGCATTATGTGCGGTGTCACACTGTAACGCTGGGATGTTGCAGATAGGACATCGAGGCGTAGCCAGGGATCAGGGACTTGACTTTATTTACCATAGTTCACAAAAAACAAAACAAGACTCTGACTCATTGGGACTTAAATAGCCAGGCCCCAATGAAGCACATCGGTGCCCTCATGGGCCCAGGTGTGCTCAGTCAGAGCAGAGCGCCATCTACCGTGACACCTTCTAGAAAGCTCATAAAGAAAGCTGCAGACTCTCAGTCCAATCAAGCAGAAGCACACTTGTTTCTACTTAGGTGGTCTCAGTCTTCAGGTGGTTAGGTGTTCTCCAGCTTTGATAGAATGAAAACCTGTAAGGTGTTGGCATCAAAAACCCTTTTGTAACTTATATTCCAAATTTCACAGGATAAATTTTTTAAACATAGGCAGAATAGGTCTATGGTAATTTCAGATATTGCCAAGATCAAGTTTGTGTTCTACACTCCAACGTTCCACACTCTTTTTAAGAAATGTTTAAAATGCGAATGTTTAATAAGAAGATTTATTAAAAAAATATAAGCCCTAGTCTGTGTGCCTTCTGGGAGGTTATAAGGATCCATAGAATCCTAGGATAAGAAGCAGGAGAAAAGGAAGAAGCGTGGTTATATAAGATTTTAGAAAATATTTACAACTGTTCAAAGCCTTAATCAAAGTCAGGACTAGAAAACTGTGTTTGTGTGCATGTGTGTGTGCATCTGTGTTTTGCATCCAACTTCACAGCCGAAGGAACTTTCCCTTTCTGTTATTACCAATACTGTTATGAGCTGGTAAACTTGAATGACTGCTGCAGGATTAGCATGAGTTAAAAGGGTCACGGTTTTAAACAAAGCCTTCCGTATGGTTCATTTGCTGTAAATATAAATATCACATATTGGTATCTGGTCACATTGATAATATGAGCACTGGAGCTTAACTTGGACTGTTTTGTACAGTTCAGTACAAACCCTCAAAGGCCACCCACTAAGACAAGTTCAAACTGAAAGAGACTGGAATATAGTCACCTTTTTTTATTTTAAATTTTTTAAACAGTTTACCAAAGATACACTCTTTATATGTTGCTTGCTAAATAGCACTTTGTGATGAATAATCCTGATTGTTAAGGTTCAGAGAATTGTAAACTTTTCTTTTTCCCAACAACTGTTAAAAATATATATACCTGCATCAGTCCTAATGTAATTAAATTATTTTCTTATTTTAAAGGAGAACTTGTTTCTTTATGAGTATTTACATTTTCAGCTTCACTGAGTATTCTGCAGGGTATGTATAAGCACTGCATTGTACAAGAGAATGTTGAGGTGATGAGCAGGTGTGGTGTCAAGGAGAGGAATGCTGAATGTCAGGTGGTTGTAGATATTTTCAAAATGGATGGAAATGGCTGTTGTTAATACTTATTTAAGAAGAGGGAGGAGCACAGGGTGATGTATAAGAGTGGAAGAAGATGCTGACAGGTTGATTATATTCTTTGTAGGAGGGTCCGTCTGAAGGAGATTGGAGACTGCAAAGTAGTGACAGGGGAGAGTGTAGCTAAACAGCATAAGATGGTGGTCTGTAGGATGACCTTGGAGGTCTAGAAGAGGAGGAAAGTGAGCACAGAGTCGAGGATCAAGCGATGGAAGCTGAAGAAGGAGGACTGCAAGATAGAATTCAGGCAGGAGTTAACACGTCCACTGGGAGATGTTGAAGAGGTACTGGATTGCTGGGAAACTACTGCAGAAATGATAAGCAGACAGCTAGAAAGGTACTTGGTGTGACATCAGGAAGGAAGAGGGAGGATAAGGAAACCCGGTGGTGGAACCAAGAAGTACCGAATCAGTCTCAGTCTTTAAATCACAGCTGAAGACTTACTTTTTTAGTTTAGCTTACCCGCACCAATCACCATAGTGCACCATTACTAATGTCGCTGGTGCTGCTGTACATGCCATTGCACTGTATTGCTTCCTTTCTGTGTCTGTCACTACTGGATCCTGCTCATTACTGACCCTCCCCATTCCATTTCTTTCCCCACATGTCCGGGGGGTCCCGCTGTGGTCATCGCCTGAGTCCAATACCGAACTCCCAACTGGTCTGTGCGGTGCATCTGATGCGCCAAGGGATCCTGGCAGCTCACCGGTACCTGGGGCTGTCCTCAACTTGCTGAGCCTGGGAAGCAGCTTAGGACTCTGTGCTGATCCTGGGGTTAAACTCGAACTAACTTTGTACTGCTAGTATACCCAAGGGGGTTGGGTAGCCAGTCGACCTTGGACCCTCAGAGGTTTTTTTTCTCCACAGTGGAGTTTTTGGTTCCTCTCCTCCGTAGTCGTCTGGCTTTAACTTCTAGCCTTCAGTTTTTAGACCATGACTATAACCTATGTCTACCATCTATGTAAAGTGCTTTGGGGCAACTCTGTTGTGAAAGGCGCTATACAAGAATACATTGAAATTGAAATTGAAATTGACATACAGGAGTGTATATAAAACAGAGGCAAAGAAGAAGTGAGACAGTTAGAAAGATGAAGAAAGTAGACAGGTGTACAAGGAGATGAAGTGCACGGCAAAGAAAGCAGTGGCAAAGGCTAAAGATAAAGAGTTTGGTTAATTGTATGAGAGGTTGGACAGTAAGGAGGGAGAAAAGGACCTTTACCGATTGGCTAGACAGAGAGACAGAGCTGGGGAAAATGTACAGCAGGTCAGGGTGATTAAGGATAGAAATGGAAACATACTCACAGGAGAACTGAGTGTGTTGAGCAGATGGAAGGAGTACTTTGAGCAGCAGATGAATGAAGAGAATGAGAGAGAGAGAAGATTGGATGATGTGAGGATAGTGAACCAGGAAGTGCAGGAATAAAGTTGATCAGCTACAGCATGAAATTGTGGGAAAAAGCTGTGGAAGTTAGACTAAGAAAAGAGGTGAGGATTAGTAAACAGCAGTATGGTTTCATGCCAAGAAAGAGCACTACAGATGCAGTGCTTGCTCTGAGGGTGTTGCTGGAGAAGTTGCGTTGTGCCTTTGTGGACTTTGATAAACATAACAGGGTGTCTAGAAAGGAATTGTGGTTTTTTATGAGGAAGTCAGGTGTTGCAAAAAAGTGGTTCAGGATATGTATGAGGGCAGTGTGACTGTTGTGAGATCTGCAGTGGGAGTGTAATAGTAATGGACAGGTTGATGGACGAGGTTAGACAGGAGTCTCTGTGGACGATGATGTTTGCTGATGATATTGTGATCTGTAGCGAGAATAGGGAGCAGCTTGTGAAGAACCTGGAGAGATGGAGATCTGCTCCAGAGAGGAGAGGAATGAAAGTGAGTAGGACAAATACAAAATACATGAGTGTGACCGAAAGGGAGGAAAGTGGAGTGGTTAGGATGCAAGGAGCAGAGGAGACAATGATAAAGGAATTTAAATAGTTGGGATCAACAGATGAGAGGTGAAGAAGAGAGTGCAGGTTGGAATGGGAGGAGAAGTGTGGCTGGAGTGATTTGTGACAGAAGGAGGCCAGCAAGAGTAAAAGGGAAGGTTTACAGGAGTGAGACCAGCTATGTTGTACGGGTTGAAGATGGTGGCACTGATGAAAAGACAGGAGGCAGAGCAGGAGTTGTCAGAGTTAAAGAGGCTGAGATTTTCATTTGGTGTGACGAGAATGGACAGTATTAGAAATGAGTGTATTAGAGGGACAAATCAGGAGATGCAGAGGACCAGAACAAACGGATGATCCGCTGTGGCAACCCCTAAAAGGGAGCAGTTGAAAGGAGAAGAAGGTGGCCTAGTGGTTAGGGGCTAGACACCAGCATCAGAATGTCCTGGTTTTGAATCCCAGATCAGTAGGTTGATGGTGGGTGAAATGCTAACTATATATAGGTTTATGTGTATACAGACTAAGCTGTATTCAGAGTGATCTTTTGTATTTTATGTTTTTCTTACATTTTTTCATGTTTTCTTATGACCAAAGTGCAAGGTAACATGATCTGAAAATTCATGACTGAGAACCATTTTACCAATTAAAGTAAAGCATTAGTCTAGCAGCAGTAGACCATAATAAAGTAAAAAAGGATATTAACTGACAGCTGCCTTTTATGATAAACAAGGGTTGCTTGTAACCATTAACTCAGGAGTTCATTCTGCTTTCCTTACCATAATGTAAATTACATTAACATTAGACTAATACATTCTCACACTGACATGCTCCTCAGATGGTCTAATTTCCAACTTTACTGTGTGCTTTTAAGTCAGAACGTGAAAATAACATTGATCCAACATGGTCTGTATTTTATCACCAGTTTTATTTTTAGATTTTTGTCCCAGAGCTGTTGCCAGAGAGTACATTCCCTGAAGCAACTAAAACATTGCCTTATCTGTCATAATCAATAAATTAGCAGTAACCTTGATACCAAGTCAGATAAAGCAATGTTTCAGTTGTTTAGTTGCCAAATAAAATGCAAAATTCCATTATGTTTCTGCATGCCTGTATTTTCCTAGAAAGGAAATAATTTTTTGGTCATTTCGACAATAGGTAGACAACAGCAGCATTGCACCTTTCCCTTTACTTTCACATTGGACAGTTCAAGGACAAGTTCATTGGACAAGACTACTTCTGAATATCTAAATTAAGCATCCCTTTAACCTAATTAAGTAATTCTGATTTCACCTGATTTGTAGCCAATGGTCAAAAATAAAAAAAAAACACTTTTTAATCAGAGCAGAATATCAAGTCAGTTAAACGTCTGGGATATCGATCTGGTCAGTTAAGTAGCTGAGGTTGTTAATCAGTGTCAGCTGTTTTGGTGTTAATGAAATTAACAATGAAACAATGAAACAAGGGCAACAATGAAATGACTCCAAAAACAGGAATGGTTTTGCAGGTGGAGGCCACAGGCATTAGTTTTGCATTTAACTAGGGTCGGTATCATTACTGGTAGCATGAGGCAATACCTGGACCCTAGTTGCACAGGTTGTCCAACTGCACCAGGATGGCACATCAATACGTGCCATTGCTAGAAGGTTTGCTGTGTCTGCCAGTCTCAAGAGCATGGAGGAGATTCCAGAAGACAGGCAGTTACTCTAGGAGAGCTGGACAGGGCCATTGGAGGTCCATAACCCATCAGCAGGATGGGTATCTGCTCCTTTGTGCTAGGAGGAACAAGATGAGTACTGCCAGGTCCCTACAAGTGACCCCCAGCGGGTCACTGGCATGAATGTCTCTGACCAAACCATTAGAAACAGACTTCAAGAGGGTGGCCTGAGGGCCCGACATCCTCTAGTGGGCCCTGAGCACCATAGAGCTTTTCTGGCATTTGCCAGAGAACACCAGAATTGGTAGGTCCAGCTTTAATCTAAGGATTAAATCCTTAGACCCATTGTTAGACCCTTCACTGGTGCAGTGAAGGGTCTAACAAAATATAGTGACTATATTTCAGTATATACAAGTATTGTGTGAGGAAAATAAAACCCCAATTATATCTTAACACATTTTTAATACTGAAATTGACAATATGCCACTGTTATATAGATGGTGGACTTGTTATAATTTCTGCATAGATCAAGAACGCTGACTCTAATCTAACAACGTGTTAGCTTAGTTCTTAACATCATGTACATTATACTAAAATTTAGAGTTTAGATTATCTTAGTAATAATAACAATTACCCTGTTGCATGAATCTGCATGAATTCATCAAGCAATATTTGAAACTGAAATCTTTCAAGAAAATACCTTAAAATACAGAAGCAAAAACAAATACATATGAATGGGTATATCTTTCATTATTTACTTTTTTAATTTAATGTAAAAAGGGTATAAAGTAGTTTAAAGTATACAGTATCACCATGCAGTCTAATCATTGCCAATTCACTCAATCAATCTCTCTCAATCTTTTTCATAGCCGTTTGTTCTAATTGGGGTCGCAGGGGGTGCTGGAGCCCAGCTCTCACAGGTCGAAAGGGTAGGAAACACCCTGGACAGGTCACCTGACCCAAGAGACTGACCCAGTATTATTATGAATAATTAAACATGATTTACAAAGAACCTTATAGATTTGAGAAAACAGGCTGCCATGGCAAAACAAAAAAAAAAGTCCAAAAGGCCTGCAGTTTTATGGATCAAACAAAACAACCCCCCCTTCCTCCATTTGGGGCACCTTTAAATCACTGTGAATTGTTCCCAGCACTGTTCTGACACGTTGCGCTGTGCGGCCTCTGATGTGGGGACCTTGTGTTTCAGGGGTAATTAAATTCTGTGGGTTCAGGCCTTCGGAGAGTTGGTGGATTTAGTACAGAGAAAAGGTCTGCTATAAGTCTTATTGAGAATGATGAAGCAATAAGCAGAGGCAAAGGTGGCAGCTACAGTCTGATTAAAATGAATGTAAATGATGTTGTATGTTTAATATTGTTAAAGTTTCAAAATATCCCATCCATTTCTCTGTTGAGGTTGGTGCTATATGGAAACTAAGCTACAAAACAGCATGTTTTAATTATATGATGATGTCATAAAAATCAGGACATTGCCATATATCCAACTATTCAGCCTAATGTTTTGCCAGCCTATTCAAAGGGATGTTATTGGGAATGTTTCAGTTTTTGAATTAGACATAGTAAAGGGCAGAAGTGGCCTAGTAGTGGCCTAGTAGTTAGGGAGTTGTCCCCACATCGGAAGATTGTGGGTTTGATTCCCCACCAGTAGGTTGCCCTGAGGTACCCTTGAGCAAGGTACCGTCCCCGTCACTGCTCCCCGGGCGCTTTCAATAGCTGCCCTCTGCTGCACGGTGTTTGCATGGGTTAAATGCAGAGGTCCAATTTCGTTGTGGTTCACTGTGTGCTGTGCTGTGCTGTGACCTCGCAATGACAAGGGTTGTCACTTTCACTTAAAGGACAGCCAATTATTTAAGAGTGGCCAACTCTGACTATTCAGTTAAAGCCTTCAGCTTTTGCCATAAATAAAAAAAAAAATGAAAAAAAACATTCTCCCCACCCTATAGAATTTCTTGTGCTGTGTTATTGCTAAGTTAGCAAACCATAAGAATACTGAAAGCACTTTGGTGCACATATAGTGCTTTGAAAAAGTATTTGCCTCCTTCCAGGTTTCTTCAATTTTCTATTTATGTACAGCAATACAATTTTTCTAAACATTCTAAAATTTTGTATAACACAAAAGACAACCTGAGTAAATTAAATAATAAAAGCAAAAGTTTTCAGTTTTTAAATGATTTTATGGTTTACTGAAAAGCATAAATCATCAATAATTGTATAACTCATGTCCAAATGAATTGCCCCTTTATACTTTGTTGTGATATCTTTAGCAGTAATCAGATGGCTTCAGTAATATGAGATCAATTATTGCTATCACTTTCAAGAAATTTTGGCTAAATCTCCTCAAAAAAAATGTTTATATCAGTGATAATATAGGATTTTGCTCACTTCAGGTCCTGTGAAAACATGTCAATCTGCTACAGGTCAGAACTTTGACTAGGCTGCTCCAAACTCTTAATGTTATTTGTTTCAGGCATTCAGGGGTGGATTCGTTCTTTTGCTTTTGATCATTTTGTTGCTACATAATATTTTAGCCATTGTTCTTTAGATAAAAGACTGATGCCTAGATATTCTCCTTTAGTCCTTTCTGGCTGAAATAATCCTTCAGCGGTGGCCTAGTGGTTAGGGAGCTGGCTTTCATGGGTTTGAATCCCAGACCAGTAGGTCGCCCCGAGGTACCCTTGAGCAAAGTACTGTCCCCATCACCGCTCCCTGGGTGCTTTAAATAGCTGTCCCCTGCTGCACAATGTGTATGATAGCTTCTTTCACATCCCTCTGTAATGATAACCTGCCTTCCCCACACATCCCCACACTGTCACAGTACTGCTACCATGTTGTATTGTTTGAGGTTGTGAATGTGGAGTGCTACATTAAGGATCTAAAAGACCAGATCTTTAACTTTTGACTTTTGACTCTTTGAACCTATAGTACCCCAAAGGGGCAATGACAGTGTCTAAGCAAAAATTAGACAAGCTTTTATGTTGCTTTTTTTATGTAAGCTTTTATGCATTTTTGCTCAATGTCTTTAAAATGGTGATAATTCTCTTATCTGGTATCCATGAGAGAGTGGCAAGCTGAAAACCAATACTAAGCAACACATAAACAGCAACATAAAAGCTTGTCTAATTTTTAAGACTTTTCTTTTGATGTGTTCTTGGAAATAAATTTGCTAGGCTTGACCCTCTTGGGTAGATTTAATGATGTTCCATGTTTACTCCACCACATTGTTAGTACGGTTGTATTTTATTGATGTTTAGACTTATCAAGACATGGCCATTGCTAGTCTGATAAGTGTTGGTGAGTTTTTGTGCTTCAATAAATCACAGAATCATGTGAAAACTGCATTGTTTTTCAGGTTGTCTTTTGCATTATACTACATTTTCAGATACTTTTTCACAGCACTGTTAATTATTTTTTATGCAATTAAAGAATAAAACATTGGAAGTTTACAAAATATATGCAATTCACCTGAAGTTTTTAATAGACGTTAACATATAATTGCTGCCCAAAGGAAATAATGTAGCTGCATTATTTTTCTATTTGATTTTAATACTGCAGCCATCAATTTACATTGTGTTAAACTCTGATGATGAATGGACTCATAGGTCCTAAGTGATTTAGGTAGGTAAATATTATTTTACAAATTATTATTTTTGCATTTGCAGAAAAACTCCATCACAAGGGAAGAGTCCATCTTGTTCCTTCTGGGCCCGAGGTTCAATCACTCAGAGTTTTTGCTCCTTTTTTAGCACCTAGGAGTAAGCTTTTCCAGGAGGCTGAGCATAGTGATAGCCTGATAAGTGGTTTCCCCTTTTTAAAAATAGGTACCACAGAAACCCATCGTCAGTCTGACAGCCAGCTACTGATGGCATCTTCCAGCAGATCCTTGGGTTGGGCAGAAGCTCTTCTAGTGGTGTGAGGTTAAAACTTTGAAGACAAGAAAACAGAATAAAACACCAGGTGGAGTACTATTCTTGGACTGGGTGGAGATGAATGGCAGGAGTAACCTGTGACAGATGGGTACCAGCAAGAGTGAAAGGGAAGGATTACAGGACAAGAGTGAGACCAGCTATGCTATACGGCTTGGAGACGGTGGCACTGACGAAATGACAAGCAGCAGAGCTGGAGGTGGCAGGTTAAAGATGCTGAGATTTTCGTTGGGGGCGACAAGGACAGACAGGATTAGAAATGAGTATATTAGAAGGACAGCTCAGGCTGGACAAAGTTTGGACAAAGTTAGAAAAGCAACATTGTGTTGATTATGTTGGGAGAAGGATGCTGACAATGGAGCTGCCAGGAAAGAGGAAAAGAGGAAGGCCAAGGAGGAAGTTTTTGGATGTTATAAGAGAGCAGTTGGCTTGAAGGAGGAAGATGCAGACTACAGGAAGAAATAGAGATGGTAGATTCACTGTAGCAACCTCTAACAAGAGCAGCTGAAAGATGATGTAGATTGGAATAAACACAAGATGTGCATATACACCTTAAATGGTCTTAAATTGTGTATATAGGTTTAAGAGAAAAAAAATTTAATAAAACAGATTCTGTGTGACGTGTTGTTGTGGCTGTGTGGCCTCATGTGTAAGGTTTGTTTTTTTCCTAGGGGAGGGGCAAAAAGGACAAAAACGCATTTCCATCCCAGCCAAAATCTTTCAGGATAATCTTCCTGGCACAGCTCAAAAGTATCATTTTAATCCTTAATTTTGAAATCATTTTGGGTACACAAATAATATCACCCCAAAGGAGTGGGTGTGGAGAGGAGTGGAGCGTGGGTAATCAATTCCAGGTTGCATCGTCGTGTGCTCCGAGTGGCCTGGCCACAGCGACCCACAGGTGGTTCTCATTATAGTGGTCGTATCATCTTCTGGTTTGCCTCATTGTGGTTGTCCCACATCCTTTTATCCACTCCTCCCTGCTCTATCTCTCTCTCTTTTCTCCTGTACATCAGAATGCACAGTGGGGGAAAAAAGAGTGGGAGCACAGATACAACTAATAATGTTTTCCATCTTTTTCACACGGTTAAAGCATGTGTTTATACTTACATAAGAATTAAATGAAAATAAGTCCAAATTAAAGATACAAACAGTAATAAGAGCAATGTAGCATAGCATATTATTAAGAGAATAAAAGCTTGTTTGTACTTCTATATGTTAAATACTGTATCAGTGCTAAAAGGCAGAAACAGTGTTCATAGGAGAGTAAGGCTCTTAGGGGCTCAAGTCCAAAGTTTAGGACTGATGAGAAATGCAAACAATGCATAAGGTTCAACATATATACATAAATATATAATTTAGATATTTTCTCTATTAGTAGATGTTGTCATTAAGATGTTCACTTGGTTACACCATAAAAACAATCAACTAATGTGTGCTATAAAATATGCATTCAGTAGATTACGCAGCTTTGTCCAAAATACATATTTTGTTGATTTTTGTAATCAAACACTGCATTAAACTACATAAAAATATATATATATTATTAACCTAAAAAAGAAGAAGAAAAAAAAGAAAATAGTAACTGTTGCATGTGCAACAGCAACTTTGGATGCCATATTCTCAAAGGTTAACTAGGTCTTAACTAACCCATGGGACTTGTAACAGATAAAACAAAAAACTGTGTGGTAACACTTAACCAGCATGGGCTCCTCTGAGCAGCTGGCTGAGGATCTGAAAGTAAAGCTAATTGATGCCTACAAAGCAGAGGAAGGCTATAAAAATATCAAAGCCATTCCAGCTCACAGTTTCCACTACACAAAATGAAGTAAAAAATGGTAGTTAGAGGGGAACTTTGGAGTTCATGATAAGATCAAGTTGTTCAAGAAAATTCTCAGGAAGAGCTGCTCATTTACCTTGGCTAGCAAGGTAAAGCAAAATCCCCATATGACAGCAAATTGTTTGAAAACAACAACAGCGGGAAGAGCCTTTTAATTAAAAAAACAGCCTTCCAGCTACTGTCCGGGACTCAGACATTTCAGCTACATCAGATCATCTGCATAAGCTCATCGAACTTACATTTACAGACTCTAACAGACTCTATAATAGTAACTCATACTTTACCAGAACTCATGGCTATATCTATTCACTAATAAAATGCACTTTCTTTTTCTTTTTCTATTCTTTCTTTATTTCCGACATGGACCAAAGGAGGACAGATTTTTTAATCTTGGTTCCTCCCAAGGTTTCTTCCTCCTGTTTTAGGGAGTTTTTCCTTACCTCGCCCTCTGTAATGCTGCTTTGTGACAACAACAGCTGTAAAAAGTGCTATATAAATAAAACTGACTTGACTTGACAAATTAACAAGATGAGAGAAATGAATAATAATGTCTACCTCATCAAAAAGGCAACATATGAAGCATGCAAAACTACACTGAAATAGCTTCTAGGAATTTTGGAAAGTGTCCATTGTGCTGTGAACTGAAGAATAAATTTATTCCAATAAATATGACTAAATTCTCAAAGCAAATATGACACAGACAAGAAACTAAAGCTGAAAAGAGTGGCTTTTTTGACTTGATCATTAAAAATATACTTACACTATAAACTGCTTGAGGCACACAAGCTAAAGCTTTTGTAATGGACATCACAGTTCCTTGACTTGATCGTCAGTGAGAACCTGTGGGCAGATCATCAACATGCAGTGAACATACTCTTAAACATGCGAGCCAAATTCTTAAGCAAGGAAGAAAGTAGAAAGTTTGTCCTAGCTTTGTTTTTTGGACCTGGAAATAGAAAGTCTCCAAGATGGATTTGAAGCTGCCGATATTTGCAAAAGACGACTATGTGCTAACTTTTGCCTGATTACTACTTATGTATTAATACTTGCACAACAGGATATCTTTCCTAATAATTTGTGGATAAGGTTTTTTTTTTTTACTTTTTTGACAAACAAATGTAATTTGGCCCTACCTTTGTATACACATGTACAGTAAGGGGGGGATACCACCAATAGACCAAGAGGTTGCAGGTTTGAACCCCTCACCTCCCCCCATCCCCCCATCCCCCCAACCCCAAGTTGCTCCAGGGGGACTGTTGCTGTAGTTAGGAATTGTAAGTCGCTTTGGATAACAGCATCTGCTAAATACCATAAACATACATTTAGTAGATTTTGGTGTGTGTGAATGAGTCAGTAAGCATCACAGTCAGCATTATGCCACTGTCAAGATAGCACTGATTTGCTCAGAAATGTATATATATATATATATATATATATATATATATATATATATATATATATATATATATATATATATATACATATACAAATATATATATATATTCATTGAGTTACTAAGTGTTTAGGGTTCGAATGGCCCATGGGAAAAAACTGTTTTTAAATCTAGTCGTGTGTGACTTGATGGATCTATAGCGCCTTCCTGAAGGCATCAGTTCAAACAGATGATGGGCGGGATGTGAGGAATCTTCAATGATGGCTTTAATTTTCTTGCTGCAAGGAGATGTGGATATTGCAGATATGGAGGGTAAAGGGTAGCCGATAATTTTTTGAGCGGCATTTATGACCCCCTGCACAGCCTTCCCGTTCTCAACTGTGGAACCCGTATACCACGCTCCCAAACAGTATGTGAGTACACTCTCCACAGAAGAGTGATNTATATATATATATATATATATATATATATATATACATTTCTGAGCAAATCGGTGCAATCTTGACAGTCCCCCTGGCAGTCCCCCTGGAGCAACTTGGGGTTGGGGGGATGGGGGGAGAAGACACACATCCAGCCCATGTCGTCCTCCTATATATATATATATGTGTGTGTGTGTTTGTATGCGTGTATAAAGGTTTAAAGAGTGGCATGTGTGTTGTCCAATGGGATGTACATACAAACTATGAAAACATGTAGGGTTTTTAAACCAGTAGCAGCCATTGCAAAAATATCTTTAGCGCTATAGTTTTTCAGCAGAGCCAAAAACTTAACTGATTTAAAATGACCTCACTGAACCTCCAAACATAAATTCATGAAAACCCTTAATGCAGTGTTGTGGGACGGGTTTGTGAACTGGCTCCAGATGCAGTGTGTGAGCAGATTAATCACTTGGGGGACTGCAGGCCATTACCACCCAGAAAGTGTGCACTATTTGAAGTGTGTGAGGATTTGGTTGGACTTGGGATATTGCTCCTGTTATGTTTCAAGAATAAAGATAACCATCTCTGGTCTCTTTCTCTCACTCATTTCCATTCCAGTCCAATTCCATTCAGTTAGGTAACCTTTATTATATATAATATTTAGTAAAAACCAATGGAAAAACAGTTTCCATTTAAGTAATCTCTGTTGAAATTAGCAAAGGGCAAGTAAGAATCAGATTACAGTGAGGAAGCAATGAAATAAGTCACAAGAAAAATGACAACCTAACTAACTGTCCTGCGAATCGCATGTAAGCATACCATTTCTGTTCTGCCAATGCACTGCATTTCATTCTCTTCACTTCTTTTTTCTCCCCTATTTGGATGCTTCTTGGTTCTCTCCATAAAATAGACATCACACAATCAAGTGGCACAATTTCACACATCAGTAGCTCACCACTTTTCCTTTTCTCATATTTTCTCTCTCAGAAATTCACTGCAACATTTACTGTTGTCAGCAACATGGTGTGTGCCATCTCAAAGCTATAAGCATAAAAGGCAAGATCAACTTCAGCTGCTGAGATGTTAATTGATGTTATTGGGTTGCTTTTTGTTGTTTTTTGTTTTTGCATCCGGAAAATTTTACAGTGGACCATGGTTTCTCTGTTATTTCCATGCCTTTATTACTGTTTACGTCCTGTTGTGTTTCAACAGTCTGGTGTAGCTCCTTATCCAAGCCACTAATCTTCCAGTCAATGTTTATAGCCGCGGTTTTGTCCAACTTTCAGAGTCTTGTCTTTATCATCCTCCCGTGCTTGTGTATCATATTTTGCATTTGGCAAAATAACGTCAGGCCTAAAACAGTATAAAGTTTCACTATGAATAAAGTCAGATTCTAAACCAAAGTCACACTTTTATGTTTAAAGTGTCAAGTGTGATGGATTTCACATTCAAAAAAAAAAAAAAAGAAAAAACAATTTAAAAAGCTGATCAGTCTTAAAAAAGAAAAGCAGATTAGTCATTTGGACTCAAAGTTATATTCCTAGACACTTTTGTGCTTTAAATTTATGTGTTGCTTGGTACCATTACACTGCTTTCATAGCCAGGAGTCTTGAACTTAACTTTATTAAACATAACATAAACTTGTATTCACAAACGCTGAACTTGAAGACCTACTAAATGAGTGAGAGTGGGAATGACCGATGCTCTGCTCTGACTCATTGGGACCTTTTAACCCTTGAGCCAATAAAGGGCACCTGAAGTCCTAATGAGCAGCCAGGAGCACCCAGTCAGAGCGCTGCCGCCAACCATGACATAAGATGGTGTTGTAAGATCTTATTTGGTCATTTTAGACCATTTCTACTGGTCTTAATCATCACTTTCATTGGTTTTAGGAGCTGGTATTTACAGAAAGAAAAATATATAAGCAACAAGACATCAACAGTGTGATTTATCACAAAAGCAGTGTTATTAGCCAGCCACATGCTGTAAGTATAATAGTTTATCCATTCCAAGACACTTCTTGGTCCAGCCACTATCTTGCAGACTATACAATATTCTCTATAATCTCTATATAGCATTAGTTGGAGGGTTTCCTAGTCCTAAAACTATGCAACAGAATTGCTTCCTTGTTCTAAAAAAATGCAACCAGTGTTGCAAGAGAAATGTGAAAATCAAGCCATATTTACTACATTGACATTATTACTAGAATTATTGGTTCCATTCCAGTTTTATTGTTATAAGTGCAGTGAAATGTTGCCAAACCATTTTTTTCCACAAGTTTTTGCCAGTGTTGGAACTGAATGTATAGCTGTGTTTAATCTGTGGTGTACTATACAGTGTGTGTCTTTGTCTCAGTCTAAAAGAGAATCACATGAGATGTAATTTACAACAGATTTAATCTATTTAAGCTCTTCCATTATAAACAACAGCTTCAAATATTGGAAGTTAACTTTGTAACTTCTTGAACCAATTTATGTAAAGTGATTTATGTGCTATGCGTTTCAGATCATGGAATGATTTTCTATATCCATTCACAAAACATTTTTCTAGTAGCTTGCCGGCATGTTTTAGCAAATGAAGCAAGCTACCAATGCTCCTTTTAAAAGCAATAATTTAGTCCTTGTAATCCTGTCATGCACAAAATTGTCAGTCAGTGTACCTTTGTGACCTCCCGGACAATTACACACTATGGTCTCTGAGTGATACTTGTTGGTTGACCACTCCTGGGAAGAATAACAGTCGTGTTTTTTTCATTTGTACAATGTCTGTCTTACTGTGGAGTTCCACTCTTCACAGAGTTTTGTAACCTCTCCAGTCTTATGTGCATTATCACCTCAGAAACATTATTTTTTCAGGCCATAATATCCTTCTAGAAAGGTGTTTTGAAGGTCTGGCAGATTATATTCCTGTTTTAAAATACCTACTCTTAATCAGAGTAACTATTATAATATAACTATTATCCTTCATCTATGTTGAGGACTTGTGATATTCAAGGTCATATGCATGAACAAATATAAAATTTTTGTATAAAGTTCCAAGAAAAAGTCAAATATTCCTCTATTTACTAAAGTACCTTTTGCACCAGCAATTCAAAAATTACAATACCCCAAAGCCACTGTAACAGTGTATTTCTTTGGGTCTTTGTTATGTGAGAGGTGCGAAGTGAATGTGAGCTCTGCGTAAGTGCACAGTCCCATATGTGCCCTTGTGAGTTTGCACGCGGGTAGGCCACAACGGTCTGCTACCAATTAAAATGCATCAGAATAGGAGTCCAACTGAAAGAGTAGAAATCCAGGGCTGAGCGCAGGTTGTAATTTACAGCTAAGATAGTGTGCGACAATCTGGTTGAGGGCTGCATGCCGTTTTTCCCTCTAAAAATACCAGCAGCCTTCATCAAAATCTATGCCTGGCTATGTACACCCAAAAGAAAATGTAAATAAATATACTTGCCTTAAGTTATTTTACGGGGGCCCAGATTCGACCGAAAAGATTCACAAGCTATGGAAGTCCCAACTTTTGGAACCTTTAATTGACACATTTTAGTGGGAGATGACGTGTGCAAGCATTGTACACCAAAGGGAGCTCAGCTGGTTAGAAAGAGAACAAAGGCTGACAAGACACTAGATTTAAAGGTGAAAGTGACTTTTCTTGTCATTGTGAAACACACCACTGCAAGACACAACGAAATTACACCTCTGCAGTTTACCCATACACACAAACACGTGAAGCAGGGGGCAGCTATTGAAAGCGCTCGGGGAGCAGTATTGGGGACAGTAGCTTGCTCAAGGCTAGGCCACTAGGCCAACGCTGCCGATAATGGACGTTAAAAACTTGAAAAACATTAAATGATTTAGTTATTCAGATTGCTTTATTCCTTTGTTTTATAGCAAAGTACACTTTCACTGCCAAGCATGTAATCAGAGACTGGACATTGTTGCCATGGCCTTCATTTTCAGTTAGAGCTGGGAAAACCTTGGACAAATTCACTTCTTCATCAATGCATTTTGCCATTTTTGAATGAGCATCACTTGGTTTAGTAAAGCTTCTTGATGACTGTGCTTCTCACTCTTATTCTACATCAGGGAGGTACTGGCTCTTTTAGAGCTGGGGTGAAATCCTTATAAGCATCTCACCACACACACCCTTCTTATGCATCGTGAATGTAAGAGTGGGGGAGGTTGAGGAAACCACTTTAGCAGCATGCCAGAGAACCGGGCCTTTGTTGAGAAGGAAGATGTGTTGCAGACTCATCTGTGAATCAATAGAGTTGACTGAAGACAGTCTGATCCACACATCATTACAGTTTGTTTACTAAAGCAACTTTTCCGTGACGTGGCTCATTCAGACGTCTTAACACATGAATCATATCAGAAATATTGTTGTCCTATGGGCCTTTTGTGCAGCAAAGATGCAAACAAAGAAAACTTCCTTGGAGATTAATCTTTTGTTGTTCTTATATTGTTAGTGTTACACCGGTCAGACAAAACCACAGAATCCACTTTGATTGTCAATATTTACCCAGCGCACTGTCTCAGGCTTGGCCAGCTAAACAATTGGGAGATCTAACAGGAGTGGGTAATGGAAGGTCATGAAAGGGTGTGGCTGGGTTTCCACATTCATCCGGCAACGTATCTTTCACAGCTGTTTGATGGACATGAGAGAGAGCAAAAATGAAATAATGACGGAGAACTCCTTTAAACTTGTAATTACAACTTGCTAATTACTAATACATTTACGTGACTAAATGGTTGAAAGGGTAATTTGTAGAAATGATCAATACAGGTTTTTAAAAAGTGCATATTCTAAACTTTAAAGTGAAAGACCTCTTTCATGGTCATACGTAAAAATGTATATATTTTATTATGATGTGAATCTTAAGGAAAGTCTTTGTGTTTGCAGAAATATAAAGCATCCCTTTGTGGAAAAAAAGGTTAGAAGTACAGATTCTAAACTGCAGAAAGTATACTTTAAAGTAAATGTAGGGCTAATTCACATCCCGTAAATGTAATTTATTTTGTAATGACCCTTACTGGTGGGCGAGCCTGATAAATCCAGACCTGGCCCAATAAATCCTTCAAAACTAGATTCAGATCAGCACATGTGGATAAGGGCTGGGGCCTTTATGCTCCAACGCAAACAGAGATGATTTTAATTACTTCACTACTGGAAGCAAACCACAGACAGAGAAAAGAAAAAATATGGAAAGATGGAGGAATAGAGAAGAGTGAGCATTGTGCGTGTGTATGTGTGTGTGTGTATGTAGCGGAAAAGTGTTTGCTGACATCTTTCTTCTCCTACTGCAGGAAAAGGGAATTGAGGTTATTAATATCTGAGTGACTGTGTGTTTTTGCATGTGTATGAGGGAAGTTATGGGTGGTGGAGGCATTTCCGAAACTGCGGTTGTTCTGGGATGGTTCCCATGATGATTTGCTGCACTGCCGGGGTTATGGGAGGGTGTGCTGGTCAGTTTTCCACCCTGTACGCAGCACAGGTCAGCAAGGCAGGAAGAGGAGCCCAGTCAATGGCCGCAACACTTTGACTTCCTTTTGAACCTAACATATTTTGGTCTGTCCTCCAAGTGCAGTAGACCATGTGGGCATAGAATACAACATGGAAATATGGCCTGGCCTGCTGTGGTGAGGGAATTTCTAGGCAGGGTGTATTATTTGGTTTTGCCTGTGCACTGCAGTCATTGACTTCAGTGAACTGATTGTCAGGCAATGAAAGCACATCAAAGTTAATGAGAGAGCATTTTAGAAGATCAAAAGATCATTGACATCTAGTGTGTGTGTGTGTAAACATGCATGCGTATACGTGTACGCACGCACGTGTGAGTGCATGCTACCCACCCATGTTTATCTGAAATTAGATGCTGGTGTGGTCAGGGTCAGGGCAGTGATTTTCTATTGAGTTGGTCTGGCGTCTGCAAGCACTGAAACCAAAAAAAGCTCACTATTTAGGCTGGACTGACAGCAACCTAAGGATCTGTGCTATAAATATCAGCACTCAACTACAGGCCATGCAGGCAGTAGCGAAATATTTTGACTCACTCATGCTCCACATTTGAACTTTATCAA
The DNA here is from genome assembly GCA_017165825.1 of Hepsetus odoe. Classification (NCBI taxonomy): domain Eukaryota; kingdom Metazoa; phylum Chordata; class Actinopteri; order Characiformes; family Hepsetidae; genus Hepsetus; species Hepsetus odoe. Next base: position 11,443,866 of record CM029383.1, on the reverse strand, counting down.
CGACATCCACAACCATATGAACTTTATCAACTAAGGTCCACCCAACCTACAGATCCAGTCTATATGAGAAGTAACTGAAAGCCAACTATTATCATTCAAAGTCTAACTTTTCATAATCACTAGTATAAGTGAATCAAGCAGAGCAAAAGGAAGAGCTGAGAGAGGTCCACTGCTCAAAAATATCCTGTTGTCAGAAACTGACCTTTGAAGGTGTGGATAGTGAACAAATTGGTAAATGAGAGCATTTTTATATTTTATTTTAACTTAAAAACAAAACTGTGGACTATAAAAGTGTAGATCATATTTTAAATTCATTAATGCTTTTTTTTGCTAAATGAACACATGTAACATATGTGAAATACAAGTTTTATTAATATATTATTGATATCCTGACAGAAAAATGTCTTGGCGAACTGAGGTACTGTTCATTAAGAGCTAAATTACCAACCCAGATGCATCACTTTGTTCCATGTTTCTGTTTTATATGTTTTATGTGACAACATCATTAGTTGTTTTAAGAAAATGCTCCCAGATTTGCACCGACTGGTTTAGGGAATGTGAACAGGAGGAGAGGAGAGTGGTTGGGGTTACTGTTTTTTTTTTCTTTGTTGTGGGGTTTTGGTGACTAGGGAAGGGGGGAGATTTCTTATTATTTTAGCATGAACATGAACACATTACAGTAAGGCTGAAAGTAAGAGTTTAACTCCAGATGTGTGAGAATTGACATTTCTGTATGAGTCCACCAGTTTTGTTAAGGTAGGTGTTTCAAGTGATATGGGCCAGTCCTACATGTGTGCATCTACATGCAAGCCTACATATAGGACATCTTAAAGTGAAAAAAAAAAGTGAAAGTGACAACCCTTGTCATTGCGAGGTCACAGCACTGCACACCATGAACCACAACAAAATTGGACCTCTGCTTTTAACCCATGCACACAAACACCGTGCAGCAGTGGGCAGCTATTGAAAGCGCCCGGGGTGCAGTGACGGGGACGGTACCTTGCTCAGGGGTACCTCAGGGCAACCTACTTGTGAGGGAATCGAACCCACAACCTTCCGATGCGGGGCCAACTCCCTAACCACTAGGCCACCGCTGCCCCATCTTAACATAGATTTCAAGTATATGTGACAAGGCATCAAACTCAATGTATCAATGCTCCATAAATCTGTCTCATCCATGGCTAGCAAGCACAATACTGGAACTAAAACATACTATAAACTTTTAGAAACTCTAAGAGCAAAATGAAAAGCTTTGGGACTCAGTTAAACCATCCTGCTGCACTATTCAACATCAGACATCAAAGTGAGTACACTCTTCCATTCGCCTGAGAACTTCTTTATACTAAGGCTGACACATCCTTGGCCCACTTCTGAAGCAGGAAGAGGCTTAGACAGCTGGTTAAGATGTTGTAGCAAGGTTAACTGCTCTCAAACATGAAAAGACAGCAAAGTTGGCCATAATAGTGTAACAGTGAGTATTCAACTGATCTGAAACAGAATCTGACTTCAGACGAGGTTATATCCATTTGGTAATGGTATCACTGCTAACACCTGCTCTTGCTCTCTTTTGCTCTTATGAATTAGTCACCCATGTGTTCTAATCATCGTTGGCACCTTTCATCATGGGTTCAAGTGAGAGAGAAACAGACAGACCGTGAAAGAGAAACGACTTGATGGATGATGGATCTCAAATCTAGAAAAATTACATTTGTTTAAAGAGGCTCCGGCCATCTGAATAAGGAGGACAGAAAGATATATATATATACATATATTTCTTTTTTTTTTTTTTTTAATAGTTATATATATTTAAATAAATTAAATTTTTCCAGGTTTGAGATCCAACATCCATAACTACAACAATAAAAAGCAACAGTATTAAAATGTTAACCGATAACCATGCAAAAATGCAAAAATGCTAAATCAAACATTTAAACTCATCACAATCTATGTTTGTATTTGCCAGGTTAGACAGGTATCCCTCTGCCAAGCAGTTAAATTTCATACATTGATAATGCATATGGAGAAATTGCACCCTTAATTCACTCTGATTACATTTTACATACATTACTGCTGGACTCCATTAGGACTGACCCTTTTCCCCAGTCTTGTTTGTGATTTGCATTGACAGTATTTCAAGACACAGCTAGCGGGTGAAGGAAGTCAAGTGTGGTGGTTTCAGGACTTTCAGCAGCAGCAGGTATGCTGTTGCTGCATTGGTTGATGTTTAAAAATAGTTTTTTAATGTACATACTTTAATTCTCATTTTAATAAGATGTCAATTATAACTAAAGTAAAAATGTGTTTTTTCATCAACTGAGAGGATTCAAATCTAATACCCCACAGGAACCCACTTTGAGTTGCTCTTGAAGAGAAGATGGGTAACACAAGATTAGAGCTCCAGGCAGACATGTCTAATAAAGTGGCCAGTGGGTGTATGTAGTAAATAAATATACAGTCATATGAATAAATTAGGACACCCTATGAAAGCCTGTGCATTTTTGTAACATTCTTGGACATATGGATGTCACGATGTGGTGTTGTGGGCTGGAAATCAATGCAGAGCCGAGAAAACCTAGAGCCGTACTGAATTTTAATAACAGATAATGTGCACAGAACTCATAAACTTAATATAATAAACATAACATGTGTAAAACATAACATGAATAATCACAAAGGTAAGCACACAGAATGACCAGCGCCCTGCTCTGATTCGTTTGGGCTTATAACACCAACCCCCCATGAGGCATACCTGGCACCCAATGCCCAGGTGTGCATAATCAGAGCAGGGTGCCCTCTACTGTCACAGAACTGTTATAATGGATATTTAATCTCAGTTAAATGGGACACCCCCACCTTTATTCCCAATTAAAATGGCTAAAATTACACAGGTGTAGCACATCAGGTGCACATGAGTACAACATCATTAATCAGCATTTTGAAGGAGATTTGCCCTTTTAAACTTCAGACATTTAGTTTGGTGTGCTCCTCTCTGTTGAGGTGAGAGTGAACACCATGGTGAGATCAAATGAGTTGAAATAGAATTCCAGAAAAAGAACCTCATACCAGCTGTGAAGCACGGAGCTGGAAGTGTCATGGTTTGGAGATGCTTTGCTGCAGGACCTGGCCAGCTCACCATCATAGAATCCACCATGAATTCTATCAAATTCTATCAAAGCCCAGTTTTTATTCCCATTGAGATGCTGTGGGGTGACTTAAAACGGGCTGTACAACTTTCCTCAGACTGATGTCAGAGTAGATGCTAGTGTCTGGTAGATGAAGAAGTGTCTCACTGTGGTTATTTCAGCCAAAGGGTTGAACACTAGCTCTTCAGTTAGAATACACATTTTTGTTGATATCATTTGTTTAATGAATAAATCAAGGCTATTTTTTGTTGTTTATCTGCAACTGAATCACTTTCTTTTGCAAAGATAAAAAAACAAGACTAGACATTGATATGTGAACATTTCTTAATAAGGAACTGAACATTTAATGGGGTGTCCTAATTTTTTCACATGACTGTATACTTTGTCATTTGATTTTTTTACAATTAATTTCGATAAATACAACGTAAGTTTACATTTTATTTCATAATGAGAAAAAAGCAACAACAAAAAAAAACAGCAATAAGTAACTAAGCACATACAAGTAAATTGGGTCTAAAAAAGCAACGTGCATGGAATTCGCCTTGCACTACTGCATCCAATACATGCTGAAAAGTCTGATTACCCTTGCTGGTAATGAGATATGGCATCTACTTAATAGTGCCAGACAGGATTCTAGATGAGATTCAAAAGCAAGCATGTTTCTGGCTTTTCAGGAAATCAGAAAAACAGGAGTGTAACAGATAACCTGGAAAACGCTCACATGGGACCAGGACCAAGACGGCAGAGGTCAATAGCAGACAGATGAGTCCACATGTACAATCCACCCTCTTCTCTGCAAGGCTGAGAGAGGCAAGGCCTTGTGCATTAAGAGCCTCTTAAACAAACACAATTAGGGGCCCCATACATTAGACCACAGAGATTCTTAAAACACTTGAAGAACGGTGGGTTTGCTGGTTGATTGCTTTTGCACCAGAGCTCAGCAAAAATCAATACCCAATGAAATGGCATGCAATGGAATAAGAATTAATCATGGGAATGGAGGAGGTCCTTGAGGCTCACAGTGTTCCGAAGGAAGACTTGGGCTGATATGAAATATTTATTGACTGACACTGTGACCTTCTTGAGAAGTCCACCACAAAAGGCAGCAATCGATTTGGGCAAATCTTAGACTCCTTTAATCAGACCCTAAGGCTTCCAGGAACACAGTGATAGCATGTCAGTTAATGTAATATGGAAGCTTTGTTACTAGCACAGTAAGAAACACCTAAATCTAAAACCTAAAAATCTAAATACACAAGATGACCTGTATACACAATGGCAGAAAATCTAAAGAAGTGGCATCCTACCATGTTCTTCATATTTTTGATGATGCTTGTGTAATTTTATGTCGGACACATACAACCATTTCTCATTCCTCATATTTTTCTTTTTTTCTGAGCCTTAAGTCAGCCAGAATTGAAAATAAGCCTGCATTTTTCTACCTTAACATGACATATTTGGAAGGAGATAGATGAGAAATATCTACAGGAGGAACAGGATTTTATTCATCACGCTTTGAGTGTATTGTGAAAAGTAGGCATTGGAAAGGAAAATGGTGTAAATTTTCTGTGCAGAAGCTTGTAGGGTGTTGTAGACATCTGTTTTGGTAAAAAATGCCAAATTTAAAAAATATTTGAAAAATAACATTTCTGAAAAGTTTCGATATTTTCTATTCTGTGTCATCTATAATCCTGTTTTCCAGCCCCTTTCAAGAGAAAGGCAAAGCAAAGGGCCAATTGGCTACCTAGTCTACAGTTTCGTCTGTAAATAAAAAGAACACTGTGCACTTTAAGTAGCTAAATGCCCCTGGCTGAGAAAGTGCTCTGTGTGAACATACATGCCTTAACCAGCTGGTGTTTCAGAGTACAGTAGAACACTTTCAAACTGAAAACCCTGCTGAGTCCTATTCATATTGACAGCAACAGTGATCTGCCTTAACAAACTGAAATAAATGATAAATAGTTTTACATTTTGCTCCTAAAAACACAATTAAAACTGGAAAAGTGTGGAAGTGTGACAGAGCCTAGGTTTTCTGTAGCAGCCTATCCAACTAGTCAGAAAGTTAGGATGTGCATTTGTACAGCTGGGAACAAATGAATGATGTTTTCACTGAGTGATTCTGTGTGATAGGGTAGCCTTTCTTGTCCCTTTAAGAAGCCATTCAGAGGTGGGCAAAAGTCTATGGACTTATGGTTGATTAAGGTGTGTTAATTAAGAGTTAAGAGACATCACCACGCATTGATGCATTTTACACATTTTTATAAGGCTATAGGCTGCACGTGCAAAGAGTTCTATCTTTGTGCTTTTTCCTACTATGTCACAGAACTGTACCTTTTCTTCTTTAAGGCATTTTGTCATCCTCTCACTACCACCTATCGAAGCATGGGCATTTTAATCAAATCAGATTCGTCTTGAAATCCAATTGCAGTAGCAGGACTTGATTCACAGTGCATATCCACCCTCTCTAAGCACCATGAAAATCTACAGCTGGAACAATCATGACCGTAACCACCATAACCACCATCCGCACTAGGCCCCAGCTTCTCTATTCACTATAAAAAGCACAGATTTCTGCAGGATTGACATAACAAAACATGCTCCTCTCCTTCTAGATCAGGGACTCTTCTCAGCCCAGTCTTATTGGAGACAGACGAGTCTGCATTTGCATTGGGGCTGAGGTTTGAAACTTTGCTCATTGATCTATACTTGTGGACTGAAAATAAAAAGCTTGTCAATTTGCCATGGAGATGTGGTTGAAGAGGAAAGGGGCTAGGGGGATTGTGGGAGAAAGAGAAGATGGAAAGGAGAAGAGATCCTCATCAGACTCAAAGTCATATAACTACAGATGGTAGGCATGCTGATATCCAAATGATATAAAATCATGGTAAGATGTTTGGATGAGGAACTTCTAAGGAATTTAAGTGGAACAATATGAATTCACTATAAAACAGATAGCATATATCAAAACATTATAACTTTGTAGCAAATGTATTGTAGATTTAAACTAACAGCTTGGTAAATTGATTGATAAATATACTTAACACTTAGGACTAAATTCTAATGCTTAAAATCAGGCAGCACTCTGTATTGAGTCTTGAAAGCTAGACCTTTGCCTACAGCTAGAAAGTCTATGGTTTGGTCAATATATATATAGTCAAAAATTGCTTATTTCAACAGGAAAAGTGGATTAGATTGATTACAGATTGACCACTCACCAGATAAGTAGTGCAGGCAATTATCAGAATGGTGCTACAACTAAACCAGACCAACCTGGAACAAGCTGGTGTGCTGCCTAGCGTACACATAGAATTAACCTGTGGGGGTGTTCTTCTGGTAGGATACTCGCATATTAACCAAAGTTTTAAATTTCCAGCTTTAAATCCCACCTCCAGCTCTACCACCACTGGGTTCCTGAGCAAGACCCTTAACCCCAGGTTGAGCATCAACTAAATGTTAATGTAATAAATGACTTATTTAATAGCTTCTGCATAAATATCTGTCACTGCTGAGTAGGCAAATGTTATTTTATTTTAAAAATTAAGCTAATTTTTTAAGCTAAACAATAAAGCCAGGTTCTATATGCTGGAAATTCACATGCAAATAAAAAAAATGCAAAGGAATTTGTGTTCATCAGGATATTTCTTTCTGTGATTCAAGATTCAAGATTTCAAGATTCAAGAACTTTATTTGTCACATACATGTGTCCCTGGATCATTCTGTCTTTAGACCATGCAAAGTAAAGAACTGGAAATTAAAGCAATAGAATAGAATAATAAAATAAGGATCTTCTTCTTCTTATTTTTCTTTCGGCTGCTCCCGTTTAGGGGTCGCCACAGCGGATCAACTGTCTCCATTTCTTCCTGTCTTTTGCATCTTCCTGCTTCAACCCGACCACCTGCATGTCCTCTCTCTCTCCACATCCATAAACCTCCTCTTTGGTCTTCCTCTTCTCCTCTTTCCTGGCAGCTCCATCTTCAACATCCTCCTTCCAATATAATCCTCGTCTCTCCTCTGCACATGTCCAAACCAATGCAACCTTGCTTCTCTAACTTTGTCTCCAAGACGTCTAACCTGAGCTGTCCCTCTAATATACTCATTTCTGATCCTGTCCATCCTCGTCACACCCAACGAAAATCTCAGCATCTTTAACTCTGACACCTCCAGTTCCGCCTCCTGCCTTTTCTTCAGTGCCACCGTCTCCAACCCATACAACATAGCTGGTCTTAATACTGTCCTGTAAACCTTCCCTTTTACTCTAGCTGGTACACGTCTGTCACAAATCACTCCAGCCACTCTTCTCCACCCATTCCAACCAGCCTGCACTCTCTTCTTCACCTCTCTTCCACACTCGCCGTTACACTGAACTGTTGATCCCAAGTATTTAAACTCGTCCACCTTTGTTACCTCCACTCCCTGCATCCTAACCACGCCACTTTCCTCCCTTTCATTCACACTCATGTATTCTGTCTTTGCCCTACTCACTTTCATTCCTCCAGAGCATATCTCCATCTCTCCAGGTTCTCCTCAAGCTGCTCCCTACTCTCACTACAGATCACAATATCATCAGCAAACATCATCGTCCACGGAGACTCCTGTCTAACCTCGTCCGTCAACCTGTCCATTACTATTGCAAACAAGAATGGGCTTAGTGCTGATCCTTGTTGTAATCCAACATCTACCTTAAATGCATCCGTCACTCCCACTGCAGATCTCACCACTGTTACCCTGTCGTCATACATATCCTGAACTACTCTCACATACTTCTCTGTAACACCAGACTTCCTCATACAAAACCACAACTCCTCTCTAGGCACCCTGTCATATGCTTTCTCCAAATCCACAAAGGCACAATGCAGCTCCTTCTGACCTTCTCTGTACTTCTCCATCAACACCCTCAGAGCAAACATTGCATCTGTGGTGCACTTTTTCGGCATAAAACCATACTGCTGTTCACTGATCCTCACCTCTTTTCTTAACCGAGCTTCCACTACTCTTTCCCATAACTTCATGGTGTGGCTGATCAACTTTATCCCTCTACAGTTACTACGGCTCTGTGCATCACCCCTTATTCTTGAAAATCGGTACCAGTACACTTCATCTCCACTCCTCAGGCATCTTCTCACTTGCCAAGATTGTGTTAAACAATCTGGTCAGAAACTCAACTGCCATCTCCCCTAAACATCTCCATGCTTCCATTGGTATCTCATCCAGTCCAACAGCCTTTCCATTCTTCATCCTCTTCTTCGCTGCCCTTACTTCCATCTTGTTTATTTGCTGCACTTCCTGGTTAACTCTTCTCACATCATCCAATCTTCTCTCTCTCTAATTTTCTTCATTCATCAGCTCCTCAAAGTATTCCTTCCATCTGCTCAACACGCTCTGTTCAGCTGTGAGTATGTTACCATTTCTATCTTTAATCACCCTGACCTGCTGCACATCTTTCCCAGATCTGTCTCTCTGTCTAGCCAATCGGTAAAGGTCCTTTTCTCCCTCTTTACTGTCCAACCTCTCATACAATTCACCAAACACCTTATCTTGGCCTTCACCACTGCAAAATGCCTACCCATCACCTCCTCATCACCTCTGTCCTCTTCACCAACATGACCATTAAAATCTGCACCAATCATCACTCTCTCTCCCCTGGGTACACTCTCTATCACTTCATCTAACTCACTCCAGAATTTTTCCTTCTCTTTCATCTTACAACCAACTTGTGGAGCATAAGCACTAACAACATTCATCATCACACCTTCAACTTCCAGCTTCAAACTCATCACCCTCCCTGACACCCTCTTCACTTCCAAAACACTCTTCACATACTCTTCCTTCAGGATAACACCTACTCCATTCCTCCTTCTATCCACACCATGGTAGAACAGTTTAAACCCCCCTCCAATACACCTGGCCTTACTACCCTTCCATCTAGTCTCTTGCAAACACAAAATGCCGACCTTTCTTCTCTCCATCATATCAGCTAATTCTCTACCTTTACCAGTCATGCTGCCAACATTCAAAGTCCCTACCCTCACTTCCACTCTCCTCTCGTTCTTTCTCTCCTTCTCCCTCTGGACATGACTTCCTCCTCTTCTTCTTATTCTTTGGCCAACAGTAGTCCAATTTCCACAAGCACCCTGTAGGCTAACAGCACTGATGGCGGTCGTTGTTAACCTGGGCCTTGACCGATCCGGTATGGAATTCTGTCTCGTTGTCCGCATATTGACTTGGCAAAGTTTTACACCGGATGCCCTTCCTGACATAACCCTCCCCATTTACCCGGGCTTGGGACCGGCACGAAGAAATACACTGGCTTGTGCATCCCTAGAGGCTGATTTAATAAAATAAGGATAAAGTAAAAAAAATATATAAAATTTTAAAACATAGATAAAGAGATGAAATTAATTAATGTCTTTATAGAAACTGTATAGGATTATTATGCGAAATGTACTTATTACAGTGGCTATGTGCAAGTATGAGTAGGATGTACTGTTTTTTTTTATATTTTGAGAATTTTCAAATGGAATAACTTTGTGACTTTCTCACAACTGCATATATCTTACAGAACATGTTAACTGCAGAATTCTTTACTCAAAAAAGTGACAAGAGTACCATCATTGTGATTATAATTTCTTCAGAAATATGGACACAAACATCTGAAACATCTGAAGCAGACATTCAGCTGCCATATTTAGTCACATGCAGTTTTACAAGAGTTTATTTATTTATTTATTTATTTTTGCAATGCATTGGTTGACCTGTCTGTCTATATTCTAAACATGACTCTGCATATTGCAGAGCCCCAGCTCTTCAGAAAAGATACCAAGCATGTAATGTGACTAACTAGATTAGATAATTAAGCTATTGCCATGACTGAAGCTAGGATGTGGATGCTCATTACCAAATAACACAATCAAGCATCTGTAGGATGTGCTGGACAAGCCGTTTTGATCTCCCTACCTATCATCTTATGAAATTTGAGGGATCTGCTGCTAGTGTTCAGAATATTTTAGCACACCTGTTCTTTTGGGTCCATGCCTAAACAGGATAGAGCTGTTTTAGAAGAACCAGGGGGACCTGCTCCAGGACTTGCTTGTCTTGCAAAGCAGGCAACTACTAACAAAAGTTTGTTTCCCATCAGATCTATAAAACCAGTGGTTTTAAGCAAAGAGTGACTGGTGACTCTCCATTTTTTATCAAATGTAATTGTTGCTACATTTGGATTTGGTGATAGATGTTTCACAGATTATATACATAGAGTATTCATTGGGCTATTGCATATACATATGGAAGTAGCAGTCTGTAGTCCAGCATGCAGAAAAAATGTTAACTTTGCCACACTGCAGAACACCAGTCTAAGGCTGCTCTGTAATTATGGCAGAGGCACAAAGCGCTCTTGCTCAGCTTCATTGTCACCTATATACAAACACGTCTGCAAGAAATTACATGTGGAGAGAGCGTGATATGGGAGCAGCCTGAGAGGAAGAAATCACGTAACAGCATGTTTTGTCTTCAAATGCTCAAGAAAAGAATGAAGGGGTGGAAGGACCATTTATAAGTCAAATGAATAAGAATAAAGATCCTGGTAATTTTTTCAAAGCCTGATTTTATCCTAGAGGTCAACACTAGTGCCTTTTTCATCTTAACCTAGTTTACTCATAAGTGCCTGCACTGTATAATTGTCTCTCTACTGGAAAATCCTGCTGTGTAATGGTGGAGCAGACGTAGCACAGGCTTTGGCTGATCCATTACAATTACCAGAGCACCCATAACTGTGCATGCTCACTTTTTTCTGAGATGATGCTAACTGAGGTGTACAGTAAATCAAAGATTAAATATATCTTCATAAAATCATTCAAAACTGAATAAAACTGAACTCAAATGTGTGCATCCATAATGCATGATACAACTTTAGCATCAAAGCAACTAAAAAACAGGTCTTGGCTGAATGACCAAAAGGGACATTGTTTGATTTTTCTTTTTTCAACATTAAAAAATGATTTGCACTTTTTTCTACATTCTCTGTGGTCAAACCTCTCCACAAGTTGCTTACCAGAGGCTTCAAGCTAGAGCAGACATTTTCAGACCAGGAAATGGGGATCTCAGACACTTTTCCTACTTGCCTCAGATGTGTTGATCAGAGAAGGAGATGCTAATCATTTGAATCTTGGTTTCTTTAAGTATTTCTTCTCATACCTCCTCATACTCCTACCTCATAGTTACCTATGAACATACTCAGTGACAATTTGAATTTGTGATATAGGATACCTTTACACATTTTTGCAAAATATAACAAACTTTCCACCGTTCCATTTTATAAATTAATATTTAGTTAGCTTCTTTTGTGTTTTTTTTTTGTGTACTGCTACAAGGTTTTTTATTGTAGCACATCAAAATCTTCAAACATCCAGATGCTGAATTTTACTATGCTTGGATAAGATATTGTTTGGTAGTTAATAGTTGCTTTGAGCTAGTATTTTTTTTCTAGTATAGTTTATTTTATTTTTTATATATATTATCAAGTTGTTTTTGTAAGATAATTTTATTTCTAGTTTTATTTGAGTCATTTTTTCAGCGAAGTTACCATCATTATACTTGTATGTATGTTTTGTCAGATGTTTTTGAGGCATACTGAAGTATAATTACAAGAATTTCAAGTTTCAAAGGCTTTATAACTATTATTAATTTCATTTATTACATTAGCCCTGCAATGCTGTCAATCAATTTCTGGGCCAAACCCGTACCGATGGATCCCATTCTTACATAATCACTTCTTGGAGATTGTCAGAATTTGTGGGGGTTTTTTGTCCACCTTACTTTTGAGGATTCACCACAAGTTCTGGGAGGTTTCTGGGCCATGGACCCAAATTTTCCATGTTTTGTTTCCCAAGCCACTTAGTTGTCAATTTTGCCTTATGGCACGGTGTTCCATCATGCTGGATTTTTGGGAGAGGTTGCTCTCGGAGGAAGTTTTGGTTCTATCCTTTATTCATGGCTGTGTTGTGAGTGAGTCATTCCCTTGGCTGAGAAACAACTTCACACATGAATGGTCTAAGGATGCTTTACTGTTGGCATGACACAGGAGTGATGGTAGCGCTCACTTTTCTTCTCCAGACAAGCCTTTTTCCAGATGGTCCAAACAATTGGAAAGGGGTTTCATCAGAGAAAAACGACTTTACCTCAGTCCTCACCAGTCCAGACCCTGTTTGAGGCCATCCTCCAAAGGTCTTGACCTTACTATGCATGCAGATGCACTCACACCTCCCTGCTGCCACTCCTGAGCAAGGTCTGCACTGGAGGTGCACCAATCCTAGAGCTGAATCAACATTAGGAGATTGTCCTTGCATTTGCTGGACGTTCTTGCCCCGAAACCTCTTCACAACAATTGAATCTCTCTACTTGATGTTCTGGATGATCTGATAAATGGTTGATATAGATGAAATCTTATTAGCAATATTCTTGCCTGTGAAGCCCTTTTTGTGCAAAGCAATGATGACTGCATGTGTTTCCTTGCAGGTAACCATGTTCAACAGAGGAAGAACAATGATATCAACTCTACCCTCCTTTTAAAGTGAAAAAAAGAAAGTGAAAGTGACAACCCTTGTCATTGCGAGGTCACGGCACAGCACACATGAACCACAACGAAATTGGACCTCTGCATTTAACCCATGCACACTCAAACCCGTGCAGCAGTGGGCAGCTATTGAAAGCGCCCGGGGAGCAGTGATGGGGACGGTACCTTGCTCAAGGGTACCTCAGGGCAACCTATTGGTAAGGGGTTTGAACCCCCGATCCTCCGATCATGTGGCTAACGCCCTAACCACTAGGCCACCGCTGCCCCAAAAGCATCCAGTCTGCTATTCTAACTCAATCAGCATGACAGAGAGAACTCCAGCCTTGTCCTCCTCAACACTCTCACTGAAATGATGGTCAGGTCCTTTTGTGGCAGTGCTAAAAAGCTGTGGAAATTTTTTTTTTTCACGGCAAAGAGGGACTTTGCAAATACTTGCAATACATCTGATCATCTTCATAACATTCTGGAGTGAATGCAAAATGCCATCATAAAAACTGAGGCAGCAAACTTTGTGAAAATTAATATTTGTGTCATTCTCAAAACTTTTGGCCAAGTCAAAGAGTTTATCATCATTATAAAAGTGTTGAGAGGGTTAAAATATTCTCCTCTTGTGACTCAGAATATGCCTTTGTGAGCCCACTTGGACCTTACATGACGCACCATGATGTGTGGGGTGTGGGCATACTCACAAACAGCTGTACCCAACTAGGCCCAGATGTGCTGTTTGGTGATGTGCCCCAATGTTTCTTCAGAGAATGGATGCTTTTCATACCTCCAGTGTGTAAGCTTGGGGGGGACAAAGAGTGTGAGCTAATCAATAATAGGGAGAGAGCACACATGAAAGAATGAGATTGAGTGTGTGGGAAGAGATAGAAAGCAAACAAGGTGAGGCAGTCTTAAACTGCGCTTTGGTGGTGAGGATGATGCCGAGTCAGCCCCAAGGGGCCACAGAGTGGAAAGCAGACAAGCCCACCACCCTGCTGCATCTGATTTATCATATGAATATGTTGCAGACATTCAGACTGCTCCTTTACCATGCACTACGCCCTAGTTACACATTAAATGCAGATGAGTGGGAATGAGTGGGAAAGAGACACAAGGAGATCGCATCCAGTTTTGAAGCACCACAATACAACCGTAAGACAACAGTGACCTCATTTATACAGGCCGTAAGTTCAGATCAGCTGAATACTGACTTTCTTTTGTCTCTCTGTGATTTAATCCCTTCAGAAGATGTTATTTTGAAAATAAGGGTCTCCTATTATGGAAAACCACACTGTCCTGAATTTTATTAAAGAGTTTGATGTTTAATGTTAAAATAAAACAATGCCTATCTGTATTATCATTGTCCTATTAAGTACATTAAATTAAAGAGGCAAATGTTTTATAGTGATAGGATGCAAAGTGCCTAAAGACTCACATAAAGGGGTTCCAACTCAGCATTCAGCATCACCAGTATACTAATCGCCATCATAATCATCTGTTTGTTCACTGGTTTATACTGATTTAAAATTTGTTGGTGAACTATTGTTGGTGAACTATTCCTCAATAACACATTTGCTAATTATTAATCATAAACCCACTGTCAAAAACCTGGGCATCACAATTGATTTATATCTTTCTCTAGATACACACTTTGGAAATATTACTAAAAAAAGCTTTTGTTCATCTTAGAAACACTGCTAAACTTAGAAGCGCACTCACACAGCATGACACAGAAATGTTAATATACCCTTCTTTCAACCATTGAGACTAGATTATTGTAATGCCCTGCTGCCAGGATGTTCCAGTAAAAGCCTTCATAAACTCCAGTTAATCAAGAATGCAGCAGCTAGAGTCCTCAATAGATATAGAAAATTTGAAAATCTAGACTTCACTGGCTTCCTGTGAAATTCCGCACATACTATAAAATTTTACTACTGACAAAGCCCTAAACAGCCTTGCTCCTGGGTATCTTTCTGAGCTTATCTCCAGTCCTTTCTAGTCAGGCTGTAATAGCGAGTTTGCCGGAGTTACAGTACCGCATTCTATAAATTCATTTCTTTAAGTTTTCCTGAACTGCAAACCAGCTACTAAACCGAGTTGATGAAACAACGATCATAATATTCCTCTCCCCAACTGACCTTCAGATCAGCTACATCAGACTAGACAATCTGCATGAGCTGCTGCCAATAACTAAGATTAACACCCACTCTTCAGCTTCACCCACTCAAGTAGAACCACCACTATTAGCTTACTGAACTTCCAATTACAGACTGTAGTGGACTCTTTTATAGTAACTCCTATTTTACCAGAAGTCATTGCTAAATCCATTAATTTATGATGCACTTTCTCTTTCTTTCCTTCTTTTTTTCCAGTGTCGACCAGAGGAGGATGGGTTCCCCTTTTGAGTCTTGGGTCCCAAGGTTTCTTCCTCCTGTTGTTGGTAGTTTTGCTTCTGTCGCCCTCAGTTTACTCACTTGGGGCTCGGACCAGGATTCTGTAAAGCTGCTTTGTGACAGTTGTAAAATGTATATAAATAAAATTGACCTGACATCAAAAATGTAAGTAAGTCTGATTCTCTGGAAGGAAATGTTTTAGGCAGGTGTGGAAAAAATATAAAATAGAAATATAAATAATGATTGTTTATTTTGATCAATTTACAAAATGCAAAGTGAGCGAACAAAAGAAAAATCTAAATCAAATCAATATTTGGTGTTACTACCTTTTGCTTTCAAACCAGCATCAGTTCTTCTGGCCCCCACCGAGCCCTGATCTCAACATCATCCAGTGTGTCTGGATTACATGAAGAGACAGAAGGATGTGAGGAAGCCTACATCCACAGAAGATATGTGGTTAGTTCTCCAAGATGTTTGGAACAACCTACCAGCCGAGTTCCTTCAAAAACTGTGCAAATGTACCTAGAAGAATTGATGCCGTTTTGAAGGCAAAGGGTGGTCACACCAAATATTTGATTTAGATTTCTCTTTTGTTTATTCACTGTATTTTGTTGATTGATGAAAATAAATGATTAACCATTCCATTTTTGAAAACATTCGTTTACAGCATTTTTTCACACCTACCTAAAACTTTTGCACAGTACTGTATATATATATACTTAGAACCTAAGCCTCTGTTACAAAAATCTTAATATGTATGATAATATTAAAATTTTTAAATAACATTGGCAGCACAGTAGAACAATGGGCTTGTATGTTCTCATCGTGTATGTTTGGGTTTCCTCTCACTGTCCAAAGACATGCAGATCAGGTGGATTTGAGATGCTAAAGATGTGACCGCGTGTGTGGGTGTGTCTGTCTGTCCTGTGATAGACTGATGACCCTTCACCACCTTGTGCCATGTGAGAGCTGGAAAAGGCTCCAGCACCTCCTATGATCCTCTTCAGTCTCCTCAGCTGAAGATAAGTGAGAGAGATAAATAACTTTCATTTTGAAAATGTTTGTGAACAGGAGGCAATTCACCAATATATTAAAAGTTATGCAGAAGCCCAGCTGCTCACGTGCCATCTATCCCTATAATAGAATTTGTCGTTGTAGCCTTTTCATTCTCAAAAAGGTTTCTGGGTCACTTGCATAGAGATTTATGCATATGATGGCAAATAAGAACAAAGGTGGCAAAATGCAGGGAAACACCCTGGACAGCTCATCAGTCCATTGCAGGGCGGACACAGACAAACACACACACTCATACCTAGGGGGTAATTTAGCATCTACAGGTCACCTGACCTGCATGTCTTTGGACTGTGGGAGGAAAGCGGAAGATCTGGAGGAAACCCACACAGAAATAGGGAAAACATGCAAACTCCACACTGAAAGGACCCAGGACCTTCTTGTTGCAAGGCAACAGTGCTACCCACTGCACCACCATGCCAGCCTTCCTGATTTTACTTTCACATAAAGCCATCAAGTTAGATGATAGTGTTAAAGCCTCCACTGAAGTTGTTTTAAAATATGGAAACGGTAGCTGATTACCCCATATGAAAGAAATAATAAAATAATAAAAATATATTATTTTACTGATAAATGATGACTTCAGATTACTGATATAGGAAATTATAAATTATGCACCAAGAACTGCTAACATGCACAACCCTTTTCTTGCAAATTTCATGTGTGTTTTTTATTTTTTTAATTATTGGAAAAGTGTCTATGCTCACTTTTCATCCTTCATTTTAAATTAACCATCAAACCAGATGGTTAATAAAATAGATTACTCACACATAGATCTTTACTGACTCCTGGTGGGCATACAGTAAAGTGCAATAAGGGATTTTAGAGGCTATTTAATCAACAACTTAAAAATGACATCCGAAGAAACTCGCATCTATTCGAATTTGGTGCAAGTCATGTAGCCAGTAATGCTACAAGATGAGTGACTATGATTAATAATAATCATAAATACATTTAAGAACAACAAATGGGCCTGTTAAGTAATTTGCATTACATAAATGCATGTATATAAATATTTTAATATGAAAAATTTTAAATGAATAAAAGGTGACATCAGTCATGCAGTTATATCCCAAAAAAAAAAAAAAAAAAAAAAAAAAAAAAAAAAACCACAATGCTGGCATAAAACATAAAACTGTTCAGAAAAACTCCCCTTTTGACCTAATCCACACAGTAAAATCATGCATGGAAAAATGACAGATGTTTTTTACATAAAAGAAAAAACAAAACAGCAACACTCCTTCAGTAAACAAGCATGAGAAAACAAAAGCTTTTTGTATTTTTGTACCTCAGTAAAATGACATGTAAGAGATAATCCAAGTGAAAAATACCTTCACATCCTATGCAGAGAACCAAGTTTAGTATGGCATTTTGGCAATTTTTTCTGAACACATTTTCTATTTGTGCTAATTTAAATTTCTATGCAGAATATAACCTGCCAGAAAAAATAAATTTACCACAAAAAAAGACGTGTAACTAATTTTTACCAACAGTAGAAATGTTAAAATTAACAAATTAATTAAAAAAATAACTAGTAAAATATGCTAAATCTAAATACCCTTTGAAATATCAATGCTGGGGGGGGGGGTGTCATCCTTTCACAATCAATTGCATAGAAAATGTTTGTTTGCATTAAGCATAAAACATTTTTACTAATGTAGTGCTTCTGGAAGCATGTTCATAGATGACTGAAGAAATATTCACTTTAAAGTGCATTTTTTCCCTTAAGAGCACTTACCAAGCAATTTGATTTTTCTTCACTAAGCATATTTATTTCTACACTTCCTCAGCATTTTCACATTCTTACAAAATGTTTTCGCAAGCACGCTCTTGGCTTTTTCAGCCTGCACCTGAAAGTATGGATAAAAAACAGAAGTGATTTAAATTACTCATTCATTAAATTACCACATTCTCACATGGCCGCTAAATACACATGGAGGGCCCTTACAAGTGCAAGCAGAGTGCATCCTCCTTTTTGCTTCTTAAGCTACAGGTGTGCTTTCAGTTCTTTGGTTGTCCTCTGCGGCTAACAGTCCCTCAGTTTCACTGGTATCTTCTACCTGGAAGAATCTAAGAGTACTGAAAACCCTGGGCAGAGTCACACACAGACACACAAAATGGGAACAAAGAAAAAAAAAAAAAAAAACATTCAGTTTCACATGTTTGAAATGGCAGCTGTTACTCTGTCAAAGATCAGGGTTAAAGATGTTTTTACATTTCTACATTTTAATGTTTTTAAATTACATTTACATGTCATTTATCCAGTGATACAAGTTACTTTTCTGGTTGTGTGAAGTAAGTTTAAGAACAGACTGAAGATTTTTCCCCAGCATTGCCGTATTTTTCAGAACCTAATTCAGAACCTCATCTTTTCTTCTGCTAAAAATCAGTGTAGTAATGAACTTTAAGTAAAGGTAACTTACTCATAGTAAAGTGTTGGGGGGGAAAAAATAGATAATTTTTTTATCTTTGTCTAAGGTGCCTAATGTACCTGCAGGAAAACTAGTCACTAAACATTTTAAAAAGGGGAAGTAATTTTCTGATGACATCTTGGCCAGAATGCAAAAATAGTTTTTAAGATGACCATTTCATAAACACATGACATCTTCCTATATGTTTAAGAGTTTGTAACAGGAAAGTGATCTCAGACCTCACAATAATAATTGTGGGAATAACCCCAGACCTCAGTTTGGCATTCTCGATGTAATCGCCACTTTTGAGATTGCAAATAAGCTAATGATCAAGTTGAGAAAGCAAATACCACTACATTTTTAGCAAAGGAAGCAGTAGTTACATACCCTAACAGACTCATTGGAATGAGGCAGAGTCCAGCAGAGAGGAGGAAAACAAAGCCTGGGAACCAAACCACAGTGGTGCTGTACAGTTTGTTGAAGGCTGTGCTCGCCAAGTTAGTGCATAGGTTATCGATGAAAGCCACATAGGCAAAGAGTGCACCTAAAATATGCAGAGAAAATTAAATATTAGCCCAATGTTGGGAGAAGTCAAAAGCACAGCATTCATACTATTGATCATTAATAATCAAAGCACAGAGCATACACGGACATAGAAAAATGGGTTGTTACCCTTACTGCTCATTAAAACAAGGTTATATTTCTCCTGGAAAGTAATTAAAGTAAGAGCAATTACCTTGCATATACCTGAATGCCTTTAGTATGTGATTTTTATATATAGTAAATTTTTTTTTTTTACTGTTTCAGAAGATATTTTGAAAATGGTACGGACAGATTTGTTGGTACCCCTAAAAAGTCTTTCTAATTATGTCTATTTTTAAACTAAACTAGTATTTACAACAAAAATGATTTCAGCTCAGCTAGTTCAAAATATTTAGCGACAACTAAATCTTAAATGAATAAATAATTACACACAAAGGGGGTTTGATTCAGGTATAACTGCAAGTCACATAAGGTTGGAAAACCATGTGGTTATAATTAATTGAGAAACTATACTATCAATACAGTTTTAAAAAGATTTATACTTATAGAATGCAAGTGGGGTAGTTAACAAATCTGCACAGCTGAGTGGACGCATTCTTCTTGGATGCTTATGGGGCACTTATGGGACAGATACTTGACTAAGTAAGAGCTTTTTGTTTTGTAACAGCAGTTCAAGATTTACCCTGCTCAGACTTTGAGACCATCTTTGACATCATGGAGCGCAAAACAGGGAACGGCATAATAGCCAGGAGCATAGGAATCCTCACTGCAGAGAAAAATATTAGCTTAAATTAGCTTGTAAAACTTTAGTAAAACCTTGGTTTTAGCTGGTCAGAACTATTCTGACTCATAGTATGATCCTCTAAAAGACTAGTGTCAAGCTTTAGGTGTCAGGATTAAATTCAATGCAATGAGTAAACAAAACTGTAGACACACCCAACATAAAAAAGTTTGATGCTGAAAGAAAGTACTTATCAAAAAGTTCCATTTACCATCTCAAACTAAGAACTAACTGAATCATTAAAAGAGAAGGATGAGTGTTCAGAATAGTCACTTGAGTGTTTGTGTTACTTTGCTATTTACATACTGATTTGTTGAATCTTAAAATGGCAAATTGGGATCTGCAGGCAGATCTGCTTCTTGTAACATTTCAAGGGACATCCTTTTGATTCCCTCTCTAATATCATCACTCTATTATCATCATCGTCATCACTCATCACTTGTCTTAAAGTGGTCTGCAGTCATGAAAAGTGTAATATACAAGGGTAAGTGACTAGTGATAACAGGTCTGTTACTGCAGTAGTGTTTTTTTTTTTGTTTGTTTTTTTTTTAAGCTGTTATGGATTTGTGGTTTAACAATTTGTTCAGAAAAAGGAAAGAAAAAAGAAAAGGAATGCTAACTACAATGTGGGGCCCGATTATTTTTCCTTGTTGAAAAAGAATTAATTAATTAAAGCACATGTATTAAAACCTAAACCTTGCTGTTAACAAAGAAAAAATACAATGTTCCTTCTAAATACAATGTTCTACAATAACCTGCTGCAACCTGTAACTAACATGGGCTTTCCCACCCAGCAGCCTCCACCACCTAATAACCTCACTGGCCCATAAAGTCCTAGTGATTAAATACTTACCAAGAAACATTAGGAGTGTTGTTTTGACAAAGGCCATCATTGCCATGCCAATACAAACAGACAGCATCCCGATGAAGATGATGGCCAGGTCAGACAGGCAACGGGACAGAATGAGCACGCCAAGGAAGCTGGTGGCAAATACAGTGGTGGAGATAGCAGAACCGTAACCGATGAGGATCTCGCTCCAACAGAGTGGCTCGTTAAGCTCATACAGTGTGACCACAGTTAGGCCACCAAAATTGGCAAAGCTAAAGGAGCAGAAGATGACTATAAGAAGCATCAGAAGAACATTTTTTCTTCTGCTGCCTTGGGCGAAGAGGTTATAGATCCCAAACATAAGCTTGTGCATTGTTCTCATGCATGTTTGACTGTCTGCAGTGCTTTCAATCACTCTACTTTCTTCCAGGAGGAACACTGCATATACTAGGCTGAGCAGCTGGAACATGCCAGCAGTAAAGAGGGGCCAGTTAAATCCAGTTGCCTTCAGGAAATAGCCAGTGCAAATCAAAGCCACCCCAGAAAGAAGTCCAATCACCATATCTAACCCAGCCATGCGCAGTGTCTTCTGCTTGCCCTCCTCACACAGATCGGCCACATAGGAAAAGCAGCCACCAAGCATGGTGGCAATGCCTCCAAACAGGGCGCTGACGAAAGAAGCCACAATCAGCAGGCAAAGGTTGAGCTCAAAAAAGGACACCGCGAGGAAGGCCATGGAGTAGATCAAAGACCCGATGAGGGGCAGGATGATGGTGATCTTACGGCCCCGCTGGTCACTGTAGGCCACCAGAATGAGGGTCATAAGGAGACTTGGAATCAAAGTGAAAAGATCCGAATACATTGAGAAGACTGAGGCTGCTTTCTGCACTGCCTAAAGAAACAAAAACTGGTGTTTGTTAAATCATTTCAGCTAAATGTAGCAACATTAAGTAAAACAGTCTACTTGATCAAAAACATGACACAATACTTCCAACAATTTTTTTTCAATTGTTTTGTGATGGCAAAACAAAAAAGAAGAAGTAGACCGTACAAAGCAGAAGAACAACTTATTCTCCTATAGTGCTGCTATTCTTATTAATATCTCTCAGTACTGAGTAAAGGCTGCCCACAAAACCACAACAGGTGGGAATTACAAGTGGTTATCAGACTGGCAATGCCATTCTAACTAAAGGGATGTGTTCAAATCAGAGCATGCAGTTTTCCCACAAAGCAGAATTTCTCAGTTAGACCTAAGCCTAGTTTGAAGATGGTCCTATACAAACAACCCACAGCTGACTATCTTTGGGTTTATGTAGTGTGGTTTTAAAAGATAATTCCTGCTTTGTACCCCCCATATACCCCGTTCGTTAGCGCTCTCGCTCTCTCTCTCATTTAGCTTTATGAACGACAAAAAAAAGATACGAGTCAGGGCTAGAACACTTGGTACAAGTGGAGACGTGGTAACTTACTGCATGGTGGCTTGACTGATTGCTGCTGTTGGAACATCTGGAGGAGCTGTCCGTTGCTGGGTAGGATGTGTTGGTCATCTCCTGCCACAGTCGGCGATACACATACTGCTGCACCAGAGGGTAGATCATAAAAGTGCCAAAGGAGTAGAAGGCGACAACCGGCTCCACTAAATATAATCTCTTCATTGCGGCACACAGACTCTGTAGGCAATAAAACACAGAACCTTCAAACATTTTTGTTACTCAGACTAAACGACTCCCGCTGTTTGGGAGTCTTTTGGACGAGGTGACACTTCATCTCACAAAATTCGAATATTTTTACAAAAATATCAGAGGTTACCAATAACTGAAGAACTCAGGGTATACACACACACGCACTCCTTCAACCGCTGCACTGAGAATAACAGATGTTTTATCTCTGACATCCACTGACCGCGAATTTATCCTGATCTGTGTGAGCGGCGTGTGCGTCTGTTATTAAAGACTACCGAGAGCGCTGACGGAGCTGTTGTGTTCCTGTTTTCACATAAGCTGAGATGTGATTGGTGTGTTCGGTTTAGCGCGTTTCTCTCAGTGGCTTGTGAAGCCGTCAATCATTCAGTGGGGTGAGGCGGGGCTTCATTAAAAGGCGATCCTAATTGGTTCAGTCTTAATCAGAGCGCAGACGTGTCAGGTGATGTTGAAAAGAAAGAATAATATTAAAAATAACTCAACATTTATCAAGATAGTCTGTTTATGATTTCAGTAATCTGTAATACCTATATAAATTCTGCATAGTCAGGTTTAAATAGGAATATCTATTCTGTTGTAAAGGTTTTTTTTAATTGTTCTTATAGATGACTTGTAGAGGTAGAAATTGTGCACTTTAGGATAATATTGCTCTAAACCATATAAACATAATAAAACTCATGTCAAAGATAGACATGTGTTTATGTCATTCTAACACAACAACAACAATAATAAAGACGTTGGGAAATAAATGGTAAACCATCATTTTCACTGTCCTTAATTTTCTTGCAAGTTACTAAGAAGACTAAGGGCTTAAAAAAACTTATTTTAATAATATTTACTGCGATACTGGATATTTTTTTCCTATTTACTATGTCTGCAAAATATATGGTCTGTTAATCGATAGCATGATAAAGGTCTCTGCAGTACTGATAACCAAAGTCTACAGTATGCAAATGAGAATCTGATCAATCAGTGTTTTTGAAATCTCAAGTCTAAAGTTGGAGACTTTGGGTTAAAGAATCTAGCTAAAGTGAGAAATTTCGCTTTGGAATAATCAGCTCAGAGATACTGGGTGTTTTGATTAATCAAGTTATTCATGCAATCCAAGGTGAAACTACTTTATCCACCCTTAAAGATGATTATTTTGTTATAAATGTTGTAAAATGACATTCATTTTAGATCTCTATTAAATTTGATAATTAATTATTGAGCATTGATTGATTGATTTTTTAAGTCATAACGCAATCGCAATATGCAACATCTATCACAATGCTAGATGTTCAGCAATATCGTGCAGAGCTACTAAAGGTATTCAAGCTCTATTTGTCCTGTCAATTTCCACCTGGTTGTGTGAACCCCATTCATGATGGGAGTTCCCGCGTGTGTAACGTCACCCCCCACCTCTCTCACTCAATGGGCGTGGCCTTTTCCAAATGGGCGCGGTTTTTTGCTGATGGGCGTGGTCTTGACCGATCCCTGCGGCCGCTGTCACTCAGCCACTGTCAAGCCGGCGGAAACACAACAGCTCCAGGTACGGCGGCGTTTACCGTGCAGGAAACCGGATCCGACATGCTTACTGACATCGCTGAGAGGCAGTATTATCCGCGTTATCCTTCAGTCCAGTGCTGTTAGTTCTGTGTGTATGTATTTGCGCGCGTGCTCGCTCGCTCGCTGGCCTGCGCGATTCACAGCCACAGCATTTACTGCAGATATCTAACAGGCAAGCAAGCACGCCAACTGTTTGGTAAATCTCAGCGGTAGATAAAGCCAGTCATTTTAAACCAACGTTGGACAATAGGCCAACATGCTAGCTGCAGCTTAGCCCCTCAACATAGACTGCCTGGACCTAGCTAGCTAAGCTAACTTCCTCCCTCTGTCCTTTCATTTCTGTCAGGCTAGCCGCATTAGCCAGCTCTACCCTGCTGTGAACCTAAACGGACAGCAAAAATAACTTCCAGATTTAATTAAATTTACGTCCGTTTGGCTTCTTTTTGCACACACCTTAACCTTAAGCTGGACTGCTAAACTTGAGCTAAAACCTTGTCTGGACCGTTAGCTAGCCGGCTAGCGTGCTAACCGTGTGTTTGGGTTTGAGCTGAGCGGCGTCATTGATGGCGGTTAGATGGATCCAGAATTTTTCTCAAGTTGGATAGAAATTGTCCCGTGTTTGATGCTGCATTGTCGCCGCCTGAGTCGTGACACAAATCCACTGTGGATATGGGGAGAAAGGAGGGGCAGCGAGGACGTCCTGCTGGTTTAGATTTTTGTGGCAGGTGCTAATCTCTAAGCTAAAGTCAGGCCATGTAATGACAGATACGTTTACTGATAGTAACGATGTGGACAGAGATCAGTATCAGTGCTTGGCTGACTTCCGTGAAACATGAAAGACGAAGAGCCTGCTGAACAGCCTCTCTGTAGATGCTCTAGGCCCAGAAAAGAGTTAATAGATGTGGACATACATGTACAGCAGGGATTAGTATTTCATATGCTTGTGTGCCTGACTTTAGCTGGAGGAATGCACTTGAAGAGTTTTTATTCAAAACCCTGTGATAAACAAATATTTTTCAGCTCAAATATCCTCTCTCTTTTTTGCTAGGTGTAAAACGAGTTGTTTCAAACAGCAGCCATGGCATTCAGTAAAGGATATCGTATTTTTCACAAGCTGGACCCGCCACCCTACAGTGTGATTGTGGAAACAAGAAGTCGGGATGAATGCTTGATGTTTGAGTCTGGAGCTGTTGCCGTGCTGTGTAAGAGAACTCTTTGTGTTACTTGTTGTTTGTTATTCTTGTTGTTCATGTATTACAAGCAGAGATGCACTGAATGCTTTCATAACTCCCTAGAAGAAATGAAAGTATTTACCCCACGTTTGATTGTATTTCCAGCGGCTGCAGAGAAAGAGGCTATCAAAAGCACATACAGCAAGATGCTGGATGCTTATGGCATACTGGGAGTTCTTCGTCTTAACCTTGGTGAGTGTAGGGTGTCTCAGTTGCTGGAATTAAAATAATCTCTTGTTGCCTGACAGAAGTTGAACAGAGTTTCTGTTTTGTCCTTCCAAGGTTGTTGCTGCAACAGGGCTAAATCCTAAAACAGATTAAAGGAAAGTTCTTGATCTCTTTAGAGATATTTTGACCTCTCTCTTCAAGCTAAGCAAGCAGGTAGATTAGTGTGCTTTGCGGATTCCTTAGTTATTAAAGACACAAAATGTATTTTATTAATTTATTCTAATTACATTTTCCAGTAGTTTATTCAGATTTGATTATTACAGTTGTCTTATACGCAGTAATGTCTTTACTACAGTTTATATTACCGGTTTTGTGGGTGTAAGAACAGTGTTTCAAAACTGCATGTTGGATTAATTCGCCAGCTCTTCCTGTTTCTGAACTGAACTTACTTTTGTCATTTCCTGTTTGCTTAATAGGAGATTCCATGCTCCACAGTCTGGTTGTAGTGACAGGGTGCAGTTCGGTTGGGAAGGTTCAGGATTCTGAAGTGTTCCGGGTCACAGCCACAGAATTCATCTCCCTGAAAAATGATCCATCAGATGAGGACAGAATTGCAGAGGTGCGGAAGGTTTTAAACTCTGGAAGCTTTTATTTTGCCTGGTCATCCACTGGAGTGAGCTTGGACCTTAGTCTGAACGCACACCGCAGGATTAGAGAGGATACTTCAGACAATCGTTTTTTCTGGTGAGTTGATCAGTTTGCATCTTAAATTTACTTTTTCATTTGCAAGGATGGTTTCAATAAATTTTCTTGCTCTCACAACATGTAAATGATTTTGCATGGTAGTATTTGCATATTGTAAAGGGAAACTTTTAAGAGACATTAGAAGCTAAAGAAGATAAATCTTTTCTGTATGGAATACCATTTCTGAATTGTAAGATGGCAAATAAATGTCATAATATTAATTGAGTCGTTAAAGCCATTAGTATTTAAATTGGCATACAATTGGTTCTATTCAAACTGATAAGATCATGATTTGATATTCTCATATTTAGAGCAATATGGGAATGAGGAAAACTGAAACCTTTATTTAGTTGTGGCATAACTTTCTAATGACACTAGACCTAGGAGGCAGGCAAAGCATTGTGTTAACATAAAAATGCTGGATGCTTCTTGAAAAACGTTTTCGCAAACTATTGCACTTTTAACTTTTTTTAAACCCAGTTTTTACCTCATGTAGTTTAACTATAGCTATCCATTAGCTTGTTCTCCACCCTCTCACACAAAGATTCCAAGCTGACAGGGCAGAGAATCTTAGTAACTTACCTGATCGGAGTACAAGGCCAGTTAAGTTCGCTTATGTTATCCTGGCCACAGATGGCACTGCTGGGGATCAAATTCATAACCTATTGAAAACAGTCTACCTGTGCTTCACACTAGGAAGTCTTTCAATTGATCAAACTTCCCTGCAGCAACCGGGGGTTTAGTCTCTCTTTAAGGATTTGTTTTTTAAGGTTTAAGAAAAAAAAATTGGTAGTTGTTCTAAGATTATGTGTACTGTGTTGATTGAAACAGGAATCAGTCTCTGCATCTGCATCTGAAACACTATGGGGTGAACTGTGATGATTGGCTTTTGAGGCTGATGTGTGGGGGAGTGGAGATCCGCACTATCTACGCTGGCCACAAGCAGGCCAAGGCTTGTGTCATTTCCCGCCTCAGCTCAGAGCGGGCAGGCACACGCTTCAATGTCCGTGGCACCAATGATGATGGACAGGTAGCCAATTTTGTGGAGACAGAACAGGTGAGCCATCTTAATTCTGTAATTTAGAACCAAATCCTGTCATATGTTCTTATTAGTATCATACAGAGGCACTCATGTCAAAGATTATGTAAGTGAAATTAAAGAAATGAAATTAAAGCCTACCTCCTTAACCCCAAGTTGCTCCAGGGAGCCTGTACTCATAACTGGGAAGTGGAAGCTGAACTGAATAAGAGTGTCTGCTAAATGCTGTAAATGTAAACATGAATGTAATTTATCACACTTTGGCTTTTTAGTCTATGGTGTCTGCTTTATACTAAATAAAGATTGTATAATTGATTTCTTTACATTTTAGTTTGATGGCCTAGGTAAAATAATCCTGGCTTTTTAGTAATATTAGCCTTGTAGTGGATAGCAGTCTGGAGTCATTAGCACTGGAGCCCATTCCGTTGGTTGTTTGATGTATTTGCATAATGCCTGCTGCATGGTCATGGCACAGCAAAAAAAGAGATTGTTTTAGGTTGATAAAACATTTTTGAAGCCAGCTTATTAATTAATGCATTATTGTATGTGGTTTTTCATCCACAGGTCATTTTCCTTGATGATAAAGTGTCTTCCTTTATTCAAATTCGTGGATCCATTCCTCTGTTCTGGGAACAACCAGGGATACAGGTAAGTTTTGGAAAAAAAATTTGCATGGCTCTATGGAGGCATCCTTGCAATTCACTGGAAGTGGGAACTCTACCTAAGCCATTACAAAACTATTTAGTCTGTTCAATATAGCAAATGCTCACCATGCTTGTTCATTTTATTGGAAGAATTCTGTGCAGGGAATTTTGTCACATCTGAATCAAAGCCGCCAGTCAGGCACGAACAGGAAGGACATGAAACCACACCTGGTATTTGGAAGGCTTAATTCTTAAATCTGTTGGAATTGGTGGATGGTCCTTTTTTAAGTTCTTTGTGCAATGTCAGTGGTGATGCTGCTTACCTCTTCAAACTGAAGTGACCTAAAGCATTTTATAAAATGTCTTTCCACTGACATTGAACAGTTTGTGGCTTTACATGTGCTTTTTTGTGGGGAGCTGGTTTCTGAATCTTTTATTATACTTCTAATTCTTAAGAAAAGTAGCTTCTTAAAAAAGTAGTAGCCGCATAGACACATACGTGTACATTGCATTATTTATTAGGTCTAATGAGAGTATATGTAAGATTTGAGAATAGTGTGTTGCTGTATTTGCAGAATATTATAGTTTCAAGACACTGTTGTTCCACTGTGTTATTTCTGTGCTTCTAGAAGAGCATGGAAAGGCATTTCAACACCATATTTTAAAAAGTGATTGGAATTTTTTCCCTTAAAGGTTTTTCCTTTGATTCAAAAAGAGCCTGTTGTTGGAAAGACTTCATGATTGATGATGTGTTTACAGGGCCTTAGACTGTATCAGCTCTTGGCTCAAATAGTTTTGATTACCTTTTCATCAAGACTTTAATTTGTGTGGAAGGAAGCTTCTGATCATTTTTTAAAACTTAGAGTAACCTGAGATTCCTTAGAAGTGGCAACTGAGCTGATGTTAAATATTTAGTGCAGAGTCCTGTGCAGAGAGAGAAACCTGGGTGTGTTTGAGACACGTTTGCTGCAGGACTGTGGTACGCATAATCTTTGGTTTTCAGGATGCTCCATCTTTGCACACGAGCAATTGGTTGAATACGTCATGTAAACCTGAATAAACATTCATTAGATAAGAATGTCGTGGAAAATGATTGCTAATTACTGTCTGGCTGTATTATTTGTTGTGAGTGTCATTTACAGTTTCATAAAGGAACCAAGTATGGTGTGACAGGATGTAAACTGACTGTTCTGACCCACCTCTCTTGCCCTCTCTCTTTCTCTCTTCTCCTCTTGAATAAGCAAAGTCAGTTCAGTGGACCATGAACAGCTATGTTAAGACTAGGATAAAGATGGTGACTTTGGGAAACAATAGCACATGACTAAGGTGTAGTGATAACATTTTTTTTGCTATTCTATTGTTGAATAAAAGACAAAGCTTAAAGATTTCTTTCTTTTTCAGGGCCTAATGGTAGTAGCTGGGGTTTTACTGTTATTATAACAGTAGTTCAGTTTACAAAATGTCAGTATACTTAAGGCCAAAAACAGTTATTAGAAGGCTAGAGCTGACTCGTTTTCCCGTTTTGGGTAAGAGATCATTACTTTTACTGAACCTCCGATTTTTAACCGGTGAGTCAGTTCAGATCTGTTAGAAATGAGAAAGTAAACATCAGTTACCTGATAGATGTTTGATTTCATGCGCTACTGAGTTTCAATGTGTGGTTAAAAATGGACTTCTGTCACAAGCTTAAAAACAGTACCATCTGTGATGTCATGCTGAGTGCAGTCCCATCCTTGGGTTACTGTGTGAACTATGAATTGTTCACACAGAATTGTTTTTGTTTTTTATGACAAAATATCATTTACAAAAATAAATGGAAGCAGTAATGCAGTTCTACTAGAATCTCTCTTATGCATGTTATGGGTTGGGGTCCTCCAGGTCTTCAGACTTTTACAGTGTTTTCTTTATCTCCTGTCATGTCCTAGCTGTCATGCACCAAGCTGTTGCAATCACAAATAAGCACACTACTGATTCTACTTGAATAGATGTTATCAGATGTGACTGATGCATGAAACAACAAACCAGAGTCAGACTGGTCTTGGACCATCTTTGAAATCCGATCTGATGTTTGTCCTTCTTTATGTATCTTTCTCTCCGGTTCTTCCTTTTCTCTTTACCATATTAAACTGATCATGTGGCATATGTCTGTCTTGTCTCTGTGTTCTCTGCCCATATGTAAAGGTCGGCTCCCATCGTGTCAAGCTGTCCCGTGGCTTTGAGGCCAATGCACCGGCTTTTGAAAGGTAATTAAAACGTGTTGCATCCTGCTGGTGTGCCAGCCTCTGTGCAGTTGCTTATGGCAGAGCTCCAGCAGTATTGCCGCATTTCAGAGTGGCTGCCTGCTCCAGCATGTGCAACAGAGCGTACTTGCACTTCATTTCCCCTTCAATTAATCCTGTCCCATATTGTATATCAGCATAATCAAGCCTATTCCTTTTGCTGTGGATGAATTACAAGCTGCCAATACTGTGAAATGATACCAAGATGTGGTACAATTGTTGGTCTTTATGGAACTTTCCATATGTAAACTAGCTCTTGGGAGCAGAGTTTTTTTACCTTGAGACAACCCTTTTTTTGGTCTTTTTTTTGATGCTGAGCTGTGATTTTTGGCTTGCAACTATCCAACGGATAAAGTGGAAATCATAGTAAAGCAAAGTAGAATCATAAGTACTGTCCTAATCTGAGATTAATCAAGCCTGCAGGTCATTAGAATTTCCTGTTTAGTTTTTTTTTTGTTTGTTTTTTTTTGTTTGTTTTTTTTTATAAATAATCTTAGTGGTACTTGCTGGAGTCCCAGGTCCAAAGGTGGTTTTGTAACTCTGAATCAATATCAATAACTTCTCTTTTTTGATCATAGGGTGCTACCTGTGTGTTTTTTAGTCTGCATTTCTGGATATTGTTGGAGAGGTTATATTAAGTCATGCTTACACTACTGGATATTATTGAAAATATTTTTATTAAATATTAATATTTGACACATACTTAAAGGAATGGTTACTGTAATTTGATCCTAATCGTACTAAATTTGGTCAGTTGGCTGAACTAAGGGGGGTACTTTTACATAAAAACATTTTTTTTCCTTCCTTAAATGGTCATTTATAACCAAGGCAATTTTGTATTAAGATGTCATTTCATAATCTCATGAAGAGATTATGAAAGTTGCAAAAATGTTTTGATGGTACTTTAGTTGTCATTCTATAACATTTGATCAATCGTGTTACATTTAGCAATGAGTCATTGTTCTTATCCCTGTAGTGTTGAGCTGAGTGATGAAATCAGAAGTAATCTTGATTGCAGTGCATTCTTCTTTCATTTTTTTCCACCAGTCAAGATTTGTTAATTTTACTATGTAGGTTTGGCATACATTGTACTTTATTCAACTTCCAGTGCATGAATGTACATGTCGTAGCTAAGTCTCAGATGTCAGTGCTTCATTGTGTATTGTTGCCCATGCAGGCACTTTACAGCATTACGGAGGCTCTATGGCAAACAGGTGAACATTAACCTGCTGGGCATGAAAGAGGGGGAGCACATGCTCAGCAAAGCTTTCCAGGTTAGTTAGTGCTTTTCCAGAATCACTTTCCCCATGGCTTTTTCCAATCTTTATCATTTAAGGAACTGCCTTTTTCTGTATGTTTATTAATAAAGATATTAAAGAGTTCATGCTGTCACATTTTAATCACTCACAGAGCCATCTAAAGGCCTCAGAGCATTCAAATGCTGTGAAGATGGTGAATTTTGACTACCACCAAATGGTGAAAGGTGGGAAGACCGAGAAGCTTGGCACTGTACTGAAACCACAGATCAGCAAGTTCCTGGATGACTGTGGCTTCTTCTATTACTCTGCTGAGACTGGAATTGAGCGGTAGGTTCTTACAGCCAAAACATTAAAACCACTGACAGGTAAAGTAGATAATGTGAATAAACTAGTAAGGGTAGGACATGATGATGGGCAAAAAGTGAACAGCCTAGCCTAGTTAATATGAAGGCCAGACATCTGAGTTGGAGAATCTCCAAAACAGCAGGTACTGGTGGGTATTCCTAGTATGCAGTGGTCAGTACCTACAAAAGTGCTGCAAGGAAGGGCAATCATTGGATACAGCATTCCCTCATTTTTCGCGGGGGTTACATTCCAAAACCTTCTGCGAAAGACAAATATTTGAGATACATGGATGCCAACAGCATCAAAAAAGGCTTTTTTGTTTTGTTTAGTTTAAGCCCTAAATTATCCTACACTCTTAAAACACATTCTAGACATAAATAAAAAATCAAGATAACCTTTTAAAGTATACACCACATTCCAAATTATTATGCTAATTGTATTTAAGTGTCAAAAATGAAATATTATGTTTTTCAATTAAACTCATGGATGGTATTGTTTCTTGGGGCTCTTTGGATCACTGAAATCAATCTCGGACGCCTGTGATGATTAGTTTGCCAGTTGAGCCCAATTAAAGGAAAAACTACTGAAGAAGGACGTTCCACATTAATAAGCAGACCACCATTTTAAACAGTATGGGACAGAAAAAGGATCTCTCTGCTGCCGGAAAGCATGAAATAGTTGAATGCCTTGGACAAGGTATCAAAACCATAGATATTTCACGAAAACTTAAGCATGATCATCGTGCTGTTAAGAGATTTGTGGCTGAGTCAGAGTACACATGGGTTCGTGCAGATGAAGGCACAATGAGGAAGGTTTCTGCCAGAGAAATGCATCGGATTAAGAGAGCAGCTGCTATAATGCCATTACAAAGCAGCAAACAGGTATTTGAAGCTGCTGCTTGCAATTATGCATAAACCTACTATTCGACCACTCCTAACCAATGCTCATAAGCAGAAATGGCTGCAGTGGGCCCAGAACTACATGAAGACTAATTTTCAAACAGTCTTGTTCACTTATGAGTGCTGTGCAACCTATGATAGTCCAGATGGATGGAGTGGTGGATGGTTGGTGGACGGCCACCATGTCCTAAAAAGGCTGTGACGTCAGCAAGGAGGTGGCTGAGTCATGATTTGTGCCGGAATCATGGGGAGAGAGCTGGTCGGCCCCTTTAAGGGTCCCTGAAGGTGTGAAAATGACCTCTGAAAAGTATGTGGAGTTTCTTACTGACCACTTTCTTCCATGGTACAAAAAGAAGACTCATGCTTTCCGTAACAAAATCATCTTCTCATCTCATGCTGCAAGGAATACATCTGCATCATTGGCTGCTTTCAGCATAAAAGGAGAGAAACTCATGGTGTGACCCCCATCCTCCTCTGACCTCAACTCTGACATCCTATTGAGAACCTTTTGGAGCATCCTCAAGTAAAAGATCTGTGAGGGTGGGAGGCAGTTCACACCCAAACAGCAGCTCTGGGAGGCTATTCTGACATCCTGCAAAGAAATTCAAGCAGAAACTCTCCAAAAACTCAAGTTCAATGCATGCAAGAATTCAAATAAGGTGTCCTGTGTTAATCTGTAACTTGACCTGTTAAGATGTTTTTGATTGAAATAGCTTTTGATTTCAGTAAATATGACCTCCTAATGCTGCAAATTCAACCAATGACCATTTTCAGTTCTTTACAGCCTATGAAATGTTTTGAAACTCTGTTGTGCGTAATTTGGAACAGTGCATTTTAAGTTTTTTATTTTAAAGTAAAACACTGTTTTCATTGGGAGGTTTGTTCAGTAACATTCGATTTATACTCAAATGGTTGATGACTCTAAATTTATGCTGACTGTCACCTGCATCGACAAATTAGGAAAATCAGAGAGAAATATCATTTGCATAATAAATTGGAACACGGTGTATAGGGGTTAGAGAAAAAACAGGAATAAACACGATGTACACAGCACAAGCAATACAAGCTGGTTATGATAGAAAAGTCATGCCTCCAAAGGAACCTACATATAGGCAGCAGGAGTTTGGCAGATGTCCCATGGAGGAATGGATGATTTATCGTGGTTTTTTTTTTGTTTTGTTTTTTTTTTATATAGTTTGGATGGAAAGGGGGGACCTACACAATTTTAGGCAGGTGCTTTTTAAGTAATGGCTGATCTGTGTGTAAGAGTTGGTTGAAATAATTCTTTGCATTATAAAAAGGTTTTATTTATTCTGAATTAGGTATGATTCTAATGAGTCTCAATGATTTTAGCATTCATCATCAGCTTAATACATAAAATGTAATTTGTATTTTACTGTAATTTCTGTTTTTTCTCTTTAGATGTCAGACTGGAACCCTTCGTGTCAATTGTTTGGACTGCCTAGACAGGACAAACAGTGTTCAAGCCTTCTTTGCACTTGAGGTTTGATGATGTATACCCTTTTAGATCTTTTTGTCTCAAGTCAACCATGTCTTTAGCTTACTTGGTTATGCATTTAAACATTCTAGCTGTCGACTAGCCATTTTGTCATCAAATGAACATTAAAGATCAAGTAAAACTACTGGTTCATTTTTTTTTACTGTTTGTCTTTAGATGCTGCCCCAGCAGCTTGAGGCCATGGGACTTACAGAGAAGCCCCAACTGGTAGCACGCTTTCAGGAAGTGTTCCGCACCATGTGGTCTGTGAATGGGGATTCTGTCAGCAAGATCTATGCTGGGACAGGGGCTCTGGATGGCAAAGCTAAGGTACAAAAATAAAATTTTGCAGCAAACATGTATGAAGGAAAGGAGAGATCACTTTCTTTCATATCTTGCCTTCCAATGTTGCAGATGGCTTTTTGGCTAATGACATCGGCATTGATTATTAGATTATTAACATAATCCATTTGTTATTTAGATTTAAAAAGTTTGACTAAATTCAGAATGTACACAATGAAGCAATAGCATATCTTGCATAGCTTTAAGAAGTCTTAAAGAAACTATTGGAAAAAATGTATGGGCTAAATGCCAAATATAATGCATATCCCAAATAGATATGTTCTTCAGGCTTATTTCTTTCTAGGAAAAGTCTCTGAGAATGTACCACAAACTAATCAGGTTTCATCATGACTTAATTTGAATTGAATTATTTTAATAAAGAAAAAAAATGAATGCAGTTACTTTGAAAGCCTTACATTAATTACAAGGGCATTGGCTGACATTATCCTCATTTGGAGATTCCAAATTGTGATTGGCAAAAGACTCTGGTCAGAGCTTTGATATTCTCTTACACCCCTCTGTGAATCTGGATCTGTCTCTTAACCCTTGTATATATGTGCTATTGTCTTCTGCTTTCCTCTGGACACTTCTCTTCTTGTGTGGTAAGTTGAAAAATTGAGCGGCTTGACTTTCTATGCTATATCTCTGTATTGTCCCTCTTTCTCTGCCTCTCTCTTCTCTACAAGGCAACAGAGGCACTGAAAAAGAGTGCTGTTGGCTGTGCAGTCAGATATAGTTAGGCCTGTTTCCACTTGACTTCATGGGGCTGTTATTCTGAATAAGCACACATCAGTCAGATAAACTGTTAGCATTCTTATGATGGACTGTAAATATCTGTTTTTATTGCATGTACAATACAATGTGTTTTCGGACATACTTCAGAAACTATTCAGACCCTCTTTCGTTTTTTACTGATAATTTTTGTTTTGTTGCAGCCTGATGCTACAATGCTTTCATTTTTTGTTTTTGTTTTTCTTCATTAATCTATACATGGTACACAAGAATGACAAAGTGAATACAGAATTATAGACATTTTTGTAAATTTATTAAAAAGGAAAAACTGAAATATCACATCATATATCAAAATAAGTATTCAGACCCTTTTATTTGGTGCTTAGTTCAAGCACCTACTAATACAGCCTTGAGTTTTTTTGGGTATGACGCAACAAGCTTTGTACACCTGGATTGGGGATTTTCTGCCATTCTTCTTTGCAAATCCTCTCAAGCTTAGTCAGGTTGGATCGTAGGGACTGTTGGTGGACAGCCATTTTCAAGTCTCTCTAGAGATGTTCAATAGGGTTAGGGCTCTGGCTGAGCCATTCTAGGACATTCACAGTGTTGTCCTTAAGCCTCCTGTTTGGGTCATTGTCATGTTAGAGGGTGCACCTTCGGCTCAGTCTGAAGTCCTGAGCCCTGTGGACCTGGTTTTGATTGAGAATATCTCTGTAATTTGCTCCACTCATCTTTCCCTCAATCCTGACCAGTCTCCCATTCCCTGCTGCTGAAAAACACCATCTCAACTGACATAGCATTTGGAATTGAGGCCAAACATACCATAGAGTCCTTCTCCCTTGATTGCTCAGTTTGGCTGGGTGACCAGTTCTTGGAAGAGTCCTAGTTGTGCCAAGCATATTCCATTTACGAATTATGGAGGAACTGTGCTCTTGGGAACCTTCAGTGCAGCAGAATGTTTTTTGTAGCATTCCCCAGATCAGTCCTGTCTCAGAGTTCTGCGGGCAGTTCCTTTGACCTCAGCTTGGATTTTGCTCTGATATGCATTGTCAGCTATAAGGCCTTCTATAGAGAGGTGCATGCCTTTCCAAATCATGTCCAATCAATTTAATTGGTGGACTCCATTCAAGGTGTAGAAATGTTTCTGCAGCGATCAAGAGAAATGGGAGGCACCTTAGCTAAATGTTGTGTTGTTGCAAAATGTCAGAATATAACTGTGATATTTATTTTCTTTAATGTATATATTTTAATTAATATTACCAAGATGTTTATAATTAAATTTGCGCTTTTTCAATATGGGGTGCTGAGTGTATATTAATGAGGAAAAAAATTAATTTAAACAATTGTAGCATTAGGCTGGAACATTACAAAGGGGGTCTGAACATTTTCTGAAGGTAATGTATGTGCTACACATAAAGCAAGTACTTAAACACATTAATCATTAAACATTAACAAAACACAATATAACAATATAACACATATATAATGTTTATAATCCTCATAAAATTTTCTGCCAGGCGTTTTTTGTCATTGTCAGGCAATGTAAAACCATTGGTCAAAGGTCGTCATGAGCATCTCTGTGTTTTGAATATTCAAACTAATTTCCATAATGGTTTTATTATTATTATTTTTTTAATATATATATATAACAGCTTAAGTTAGAATTTAACAAAATTCTGTTTTTTTTTTTTTTTTTTTTTGTTCTTTCTCCTCCTGTCCTTTAGGCTGGAAAGCTGAAAGATGGGGCACGCTCAGTTACCAGGACCATCCAGAACAATTTCTTTGACAGCTCCAAGCAGGAGGCTATTGATATTTTGAGGTTGGGCAGCACATTGAACAGTGACCTGGCCGATAAAGCTCGAGCTCTCCTTACCACCAGTAGTCTGTATGGTACGTAACTGGCCGTTTCAAATGCTGGAAAAATACAGGAAACATTTTATGTTTTTGAAATGAAATATTCCCAAAAGTCCTTAATAAGAGATTAAAGTATGAGTCTCCTGGATATTGCAGTTGCACTGTGTTTTATAGAAGCAATTTTAACTTTTGTTAAAATACGGCTTTCAGTTTTTAATGTTTTTAAAACCTTTAAGCAAACTATAAAGAATGTTTAATTTATATAAATTTTTTTAAAGCCAGTATTTAAACTGCAAACGGAATTTACCATTGACCGGAGTCAGAACATTTACTTTTACAGCATTTAGCAGGCTCTCCTACCCAGAGTGACACACATCAGTGTTTCACAGTCCTTATCTGAACCAACAAAGGGATCAGGAATGAGCTTGTCATAGAGGACTGATTCTAAGCAGTGAGAAATGAAATGGGCGTTTCCTGGTATAACACTCTAATCTGCCTGCTTCAGCTGTGCTGAGTTTGAGATTAGTTATGAAAAACTGCTAATATCCTTATCTTCCTTGCCATGCTAACTGCTAATTATGCTACCTGTTTCCCCTTCTCTCTCCTTACTGCTTACATGGTTAGTCTCTGAGCCCATTTTACAATCAGGTACAGTATATACAGCTCAGTCATACATTATAATTATGTCCTATTACAGATATTCATTGTTTGTGTGCCTGACTGTCTGTTTACTTAATTTTTCTGAAACATTTTTTTATCATTGTTTTGTGTTAAAAATGTACTCATATCCTTTTACATATGTTTCTGTGTGTGCAAGAGCATTTATGACTCACACTTTGTTTTTTTACAAACATTTTGTTCCTTTTTGTTAAAAATCTTCCCTTTTCTATTGTATTTCCCCAATTAAATTGTAATACATTCCCTAATTACAGTTTGATTTATTCCCGATGGTTTTGGTTTGTGACTATGATGTTGCTTCTGTGTTTCCAGCTTCTCCTAGAGTGTTGTTGGGAATGTGTCAGAACCACCACAAATACACCAGGCCTAAAAAGATCCGTGTCTGTGTGGGCACATGGAATGTAAACGGGGGCAAACAGTTTCGCAGCATCGCTTTCAGAAACCAGACCCTCAATGACTGGCTGCTGGATGCCCCCAAGATTGCTGGCCACCCTGAGTTTCAGGGTGAGTAACTTATTCAAATATGCTTAGTATCTTCATAGTTCACCTGTAAGCAATGCCTTTCTTTAACCTTGTTAACGCTGAGCACAATGACGGCTTTCCAGCGTACTGTTCCCAGTTCTAATTACTTTCCCTCACAGACAGCAAAACTCATCCCCCGGATATCTTTGCCATTGGTTTTGAGGAAATGGTGGAGCTGAATGCTGGGAACATAGTCAGTGCAAGGTAAAAATAAAATGGCATCAATTTTTTTTTTACCTCTAACTTTTGGTGGAGGAACCAGGGTGGTGGTCTAGGGGTAGGATAACTTGCCTTTGAACCTATGGACCAAGCGATCACAGGTTAGAATCCCACCTCTAGCACTACCACCATTGGGTTCTTGAGCAAGACCCTTAACCCTGAGTTAACCCTGTTCCTGTAATCAGGACATGGAAGTTGCTCTGGATACGTGTGTCTGCTAAATTCCGTAAATATAAATATAATATCAATATAAATAATGTAGTTTCATGACATATTCCAAAGAAACATGCCTGGAATATACTAAATATGTAGAGGTAACATAAAACATGTCCTCTTGCTTTGCAGCACGACCAATCAGAAATTGTGGGCTGCAGAGCTGCAGAAGAATATCTCACGTGATCATAAATATGTGCTGTTGGCTTCAGAGCAGTTGGTGGGGGTTTGTCTCTTTGTCTTCATTCGGCCCCAGCATGCTCCTTTCATTAGGTAAAATTGTACACTCCATGCGCTGCTAAACCTGTTAATTACTTGCATTAACAATTTATGAATGCTGGGTTATGTTTATATGTTTATACAGTATATTTGTGTGTTAGCATGTAGCACCTTATCATATTGTATATGATTGATTATTGTGTGATGGTTTTACATACAGAGGTTATATTAAAAAGAATGATGTTGGGAATTAAGAATGACTTTCTTTTCTGCACAGGGATGTTGCTGTAGACACTGTTAAGACTGGCATGGGTGGAGCCACTGGGAACAAAGGTGGTGTTGCTATTCGCATGCTCTTCCACACCACCAGTATCTGTTTCGTATGCTCACATTTCGCTGCTGGGCAATCACAGGTCAAGGAGCGAAATGATGATTACATCGAGATTGCACGCAAACTCTCATTCCCTATGGTAACTATAGTAGCAAATATCCTCTCTTAAAGCTTCAATTTGACATTGTTAGTGATTTTTATTATTTTTAAATTATTTTTATTTATTTATTTATAAAAATGCTTTTAGTTTAGCTGTGAGTTCGAGCTGAATATCAAGTGTATAAGATGATTTATAGCCTGATAAAGGGTCATTGGTTAAGATCAGTAGGTATTGATTCATGTCTGAGATTTTCCCCTGCTCACTCCATTTCTTGTCATATCCAGCCTCTTATAATTTCTGTTTCTTTTCATACCCAGGGTCGTCTGTTATACTCCCATGATTATGTATTCTGGTGCGGAGACTTCAACTACCGGATCGGCTTACCAAATGAGGAGGTAAAAGAGCTGATAAAACAGCAGAACTGGGATGCCCTCATCTCAGGGGACCAGCTTGTAGAACAGAAGAACGCGGGCATGGTAATCATCTTTCAGTGTTATACTACTTGACTTAGTTAATCAAATTCTGGATTGTTTTTAAACAAGTAGCAAATGAAAAAAATTTATTTGAAACTCTTCTTGCAAAACACCTTAAAGCCTTTTTCTCTTCTCAACTCAGGTATTCAGGGGTTTCATTGAAGGAAAGCTGGACTTTGCTCCCACTTACAAGTATGACCTCTTCTCTGATGACTATGACACCAGTGAGAAGTGCCGGACACCTGCCTGGACTGATCGTGTGCTCTGGAAAAGGAGGAAGTGGAACTTTGATAAAACTGGTTTGATTTTCCGTTTCATACTCTTACTTTAGTGCGAAAATTTCAGAAACAGGTCTTATTCTCATTAAATATTCATCCATGTATGTTTTATGCATCCAGCTGAAGAGATGGACCTGAATGTAGTTGGGGAACCCGTAAATGAGGAAGATCAGCACCCATGGAGCCCTGGAGAGCTGAAGTATTATGGCAGAGCAGAGCTTAAGACCTCAGACCATAGGTACAGCAAAGCTCATGATAATGTTGGTGCATTAGTTCATTTCGCTACAATGGCAGCATTACATTTCTCATTTTTTAAGGATAACAGTTCTTGTTTTACTGCAAAAGACTGCAGTGTGCCTGGTTTAACGGGATTCAGTCACTCAGAATTCAGCAATCATTGATAAATACACAGGTCATAACACGAGTGCGCAATTTAAGATAGATCTGTTTCACGGGGTGGTGGTGGTCTAGTGGTAGGATACTTGCCTATGGACCTATGGCTCAAGAGGTCCCAGGTTGGAATCCCACTTCTAGCACTACCATCACTGGGTCCCTGAGCAAGACCCTTAACCCTGAAGTGCTCCAAGCGGACTGTCCCTGTAATTAGGACATGGAAGTTGCCCTGGATGAGAGAGTCTGCTAAATGCCATAAATGTAAATGTAAACTGAATTGCATCTTCTGCTGAGTCCTCAACCTTAAATAGACATCTAGTATCAGCTGGTGTTATTTCGACTCATAACTGGGTTTTTAGTCATAAGTCTGTTAACAGTAAAAATGAGTGAACATTGGCAGCAGAGTATAATCCTGGACTGTAACTAAATTTCGCCATTCGTGTCTCTTCCAGGCCAGTGATTGCTGTCATAGATGTGGACATTCTGGAAGTGGATCCAGAAGCACGCCACCAGGTGTATAAAGACGTTATCGCCCTGCAGGGTCCACCTGATGGCACCATTCTGGTTTCTCTGTGCAGCTCTGGGCCAGATGATTACTTTGATGATGCTTTGATAGATGAGCTGCTGGACAAGTTTGCTAACTTTGGAGAAGTCATCCTGATCAGGTAAAAGTGAAAATATGTCATTTTCCGTGTTACCATATACTTTGGTCATTAAGAATACTCTTTATTGGTGAAAAATGTCCAAATTAAACGATACTGTTTCTGTTCATTGTTGAAAGATACATTTATAAGGTTTAAAGACAAAACATATACAGTATAGTGTAGCGACTTTCTCTTCTGCTTGTCATGCTTGTGCATGTTGCCCTCCAGTGGTGTGAAGCATAATAACCAAAAAATTCATACACACACTAATATAGCTCCAGCAACATGTAACAACAAAACAACTGCTTCTCTAGTTCTAAAGTTTCATTTCCTCTTTGCTCTTTCCAGATTTGTGGAGGAAAAAATGTGGGTGACATTTTTGGAAGGATACTCAGCCCTGGCTGCTCTCTCTCTGAGTGCCTCCACTGTAAGTAACTGGTTTTTGATGGAGGGGTTCTACAGTTTATAGCCCTTGTTAGTTTTACATCTTCTTTGATTTTAAACATGCACATCCGGAATCGCTAACAGCACATACACGGTCATACAATCTTTTGTTGTCTTTTCTGTGAATAGTTAAGGAGATGAAAATGAGCTTATCACCAAAAGAGATAAAGTTAAAGATAACATTTCTTTACTATTTAAAGCAAGATTACAAAGATTTTTAAAAAAGAGCCTAAAGCAGAAGTTTGGACAGCCAGCTTGGTCAGTACTTAGTAACTCCATCGTTGGCAAGAAACACAGCTTGCAAATGCTTTTTGTAGCCAGTTACATTCAGTCATTCAGCTGTTACTTGCATTTTATTCACCCATTTATTCTTGCTAAAGGCCTCTAATTTTGCAAGATTCTTTGGCCGTCTTGCATGAAGGTTTTCGTCAGCTTATGCCTCTGAGGTATACCATTGTAGATTTTGAGATGTGGTTCATATTATCTTGTTGTAGGAACTTTTTTACAGAATGAACTGGAAAAATGTTAGCTTACAGATTTTGCTTTTTTTGTATTTATTCATGCTTTTTAAGCATCAGATATTTTTTGAGTGCTTTACATATGCTTAGAGGACTGAATGATTGCTGGTTCTTGATTTAAGGGGTCAGAATTCATACATTATTTGCTTCTAGCAGTGACTAAACAAGCCATAGCCCTTATGAGCAAATGAAGGTCTGAGATCTTATTTACCTGGTAATATTTTACCGGAGAAACTGTTGCATGGTGCATCTTTCCTTTTTTTTTCTGTGCACATTTGTAAATAATAATTTTTTAAAAAGCATAAACAGTTATCTTAATTAAAATGCAGATCATTTTATGGCCTTTGGATATTACTTTATAACAGCTCACATTAAGAGAAATTATTAGCAAAGGTGCCCAATTATCTGGGTGCTACTGTACAGTTTCACAATAAAGACAAAAAAGGTATAGCTTATATTAATGGCTTGCAGTGTATTGCAACACTTTGGTGCAGCAGTTAGTGTGACATGGTTAATATGGTCTGTCTGGCTAAAGGTGTCCCACAGAACACAAATAGATTTGCTAGAAAGCTTGCTTCTATATTGGGTGTCAGTTTTGCAGAGGCCGATGTTATAATTAACAGATGATATTGTAGCTTTTAATTTAAAACTAAAATATTGATTTTTAAAATAATCACAGTGACTTTTTCGTAAAATTGTTATTTATTATTTAACAGTTACAGTTCAGAGACAATTACACAGACTAAGACTACTGAAACTACAGAAAGAAAACTAACATTAATAATAACACAGGAGTAATGTCACAAACTAGCAAATAATCAGCTCTCCAAACTGTATAAACTGATTTTCAAAAATTGAAGTTGCAGGTTATTTTTGCATGTGAAAATAAGAACATACATAATAAAACAATGAATTGTTGTTCACTTTGCTAAACTATTAATCAGAAAATAAAAAAAATAAAAAACTTGCAAAAAAAAATCCCCCAAAAAATAGATTCCCTGTACAGGATATGCAACTTATTTTAACTTAGAAAATCCACAATAAATGCAATTAAACTAGAGGTATTCAACATTTGTATACGAATCTGTAGTTTATATGGTTTATGGTTTAACATGAGCCTGCACATACAAAAAATAGTGTGAAAGTGCATTTTCTCATGTGTTCCTTTTTTTAAAGAGGGATGTAACATGGTTTCCCATGTGGCTGGCCATTTAAGTATCATTTGTTAGCTGATTGATTTACTGATCGACATTGACTTGTCTCATCATTTGGGGTAGAATTGTCATTGCATGGCAGACAGAAATGCGGGGACTGGGATTGAACTGTTCTATCTATTCATTGTGTTACTATTTGGTTAGAGTATTACTTCTAAATGAGAGCAAGACCTGTATATAATCTTCCTCACACTGTTTTC
Source organism: Hepsetus odoe (assembly GCA_017165825.1). Classification (NCBI taxonomy): domain Eukaryota; kingdom Metazoa; phylum Chordata; class Actinopteri; order Characiformes; family Hepsetidae; genus Hepsetus; species Hepsetus odoe. The sequence continues at coordinate 11,400,413 of CM029383.1, read as the reverse complement.
AGGTGATGGGAAAGACCATAGATATCCGGTTGAAAAGCCCTGGGTGGATTAAGAGTCTAGAGGAGGAAATGAGTGTAGAGAGAATCTGTGGCAGCATCCCCACCTCTGCCAGCTCAACATTACTCGCTGAAGACACTGACATGGGAGATGACTTTGACATGGAGGGTATGTGGACAACGCTCATGCACTTTGTATTCAGCCCAGAAAGCAGGAGGGACTGTAGGGGGGATAGATTTAAAGTGAAGATTTATTTAACAATGACTGCTTTTTAGCTACAGTAGCCTCATGAAGAAACACGATATATGTTGTTCCCAACATATATTGACCCATCAAATACATGAGGTTGTGGGAAACTGTGAATTTGGTTCTTGTCCAAACCATTGCCTTAAGGCCACTGGACACCAGATGCTTTTTCTACCATTTCTGATCTGAATCATCCTGTTTATGTTGCCCTTTAGTGTTATGATAATGCATGTAGATCAAGAACAATATCAGTATAGAGATGTTCTGTGGCACATCACACTTTCCAAAAGTCCAAAGATTTTGTGATTTAACTTACCATGTAGGTATATAAACAACTTTTATGCTACTGTCTTTAAAGGTGACGTGGATGAGGAGGTAGAGGACATCCTCCCCCAGCATTTGCAACCTGGCATGGGTATGGGTCCTGGAACATCACCTGCTGCCTCACCTCGCACCAGCCCCTGCCCTTCCCCGACTCATGGGGAGCCTGCACCTCCCTGGCGCCCAAGCAGAGCTCCTCCACGTACAGCTGGGCCACCACAAGGTAGAGCAGGCCTGCTGTGCATGAATAAAAATAAATAAATAACGGAAAGCTGATTAAAGCATATATATTTTTCTGCTACTGATGGCTTTAATCATTCCTCATGAATTGATTTTTTTCACTGTGTGTGAAAGGTGGCCCAAGTCCGGTCACCTGTAGGAGGGAACTAGCAGGTAAAAAGTGAAAATGTGTAGAGTGCCTACTGATGTTTTAAGTGTAAAGTACAGACTCCTGGGAGGGTAGTAATCCTTGTGCTTTAGGGGTTTCCAATCCTAGTCTTTTCGGCCAGTTGTGCTTGATATGGATGATGTTCAAGATTGGGACTGGCAACTCATGTTAGTGCATTGGGTAATGATGATGAAAGTATTTTCTTATTTTTAGGTTCTCCTGTGGATAATCAGGCAGCAGGAGCACTTCATTCTCAAGGGCTGGAACCGAAACGTCCCCCTCCCCCACGTCCCAATGCTCCTCCTGCCAGACCTGCACCCCCACAGCGCCCTCCACCACCCTCAGGTACAAAAAGCCTTTTTTTTGTTCTTTATAGCATCATCACCAGAATGTCACTTATCTTAAAGGCAGTAGAACGTGATGAAATGAAATTCTTTTATGACAAACTTTAATTGAACTGTGGGCTACTGTACATTATTGCTTTGTGGTACTAGAGTGATTGATCCAAAATTGTTTCTTGGGCAAATAACAGATTGACATCTGTGCATTAATTTAGTTTTTTATCATTGCCAACCACCTTTTTTGCAAAAGAAAACAGGAGTCCTACACCTGTTAGAAGAGAATCGGAAGGTAATTGTGTGTGCAGTAACAAAGTGTTTTTGCTGTAGAGCTTCGATCTATAGTTTCTGTGTAATTTTTTCAGTAGTGATTTTAATTGGTCATCTGGCTCCATTGTAAAATGTGGATGTCGCTGGTCAGCAAATATTTAGTTGTATTACTTACTTTAATTTACTTGTCTCCTGTGTTAGGCTGGATCTTATGTACCCAATTTCATATTCCTCAATGTTTTATCAGCTTTTATTAAACATTGCTGAAATAATTTTTTTACATTTTGGTTTAAAGGCTTTGCAGAGCCTCTAGACTCATTTGATTTGAGTGAAAATAAAGGTAATTATCAAAGAAATTAGTTTTAGATGTTATGTTTCTTCTAAAGTATTTATTGTGGGCTAGTGCCTTGGTAACTGCTAGTTCATACACAATGACATGGTGTTTGTCTAGTTTGCAGTACAGTTTTCATCATTTAAAGCCAACTGTTGTGTGTTGATGTGGTATTCTAGCTGTAGTTTAGGAAAATTGAAGAACAAACAAAAGATTCTGAGAGGTAACGTGCATTGGTGCATGACACTGCATTGTTGACTGAACTGAGAATAACAGTAGATCGCTTCCTCCTTCATGCTGCAAAGGACCAAAAAGCCCTGCTTTAGCCAGGGCAGATGCTGGTGAGTATCTGTGCACTGAGTACAAAAGTTGTTCTTGTTATTGTATTGCTGTAGGTAAAAGTACAGAAAAAGGCACACGGATCTTGTGTATGTCTCAGAGGCATGATACAAGGCAGATCCAGTGCTAGGGAGTGTTGGCCTGTTTTCACCTGGCTGGTACATTGATCCCAACTTGGCTACTGCAAATAGCATTTTCCTGGCTGCTACATTCAGGACATCTGTCATTTAAGTTTCGTGGGAAAGGGAGTGTGCTCTGGTGCTGAAAATGGTTTAGTGAACTGGCTTCACTGTTGGCCAGGTTGCATGGCCTGGCAGCAGCCGTTCAGCTTGACCACGCATTGACCAGGAAGAGGTGAGTCATTCTGAGAGTCGTGCTGAGAGCGAAAGAGAAAAGAAGGATAAGGAGGAGGAGGAGATGGGTGGGGAAGATCATTCTAAGAATTCAACTTCCAACAGGCTCGGAAATCGATCCACATTGCTGGAATAAACATCGCTGTGTTTGTCATACAGCAAATTAGTAAGATGCCTGAGGAAGGGGGCCAAATCAGTTAATAGCATTAAGAAAGAAAATAAAAAATTGTTCACCCTGAGGCTCAGGGATATTGAGCTTTTAGCCAATAATCAATGTTCCTGCTGTGTTTCAGGAAGAGGCCAGTCTACCGGAGCTCCAGGTGTCCCAAGGCCGGTAGGTGTGCCTTAAAGAGGAGGATGTAAAATTACTTTTATGAGGATTTTAAATCTGGACTCAAATCTTTAAAATGCTACAAGCCATAGAAAACACAAGCTTGTTGGCACATTTTAGGTGAATATTGTAGTAGAGTTTTAAGACTGTGATGATTCTTAATGAAACAATCCACTATAATTTTATAATTATTATTAATAATAATAATAATTATTATTATTATTATATGGATTCTAGTGCAAACTAAAACAACAGATTATTTTTTCTTTTTAAGTGAATAGCTATTATGCTCATCAAAGTATTGGGAGAACTAAAGACTCTTCCTATTGAGAAAATTTTAATGTTTAATTGACCAACAAATGCCCTGTTAATCACTTCATAATAATCATAATTCAGCAAGAATAATTTTTTTTTTTTATGAGAATCCATGCATTAGTTTATTATGTGTATTTTGGTGTCATTTCATAAAAGTAATGAGCTCTAAAATATTTACATGCCAAGGCATTTAGTAATGAGGTTTAAGTGTTTAAAAGCAGTGTGTTTTGAGTTACAGCAATCCACTTCAAGAAATAAATGAAAAATAATGACCTCTTTATTACAGAACATCCCTCCTAGAGCCGGAGTTATTAGTGTGCCACCTCAGTCCCGACCACCTCCTCCTGCTCACCCTGGAGCTCCCAGACCCATAGCTGAAATTCACCCGGGGGCACCCAGACCTGCACCAGACAACCACCCAGGAGCCCCAAGACCTATCCCAGAACCACAGTCCAAACCAGCAGAGCTCCCTTTGGGTACAAATTCCTCAGATTACAGCCATCCTTGAGTCTTCATGCATTCCTGTCTTTTGGTGCTTTCCTGCTATAATAAACAAGGACCATTTAATAAACAAATGTTAACAGTTCTTTCTGATTTTAAGTGGTTGTGTTAAAGCAGAGAAAACACCAAAATATTCAGGATCATGGATGTGTACCTAGAAGCACAGCCAAAAACACACTTTGTAATATGTTAAACTATTTCATTGGTGAACTAAAATTGTAACATGGTTATTTATATGTAACTGCATATTTTTTTACCAAAACCATTACTATATCAACAGCAGCACTAATATTTTAAAGGCCAGTGTGTTGTTGATAAAAATAATAATATACAGCCCTTTATGGCTGTGATAACCATGTATGATATAGAATTGTACTATTGGAAATGGTAACTTCATTTGATAGTTAAAAAAGATGTTTTATATATAGCCATATATTTATAGTTAGAGCATTTAGCAGACACTCTTATCCAGAGCGACTTACATCAGTGCTTCATATTCACATCTGTTCTTCATTCTAGTAACCTAGCTAAAAATAATCTAAAAATAAAATGGGTGGTGGTGGTCTAGTGGTAGGGTACTTGCCTCTGGATCAAGAGGTCCCCGGTTCGAATCCCACCTCTAGCACTACCACCACTGGGTCCCTGAGCAAGACCCTTAACCCTGAGTTGCTCCAGGGACTGTCCCTGTAATTAGGACATGTAAGTCGCTCTGGATAAGAGCGTCTGCTAAATGCCGTAAATGTAAATGTAAATAATCCACTGCTGATTAACTATTTCCCAACCAAGTAACATATTTATTAGGCCTGTAACTGACTGAGGCAAAATAGGTCAATCTTATATCCTCCTTTTTTGCATTACTTTTTCATTACAGTGAATGTAACTGCCTACTCTGTTTGGTGTTTCTGCCCTATAGGTCCTCCTCCATCCCTTCCTGGCCCCATGAGGCCACAGATGTCCTCTCCTATGCAGCCTCAGGCTACTTCTCTCATGCACCCACCAATACAGTCACAGCTCCCTCCACCCATGCAGCCACAGCTGCCACCACCCATGGTGCCCCAGCTGCCTCCACCCATGCAGCCCACATTGGCTGCTCCCCTGCAACCGTCTCAGTCGGCTCCTCCTCAGTCGGCTGCTGCAGCCAGTCTCCCTCAGCCTGGGTTGGCCTCGCCCAAGCCCCCACCACGTAGCCGTTCTTCACATGCGCTTCCACCTGAGGCTGCTCCTACTCCTGCATCTGCATCTGCACCTGCTCCTTCCTCTCAGGTTAGTCCTGTATAATGCATTAAATGCATTGCATTTCTGTACTGAAGGAGGAAATGCATACACTGACTATACAAATATGATAGACACCGCATTAAAAAAACAACACAGCATTCAGCAGGCTGTTAGCAGGCTTTATTAATACATTATCATCAGTAAGATTCCAGGATGGAGGTCCAATATACCATGGCCATGGGGATCTCAGACACACATGCTTTCCCTTATTCTTTTAATCTTTTCTTATTTTTCACCCTTGCAACTGTCTCAGTCAGTAAGAATTCCAACTTTTGTTGATGCGTGTATATGTTTATCTTTCTCTCTTTCAAGCAGGAGCAACCCTCAGGTTGACAGGTATTTAATGCTAATTTCGGCCTCAGTATTGTCTTCACAAAACCATAGTTCTTCAGTGTATGCGCATACCTTGACCCCATGTTCTAGTTGATTTTCCCCTTTTCACATGTTCCATTTGTTTTAAGTTGAGTTTAAAACATGTTTATTATTTTTTAGTAGAATGATAGTATGTGGGTTTGGTAAAACTTAACTTGAACCACTTGATCACAGAGTAATGTGGGTACATGCTTATAGGTTTGTGGTATAGAGTATAATACCACTTACAAAAAACTTGCTTAAAGAGGATGAACAGATGGTTCAAGGAACGTTTCACCCAGTTTTGTCTCAGACTTTCGCCCAGTTTTTGTCTTTTTAATGCTTTCTGTTGTCCTTCTGAACATCCCATACTTAACAAGACTCAGTCTTATAAAAATGTCAAGAATTAAATTTAATTTATAGCATTTGTCACCAACTCGATGTCGCTATCCAGCACAGTTTGGTAGTTCCTCTCATACTCACTTTGAAATTGTTAGGTGAGTTGAGCCAGGTGTATTTTAACAGGGCAATCACCAAACTGTGTTGGAGTTGTGTGCCCCTTCATATATGATTATGTTAGGCTTAATTTTTTGTTTTTTAGAAAACACCTAAAAACATAACACAGTCTGATAAACATGTGTAACATTACTGTTTCATTTATATTTATTACTCTTTGGGTTTATCCCCATGCTGGGATTAGGTTTGTTTGTTTGTTTTCTTGGACTCTAAATCATTCTGAATTGGGATTCTCTAAATAGATCAAGCCTAGTTCTTAACTATATGTCAGGGTTTTTAGATATGAGTTAAGCTCAGTCTTGGATTAAAGAGCAATGTCCCTGGTATTTCACCATTTAAAATCCCATTTAGTTCAGCCTTATACTGAGTCTGAGAAACAACAGTAGTGCTGTTTCCAGCACATTCATGGCATGGACAAACATTTTAGACCTTTTTGTGTTAGACATGATTGTTCAGTGTTTGTGTATATTTTAGCCAAGTTCTTTATAACTTGAGAGTTCAGCATTGATTAGGGCCACATCATGGCCTGTTGAAGCTTAAGCTTAATCACTTCTGTGTGTGTGTGTGTGTGTGTGTGTTTCCTCTGTAGGCCAATGGAATGAACGGAATCCAAAGAGAAGCACAATGGAAACCGAACCCCTTTGACTCATTCACCTCCAACCTGTTTTCCTCCACTTCATGGCTGAACACCCAGTCATTATCGCGGAACGCCTCCCTCTACACTTCATCATCCTGTTCCTCCTCTTCCTCGTCTACCATGCCTATCTCCGTGTCTCTAGAATCCACTTCTCAGTTTGCCCCGCAGAACAAATTAGCAGCTCCAGACCCCAACAGCTCGGCTTCTTCGTTGGCCTCTCCTCGTAGCCGTTCCCAAGAAACCCTCCGCAGTTCCCCAAACCCTTTCCTGTCTGACCTCCAGCCCAGACCCAGCAGCACCAACCCATTCACTAGCACTATGGTCGCACCCCAGCGCCGCTCACTTACGCCCGACTTCTATGCCCAGCAGCAGTCCCAGGCAGCCAAGCCAGCCATCCAAAGACCTGGGTCTTCCCTAGGTCACAGCTCCACCCTCCCTCACTCCTTCCCCAGACCTTCACCCGCAGCTCTAGCTTCAGCTACAGTTTCAGCTCCACCCAAGCATGTCCAGCAGTGGGTGACCTTTGACGACGATTCAGACTTTACCTTATCAAATAAAGCTCCAACAACAACAGTGACAGGGAATTCACTGCTGTCTTTGTCCTCCAGCGCAACATTCCAGGATCCCCAGAGCATCCCTAGCTTTGACTCTCACAGTAACTGGGAAACTGGTTCCACCACAACATTCCCAATACTGGCCCCTCCCACTCCAGTCAGGACTAATCCCATCACCACCCCTAGGAACCCTTCAATCCCTGCCAGAGCCCAAGAGTTCTCAGAAAGATGATAATATATAGTGATGTACTGAAGTGTGTGTGGGACAACTAGTGAAATATAATTCTGTATTTGTGTATGGTTTATATGAAAGTGTGCTGTATAAAAGTGTTGACTTGTCCCTCTGAAATAGCTTAGTCACTTCTTCTCTTTTAACCCAGAGCAGGCTTAGGTCCAATATAACACACTTCTGTTATCTTTAAAAAATGGTTGGCAAAGATTGAGTGCCTGTATCTGTACACATTTATGATAAATAGACAAGCACACTGTGTGTGAAATACTGTGCAATATGTTTTGGCCAGATGCTTTTTAACACATAATTTTATGCATATTATTGGTATCAGGTCATGCACCATTAAAGAGGTTGAGCAAAATTGTAAACGTCAACCTAGAAATATAGTTGTATACTAGATATTCAGTGGAAAGAGCCATTACTAGCAACACATTTTAATATGGGCACCAGAGTTCTGGTGAAAGTAGGTGCGGATTTTGGTGGTTCTTCATTCCCTTCCTAGAAGTTCTCCTTAATTATGAATGTAAGTTCAGTCTGTAATTATGTCTACACCTAAATTTGCATCAAGAATGCAGTGTATGTTACTTTGCTTTTTGGAAGGTTATACTTGCAGTGATAACGTGTCTGACCACTCTCTGTATCCTGTACTCTAGAAGACCAACATTCTAAGTTGTGGTGTTCTCTCTGTCTGAAAAGTGTAGTCTAAAATGTGAACATGTGTACATATTTTAAATCATAATCTATATATGCCATACTGGTAATGCACTGAAAAGCTTCATTCTTTAGGGCTTCAAATGTAATTGGAGCAGAGGTTTGGAGTTTGGAGGTTTGACATATCTGTTTGTTTTCCTGGCTTCCTATCAGCCGTGTATTTTTGTGCTTCTGTTCCATCTGATCCAAAGCTTTCACAGTGCTACTGTGCATTTTAAAGAATGTGCTTGTTTTATTGAGTTCTGGTGTCGGTCTCTGATGTAGAGACTCTGGCGTAACGCTGGTGGACTGTAATTGGTTTTTTTTGCCAGCGGATTGCTACTTCACTTTCATTTCAGTGATAAAGTTTTGCATAAATGTTTATTCTGTGGATAAATACTGTGGCAAGTCTTGGCAAGTTCCATGTGTTTTTTTTGTTTGTTTGTTTGTTGTTTTTGTTTTTTTTTTTGTTTTTTTTTGTTTTGTAGAAGTTGGCCTTGCTTTTCAAATGGTACGAAGGTACTTTGGCATTTATTCTCCTGGTTTAGACTGAAGCAAACTGCCTTTGGAATACATGCAGAATGCCCTTAAGCATGTCAAATCACGCACAGGAGGAAAACGCACAAATTTCAGTTACATCTCAGCTAGTACGCGTTGACCTCTGCTAACACTATCAAACATATACGCAGTGTTGTCAGTGACCTCCACTGTATTAAGCACATTTATCAGCTTGGGAGGGAGAAATGTCTCCTATAAAACTAGCTTTCTGACTACTGTGCATTCCACACTGTATTGCTCCTTATGGATCTGCTGGTTTGCTCTCGGACAGATTTTTTTTTTTTTTTTTTTTTGCTTGTTTTTGGTATTTGGTGGTGATGTAAGCATCTGTGTTCATTATGCTCCATTCATTCTTTGTTCAGGTGCCGCCTGTATGTATTGGTACTTCTGTGATTTCAGTTTAGGACATCGTACACACTGTTCCCAGGCTGCATATCAGTGTGCTTTATATTCTTGCTTTGGCATGTTCCCTAGTGGTGGTGCATCCAGAGCTCCCATCGCTGACTCTTATAGGGAGGGTCATTTTAGACTCCACTCTAAACTGAGGGCTTTCAGTTGTGTTAGAGTGTGTGTGTGCGTGTGTGTGTATAGATATGGTAGATATGGTCATTTCTTTCCAGTGAGTTGTTTTTCCGCATTCGCCTAAGCGGAGGTCTCCCATTTGTCCCAGGAGAGTCGTAACACTTGGAAATGCCTCTAGAAAGAGACTGGAGGAAGCAGTGAGATGCAGGCCAGGTTTAGGTGGAGCAGTGAAAAAAGTGTTCATTTCACTGGCAGGTCATTGTAGGTGTATCCAGAATTTCATTTTAGGAAGCAACAAAATCTTGTTAAGTCCATTGCAGGGTATGAGAGTCTGAGAATGCCAGCCAGCCATTTAATTTATTATGCCACGAGGGAGCATAATCATTACTGAAACTGCTCAGTGCTGAATATTAAAACATCTAATTCATGGAAAATGGACAGGAGGAAGTGGGGAAATTTTAAGTAAGCACTGGGGAGATAAAAGCATTACATGTACTCTGTATTCAGTTAACAATGACCGCTTAAGTCCTGCAAGCTTTTATAGGAAACTTAAACTCCTTATTTTTGTGAAGTTGACGTTCCCTTCTAGCTTTAGCTCGGTAGTAGAGAAACCTGTGGTGTTTACCGTAATGTATGTATAAACACAAATTCACCACTGCAGTACTTAATATTCAAAGCGTGATTTACGTGCATATCGACATGCACACGTGTATGGACTAATCGGTGTTGTACGTATGCAATAATAAATGTAAATGGACAAGTACCGGGCTCAGACATCCTTTTTTTGGGCTGGGGGGTCGCGTATATACCACACATTACGGCGCATGCGCATGACCGTTTGACTATAACCGGAAGTTGTTTGTTTTCAGAGGAGGGGGTCGTGTAAAAGAGAATTAAAGAGAAAAGTGGATTTCAGGAATTGTGTAACTAAAAGATACACATTTAACCCCCTTTCTTTCGTTTGACTCTCTTACAAAGGCTTCGGTACCTGTCGGTAACCTTCTAGCAACCTTCTAGAACCTTCTAGCAGCAGAGGTAAGTGTTGCTGTTCCCATGGCAACGCTGGTAAACTTTGTTAGCTTAGCGAGCTCTCGGTTATTTCAGTAAAGTCGGCGCGCGGTACGTTTTCGGACTCCATTCTTTAGCTCGATCCTCGTGTTAGCCGTCATGGTGCAGCTTCATGTGAAGCGAGGAGAGGAGAGCCAGTTCCTCTTCAACACCACCGTGGACGTGTCTGTGGAGACGCTCGTCCAGCAAGTCGCTGAGATCTACAACGGTCGACTGAAAGTGGACAGGATCTGCTCTGGTGAGCTGAGACCTCATCCTGAGGAATAAAGTGGGCTAAACGCTTTCAGAAATGAAGGTATTGTGTAACATGTGTATATAAAGTAAGAATAAATATGTCCCTCCGCAGAAATTCCAGAACTCGTGGATCATGGCGTCACCATCCCTCCCAACATGCAGGGCCTGACTGAGGATCAGATCACAGACCTCAAACTCGTGGATGAATGGGAAGACAAGTGCATCCCCAGTGGTGGTTCGGTGTTCAAGAAGGACGAAATTGGACGTAGGAATGGACATGGTAAGCACTTTCTGCGATACCCACAAACACTGTCCTCTGCTTTTGTTACCAACAGCTGTGATTACGTTCAATCTTCCCTTCATTTAGCCCCCAATGAAAAAATGAAGGATGTTTTAAAGAAAACTATGGAAGAAGCCAAAGCTTTGATTTCTAAAGTAAGTACTTTGGCTGACCTTTCAGCTGCTTATTTTGTGAGTATGTTATGAGAACACAGTGCTTTAGAACTCGTTTTGTTTTCCCTTTTCCTTTTAAAGAAACAAGTGCAGGCAAATGTGTGCGTAACCATGGAGATGGTAAAAGAGGCCCTGGACCAGTTGCGAGGAGCAGTCATGATCGTTTACCCAATGGGCCTTCCACCACACGATCCCATCAGGATGGAGTTAGAAAATAGGGAGGACCTTTCTGGAACACAGGTTTGTAACATCTGTTTGAGCGCATCAATTGCCCGAGCAGTTCTTGGCGGTTATCTGCTGGTGCATTTTGTACTTCGTTAGATGTCATCCAGCTTTTAGTTTTCCGAGCTTCGCTCTAATCACTGCACAGGTTTCACTTTTCTTTGCTGTCCAGTGCTACTGGATCCATTTTGTTCTTAATCAGATTCCTACCATCTGCAGTCCAGATTAACTGGAGTAAAGCGACATCCACACTTAATTCTCCATTTCTCTTTGTATCATTATATTAACCTAACATAGAATAAGGATTGTAGTCTTCCATTTTGAGGAATCTGAATTACTATTGAAATGAAATTTAGTATAGGATTGTATTTATTTTGGAAAACAAGTTAGCGATATAGGAAAAGGAAAGGAAATATGAATTGCCTTTGAAATCATTCTAGCAGCTTAAAAAATGAGTTTGATTCTAACATGGTGCATTCTCTCTAGGCCTCTCTGCAGGTGATTCCTGAGGAGGAGGTTCAGTTATGGTGGGCATCTAAAGAGATGCAATGTGGCAAAAAACTGCAAGATTACACTGGAAAAAATGAGAAAACCAAGATTGTGGTGAAGATACAGAAAGTGAGTTTTTGTGCTTCTTAAGGATTTGGGTATCAACAACTGACTGGTCTTCTGGTTATATTCTAGTGACTGTTTGACTTTAGGGGCAGCGGTGGCCTAGGGGTTCGAACCCCTTCCCAATAGGTTGCCCTGAGGTACCCTTGAGCAAGGTGCCGTCCCCGTCTCACTCCTCCCTGCAATGGGCTGGCGTCCTGTCCAGGGGTGTGTGCCCCCTGTCCTTCGCCCTGTGCGAGCTGGTTTGGACTCCAGCACTCCCCCGCGACCCCGTTTGGGACTAGCGGCAGAAATTACTGACTGACTGATTGCTTGACTTATACCCTAGTACTTACATATTATATCTCCTATTATTTAACCTCACTACTGTGTAATTCTGTGTAAAATCTGTGTAATTACTGTGTAAAATCTTAAACTTCTAGCTTTAAGAAGCACTCTTAAGCTCAGCTGTTCATTCTTTCAGAAGGGTCATGGGGCACCTGCTCGGGAGCCTTTGGTCAGTGAGGAAGAGCATAAACAGATGATGTTGCACTGTTACCGGAGGCAGGAGGAACTCAAGGTGAGTTATACTTTTTATGTAAAATAACTCACCATTTACATGATAAAGTGATTTTAACGTCACTAGGCAGAGTCAGCACATGCTATGGTGCTGATGAAGGTGATTTAACATTGTGCCTCCCCAATCAGTTTTCCAGTTTCAAAATGAAGCATCACCAAAAAAAAAAAAAAGACTGTGCCCTCTCCATAAAGGCTGTTTATTACACAACACACTTTAAAACAGTATATTATATGTACAGCTAAGCTACACATAATGGCCTGCGTCAGTCCTGCATGATGCAAAAGGAAATAGAACACTCTCCACAAGTCTCCACATAATCTCTCCAGTGATCTGCTTCCAAATAAACCACTTTGATATCACTGGTCATTAGCATCCTCTGTATTTTGGCTCATATGATGGGAATTAGTCCCCTTCCCTCGACAGGTAAGGTGACAGTAATGCAGAATGTTCACTTGTATGGACATGCTGGCCCTACCATAGGGCTCCTTAGCCTGAATCTGATTCTCCATACACCTTTGATAATCTCTTATAGACATCAACTGCCCTGTTTTCTCATATAATTGACTCTCAACACTTTTTTTTTTTTTTTTTTTGCTTTGCAGAAGCTGGATGAAGCAGAGGACGATTCTTATTTGCAGTCTGAGTGGTCGGACAGGCAAGCTTTAAAGAGACAATTTCAGGGACTTACAAATATCAAATGGGGTCCAAGATAACCATAGAGAAATAACTCAAAAACTGAAGAATCAACTCGTATGCAGATTTGGATCCCTTTATGGTCCATGTGCTGATCAAACCAGATTACATGCTTTGAATCTAGAACCTTTTTAAGTAGTTTTACCCTATTTTAAATACAACACTGTTCCATTCATTTGAATTCTAAATGACCTTGATTTAGTGCTGATTTAAAGGCTTGGAACTCTCTTCCAGAACATGCAGAAAGGATGTAACACCTTTCCTCTCTTTGTCTGTGATGCTGGCATTCGCTCTATTGTAATCTGATGCTGTTTACAAGCAGGATGTTACAGCACAGGCTCCAGGGCCTGTTTTCCTTTATCCAGAGAGTGAGAGGATTTATTGGATTTTTCAGACCCTCAAAGTTAATAGAAAAGCAATGTGAAAGAAAGGTGTGGTGCTGTGAAAAGATCAGTGAACCAGGCTTGGGTGCAACATTGTAAACTGCACAACTTCAAAGCAAACATTTGATTCCCTCTGGAAATCTGTTTTCAAGCTTAAATAAAGAGATTTCAAAAAACAATATAAAGGGGTTTTGGTTTAAAAGAATTAATCACTTGCCCTCCTGTTTCAGTATAAAATAATTTATTTAATTACAAATATATATAAAAATGAATTACATTAACTTGAAGGGTACAGAAGTAAAAAAAAAAAAAAGTCTGTGTAATGACCACACAGTGATCGTCACCTGAGGATTTACTTTCTAAATATGTTGATAGTAGTACTTTTTTCCATGCATTTATCCATACAATAAAACAGGAGAAGGTGGGGGGTCAATGAAGAGTGCAAGAGGTACCATTAAGGTACGCATTCATCCTGATCTCCTGCATGATCATGTCCCGTCGTTCTAGCCTTTCTGTCAGCTCTGCTGCTTCAGTGGTATACGTCATCTCTTCCCAGCAATACACTTTCCTGCCCACCTCTGACATCATGGAACTGTCCATTAATAGCTCAGATTCCTCCTCATCATCACTGTCCTCCTCATCATCAACTTCTTCAGGGGCTTTCTTGTATCGACAGCTTGTCTCTTCAACATGCTTGGTACATGTTAGTCTTATGGAGATACCCAGCAGAATGACCAGCAGACCAAGACACACACTAGAGACGAATAGCAGGCCAGCCATCTCGGCGTGTTCTACAAGATTAAATTTAACATTTTCACTGCCATTCATGAGTGCTTGGTAGTCAAAAAGAATAAGCTATAAAACTTCATTCTGTTTTCATTTTGAAGTTTCATTTCAGATATATGCACGTTACACCTGACAGAAGCAAGATGTTGCTTTCTTTTTTGTAAACTAAAAAGGCAGCAGCCATGTTTAGTTCATGGTATGAGTTCAACAAAAATGTGGCATCAGGTAAGGTTTCAAGCCTTGTTACTCTGAGTGACAGGAGTTGATCAAATGTAACTTACAAATATTAATTTCAGAATGTTTTCATTGGCCTAGATTCCATCAAGCATACTGTGACTGACAAATCAAAATATTTTTCTTTTACAAAGGAGTAAAGAGGAGAGAATATTAAAGAATACTTTCAAACATAATTGTTGGTCTAGCAAAATAAAAAATACATTATCACAAAACCAAATGTTTTTTAAAAAGTACATTTAAATTGCTAACTTGCTGAAAAAACAGGACTTTTATAGTTATAATCACCACATTTTAAGGAGCTAAAGTGTGGGCCTCAAAGTACCCCATGGCATTTCATAACAGGCCTAACTAAGTGTAAAGCTGGTCTAAAAATAATCTCATTGTAGCGTTAGTGTGGTGCAGAGAATTTTGGGACAAACAGATGTAGGTCTTCTTATTAGGCTGTCTATGTTAATAAACCAATGTTTGGATTCATGTTTGTACAGGTCTAGTTCAGCTAGTCCAACATTTTTACATTATTTTTGTCCATTATGGGACATAAACTGGAAGAGTCCAGCAAAATACAGGGAGGGAAACAAAGTGAAAAAAGTGACAACCCTTGTCATTGCGAGGTCACAGCACACCACACAGTGAACCACAATGAAATTGGACCTCTGCATTTAACCCATGCACTCAAACACCATGCAGCAGGGTGCAGCTATTAAAAGCACCCGGGGAGCAGTGATGGGAATGGTACCTTGATCAAGGGTACCTTAGAGCAACCTACTGGTGAGGGAATCGAACCCACAATCTTCCGATCCTGTGGCCGACTCCCTGATCACTAGGTCCCTGATACTACAGGCGAGTATACAGTAATTTGTAAAAGTATTAAGCCATCCTTCATTTCTTTATATTTTGGTTCAGCAAATAGCCAGACTTTAGTATTTTTATATATTGTTAGGAATAATTCTACTAAAGAAATTACGAGAACTTGTCTAAGAGAGTTTAGGCTGTGTTTATACAGTATTTACATGAGTCTGGGAGTAAACCTCAACAGTGTTTCCTCACCAGAGCACAGAACAAGTGGATGTTAAAGGGTTCATGACTGTTTTGCCGGATATGATTTAAATATTATAATATTACGTTACTTTATAAATATGATACTGCAGGTACAATTGTTAGTTTGCTATAAGTTTTAAGCACCCCCCTTCTCCAGTCTCACTTTAATATCCTAATTAAAACTACATTCCACTTTCTTGCAATTGCAACAAAGATATTTTATGAGGCTCCTGGTACCACTTTTTTGTTGAGTTCACGCTATGAGACTGAGGACGTTGTTTGGGCCTTTTGTCTCTTTTATTTTAAAAAATGAGAATAAAAGGTAAAAGACTGTTACACAGTCTTTAGGGAAAAGAATGCAATTCTACGAAGGTGATTATTTATTTTGAGAAAATACATATCCTGAACCTATGTGCAATGGGTTTCAAATTTAAAAAATTGTCTTGCAGTGTACTTTAAATTCACAGCTGGAAAATTAACATTTAAAAAAAAGAGAAGTTAAAAGGGATCATATTTGTTTCTACCTTTGATGTAGGCATATGCCATCAGAGAGTTGCTCACGATAATTCCAGATTTTTCAGGCAATTTGGAATCTCTTATTTGTGGAAGGTCTGCTCGGGATAAAGAGGTGTGAACAATTAAGCAATCGTATAATCACCAAATTTATTTGATTGCATGCATTACCTGCATTGGTGGTCTCACGGGGAGCCGAGGTAGTTTTGAAATAGTCAGGGTCAGCTTCTTTGAGTAAATTCTGTGGAACTGACAGCAGAACAAAGCACATGTGGCCATTAAGTAGTTGCATTACATTTTAAAGTCAGAGTAAGCCAAGTCATGAAAAAAAGAATGAATGCTGACATGCAAAAGTATGAATTTATACTTTTCAGATTGTACTAAGCTTTTGTACTAGCTTTTCCAGATTGTACTAAAAGGCACAACACAGACATCACAGATCATTGCATTTGGTTTTTCTCTGCTGTACCACTGAGAAACAGCAAGGACAAACATGACTCAGTCTTAAATTAATTGCAATACCCACTGTTCAAACAGCAGATCCCGAGCTTCCAAGGTTCTGCCTGAGAAACCAAGCTGGCACGGAAGTATATCATCTCCAGGGGTCTTTCAAACACAGCCTGATGAGTAATCCTATTTTTCATGTGAAAGTACCCGATGCCAATCAGCAACAAAAGCCTTGTATTCAAACCAATTGCAGGAAGTGCTAAAGGAAGGCCATGTAGGCTCCCAATGCCAGGCACTTTCTCTGTTTCTATTCCTGAACAACGTTCTTTTTTTTTGACATTGTATTTCAGGAAGAAAATGTATGGATAAGCCAGCACACTAAGGAGTCCATCACTTTCCCACACTCTAAAACAATTGACATAACATACATGATTCAAGAGTGCTAGAAAAGAGACATTCCATCAAGGGTTCTTACTGGTATGTGAACTGTAAGCACAGGCTCCATCGAACCTTTCTAGGCCTGGTCCTGGAGTGATTCTGCTCTGCATATTTTAATTTTTTTTTACTTCTTTTTACTTCGATGGGGCAGCGGTGGCCTAGTGGTTAGGGAGCTGGCCCTGGATTGGAAGATTGTTCGTTCGATTCCCTCAAGAGTAGGTTGCCCTGAGGTAACCTTGAGCAAGGTACTGTCCCTGTCACCGCTTTCAATAGCTGCCCCTGCTGCATGTGTGTGAAGTGAAAATTAAGTGAAAGTGACTATTCTCGTCATTGTGAGGTCACAGTGAACCACAACAAAATTGGACCTCTGCATTTAACCCATGCAGCAGCGGGCAGCTATGAAATCAAGCTGTGATCAAATCTGAGCCATTTAAACACACTGGAATGGAAGATATGAGACCTAAGAATGTGACATTTTTGTACAAATATGGACAATATCAGAAAATGCGCTTAACTGAATAATCAACTAGATGTATTGCAGAATCATTTAAATTTTCAATCTACCTGTCTTAAGTTTTCCTTGTTCTGAATGGATCAAAAGTCTAAAACTTTTTCACAACAAAATGCAACCTCTGCTTTACACCCATACAGAGGGGCAGCTATTTAAAATGCCCGTGGAGCAGTGATGGGGATGGTACCTTGCTCAATGGTACCTCAGGGCAATCTACTAGTCGGATTCAAACCCACAACCTTCCGATTTGGGGACTAGTCCCTAACCTATAGGCCACCACTGCCCCTAAATAGGTTTAAATGAAATCACCAACAAACTCATCTACTAAATTTACTAAATAAAAAAATAAAAAAAACTTTAAAATGGATTTTATTCCATGAATAAAGAAGGACCGCCTAGACACCACTGCTGCCCAGATATTATTTGAGTAGTGGACTATTCTTAGCATAGTGACACTGACATGATAATAGTGACAGGTTATTTGTGTTGCCCTGATTTAACTGTACAGGCACAGCAACATTGCTGGGATTTAAAACACTGTGTACACTCACATGATACGTCGATACACCTACATTCTTAGAACTGTACAGACACACAGTTATGGGGTTAACACAGCTAGTTATCTCTAACCCTTCATCCGACTGCTATATGGTCAGTTGTCCTGTCAAGTGAAAGTGAAAGTGACAACCCTTGTCATTGCAAGGTCACAGCACAGCACACAGTGAACCACAACGAAATTGGACCTCTGCATTTAACCCATGCACTCAAACACTGTGCAGCAGTGGGCAGCTATTGAAAGCGCCCAGGGAGCAGTGACGGGGACGGTACCTTGCTCAAGGGTACCTCAGGGCAACCTACTGGAGAGGGGAATCGAACCCACAATCTTCTGATACAAGGGTAACTCCCTACCACTAGACCACTGCTGTCCCATACAGGTGCCCCAGTGCACCTGTATGGGGCAAAAGCCTGATATCAGTAAGTTCATGAAAATACTCTTACCACAAGAAAAGAGGACAGTGAGGTACTTTTTCATTCCAGGGGCACATGGATTTCTAAAATGCTCATCATCGACGGCAAGCAGGCATCGCTGCTTCCCATAACACATGCTTCTTACTGCATCTAAGGCCCCATGATCTAAACACTCTGTTTAAACAAACACAAATTAGGAACAAACTGGAACAAACAAGCAAATACATCTTCAAAAATGCAACCTGAGAAAAATCATGTGACAAAATTATCGGACGACACACTAAGGCTGGTGGATAAACTTACCAAAGGGAGGTGGCTGTTCTTTCTCTGCCAGACAAGCTTCAATCTCTCCAAGTTCTCTGCCATACACAGCCCAGTAGATGTTCAGCACCTTTGGATACTTACAGTGAAGAAGCATCTGATCTCCCTCACACCTTGTCCTGTTCTTATGCTCCGCTGAGGGGAGGAGACCAAAGATGTGTTTACAGGAAGTACAATTAACCTGCCAAAGACTGTAATGCATGGGAGATTTCCTCACTGGGTTTACAGCTGTACGACACATGAAGGTGTTTGGGAATTCCAGGGCAAGGGTCTCGGCCAAACAAGTGATGATGAACCAGAACTTGACAGCTTCTTCTGCCTTGGCATTCTGACAGCATCTTCTGGTTGGAAGACAAAACCAACAGCCTTTAGTGTTTAGGGGAAACATTTATTTTCTATCTTCTTACTTCTTTTCAATAATGGTTAAGACTGGGATTTGGACTGATCTTATCTGAAATCAGGAAAAACAGCCTCTCGGCTTTAAAAGTGAAACCCTCTGTGTTATTTTTTTCTAAAATACTTCTGTGTCCACATGCAAATGGTGGTCATTACTCAAGGTTTTAATCTGACGCTTAGAATGTAACTAGCACTTATTTTCATCCGTTACTATGAGGTGAATTGTATTGATCTGGTTTCCCAGTGCTGATCCTTTACGCCCAGTTCATTGTTTTTTGACCAATGGCAAGAAAGTGAAGCAACAAACTTTCTATCTACTTCTGTACTCAAAAAAGGACCCAAACATCTTGTTTATTGTACTTTTTTCGATAATGTTCAAACATATATACTGCCTGACCAAAAAAGTCACACACTTTAAAGTTCCTCTCTAATGTCACCCTTGACCACTCAGACCACTCAACGAGCGCAATCTGGTACAAGATCTGGTATTAATGATGAGAGAGTCAAACAGCTATTTAAATTCTTCTCTAGGAGATCCCACAGATTCTGAATGGGGTTGAGGTCTGAACTCTGTAGTGGCCAATCCATGTGTGAAAATGTCCCTTGAACCAGTTTCTCACAATTTGAACCTAGACATTCTCACCTAAACCAAGCCCTCATCATACTGCCCCCACAGGCTTGTATGTTGTTCACTAGGCATGATGGGTGCATCACTTCATCCACCTCCCTTCTGACCCTTCTGGGCCCATCTCACTGGAACAGGGTAAATGAGACTCATCAGACCGTATTACCTTTTTTCATTGCTCCAGAGACCAATCTTTAATAACTTGTTGAGGGCCAAAACAAACATATCAATGACTGCAGTACTTATCCAAAACATATTAATCACTTTTTCTTTCTTCATCTTCTTGTTTCAGCAGCTCCTGTTTAGGGGTCGCCACAACGGATCATCTGTTTCCATTTCTTCCTGTCCTCTGCACCTCCCTCCTTCAAACCGGCTACCTGCATGTCCTCTCTCATCACATCCATAAACCTCCTCTTTGGTCTTCCTCTTTTCCTCTTTCCTGGCAGCTCCATCTTCAACATCCTCCTCCCAATATAATCCCCAATTTAAAGCAACCTTCTTCTCTAACTCTGACTCCAAAACGTCTACCCTGAGCTGTCCCTCTAATATACTGATTTCTAATCCTGTCCATCCTCGTCACACCCAATGAAAATCTCGGCATCTTTAACTCTGACACCTCCAGCTCAGTTTCCTGTCTTTTCGTCAGCGCCACCATCTCCAACCCGTACAACATAGCTGGCCTCACTACTGTCCTGTAAAATTTCCCTTTTACTCTTGCTGGTACCCGTCTGTCACAAATCACTCCAGACACTCTTCTCCACCCATTCTAACCTGCTTGCACTTTCTTCGTCACCTCTCGTCTGACCTGTTGATCCCAAGTATTTAAACTTCTCTACCTTTGTCACCTCTACCTGCATCCTAACCACTCCACTTTCCTCCCTTTTGTTCACACTCATGTATTCTGTCTTTGTCCTACTCACTTTCATTCCTCTCTTTTCTAGAGCATATCTGCATCTCTCCTCAGGCATCCTCTCACTTTCCAAGATTGTGTTAAACAATCATGTCAGAAACTAAACTGCCATCTCTCCTAAACATTTCCATGCTTCCACCGGTATGTCATCCGGACCAATGGCCTTTCCATTCTTCATCTTCTTCATCACTGCCCTTACTTCCATCTTGCTTTCTTTTCTTGCACTTCCTGGTTCACTATCCTCACATCATCCAATCTTCTCTCTGATTCATCAGCTGCTCAAAGTACTCTTTCCATCTTGTCGACACGCTCTGTTCACATGTGAGTACGCTTCCATTTCTATCCTTAATCACCCTGACCTGCTGTACATCTTTCCCAGCTCTGTCTCTCTGTCTAGCCAATCGGTAAAGGTCCTTTTCTTCCTCCTTACTGTCCAACCTCTCATACAATTCACCAAACACCTCATCTTTAGCCTTTGCCTCTGTTTTCTTCACCCTGCACTTCATCTCCTTGTACACCTGTCTACTTTCTTCATCTCTCTGACTGTCCCACTGCTTCTTTGCTTGCATCTTCTTCTGTATACACTCCTGGACTTCTGGGTTCCACCACCAGGTTTCCTTATCCTCCTTCTTCCTTCCAGATGTCACACCTATAATAAGTTACATGCAAGTAATTTTGATGTAGGTTACAGGAGTAAACCAAGTGTTGCAACAACAAATCCAGCTCTAGTCTTTTCTAAGGCTTGAAAGTATTGTTTATAGGTATGTACAACCACTTTTTTAAGGAACAAATCTTTGTAGCTCAAATCAGATTTTTTTTTTTGAGACCTTTCAACAATAACTATTGTGGCAGCTCATCTGACATGCTATATTAAGTCGTTCCAGATGTCACACCAAGTACCTTTCTGGCTGTCTGCCTCACCACTTCTGCTTCCACCACTTGATCCTCAACTCGGTCCTCACTTTCCTCCTCTTCTTGCCCTCCAAGGTCATCCTACAGACCACAATACTATGGTGTTTAGCTACACTCTCCCCTGTCACTACTTTGTCCACTCTCCTTCAGACGGACCCTCCTGCCAAGGGTATAATCCACCTGTGTGCATCTTCCTCCACTCTTATACGTCACCCTGTGCTCCCCCCTCATCACCTCTGTTCCCTTCACCAACATGACCATTAAAATCTGCATCAGTCACCACTCTCTCTCCCCTGGGTACACTCTCTATCACTTCATCTAACTCACTACAGAACTCTTCTTTCTCTTCCATCTCACCACCAACTTGTGGGGCATAAGCACTAACAACACTCATCATCACACCTTCACCTTCCAGCTACAAACTCATCACCCTCCCTGGCGGTGTGAAATATATATATATATATATATATATATATATATATATATATATATATATATATATATATATATATATATATATATATATATATATATATATAGTGGTTCTGCACTGTTGTACACCGTGGTGTTCACCTGTAAAGCTGTCCTCGCGGAGCAGCTGGTGGGGAGCTCGTGTCCGGAGCGCCGCCCGTAGAACGCGGCGTGAACGGCGATGGAGGAGTGGCGCGGGCACGAGAGCAGTGCGCGCTCTCCGTCACGGGCGCGCGCAGAGTGTCTGTTAATGATCCTGAACAGATAGTCTGATGGACAAATACACGCTTCATCAAAGAGCCGCACCGCACAGAACCACCACCGCAGCTCCTGAAAAACTGTTCTGGGATCATTAATTATATGATAACGTAATTACTCGTCATTTCATTTTCTAAAATAATAATTAACTATCGCTTTATCCGCCTTCTATATTAGACTGAGGGACGCGCTTCTGTAATAAAGCTCTGGCAGAAAGGTCGACTAGATCTGTAAAAGTCGGGTCAGACAGTGAGAGTCCCTTCCTGCTGTGAGCGCGGACGGTTCAGGGAGAAGTAAAAGTACTGACTTGAGAAGTCGGAGAGTCCGTGCACCTCTGCGCTCCACAGGAGGAGGAGGAGGAGGAGGAGGAGGGCGGACAGCAGCTGGACAGACAGTCTGGGTGAGGGGGCACAGCAGCCCGCGCGGGTGGACGAGCTCATCCTCCGCTCCTCGGCTTCATTAAAGCCGCGCAGGGAATTCCGCAGGAGTTTGGGCGCAGCAGGCGGCCGACGCCCCCTCACCTGTCAGGAGAGCCTCTCTCTGGAACGACCCCCTCCCACCAACCGGCACCCCGCTCCAGAAATCAGCCCGGCCTGCGGGCCCTGGGAATCGTTTAAAGCCCAAATTCAGACGAAAAGAGAACTCAGGCACACACACACACACACACACGTGTCTCCGGAGGGACTCCGTGCCAGCGGGAGAGGAAATAAAAAGTGCGCCACAAGTCAGACTCTCCTCCAGCGAGAGCCCGCAGAGAGTCCGGCCGGGCTCGGGGAGGTTCCTCGCGCGGGTCGGGCTCGGTTTTGAGAGGCTCGCGGTTCCGGAGCTGCCATTTCCCTCAGGATGAAACTTTAAAGAGCGACGTACTCCTGCAGGAGGGGGCGTGGCCTGAGAGAGAGTCTGCCCGGTGATTGGCTCTGAGGACTTCACCGCAGACAGCAGATCGATGAAGAGTTTCTCATGCTCAGGATTAACTTCACCATCTGTGATTCTCACGAATAGTTATAAATATGAATGTTACAGAATTCTGACTTAATATCAGACATATGTCTTAATATCTCACGATTATGACTTAATAGCTTAATTCAAAATTAGGACTTACTATCTCATAAACATGACAGTTTATCAGGATTTTACTTCCTATTTTATAATTCTAGTGGAAAGTGGGGAAAAAACAGATAGTGATAACGTGATCGTTGGGAAATCTGCAGTTACATCTGCTTGAAATCAGCTTTGTTATTTCACTAAATATATTACTCAAGTAGTGAGGAGTGAAAAGGTTAAAGTTTAACAAACGGCATTTGAGTTAGTGTTCTTTTTTTCCCTATATGAGTTTTCTTTATTGTGTGTTTTTCTTTTTCATGCGCTGTGGTGGCCCAGGTGCTGTTAACGAGAGAATTTTTCGGGGCTGTGTTGACGCTCCGCCGCGGTGTGATTCGGCTCCAGTGCGCTAGGTGGCGCTGAAAAGCGTGTCGTCTGTCATTCAGGGGTTTCAGCAGAAGTAGAGATTAGAATCGCGGCGGGCTGAGCTGTAAACAAACTGCACTTCTTCAATGGCGGCCAAAGCAGGCGGGAGATCCGATTACGGCGATGAAACGTTTATGGTTTGCAGGAGCCCGTCGGAATCCCACGGCGGCGTCCCGGGGGAGGAGGAGGACGGCAGCGACGCCCCGGCGGTGTTTTTATGCGGGAAATGCAGGCGGCCCGTGGGAGACTCTCTGTCGTGGGCCGGGAGCGACGAAGAGCTCAGCCAAATCCTGCTGAAGAGTGAGCCGCTCTCTGTCTCTGCAGGGTTTCTTAACTCCAGTCCCCTGGTCCGGTCCGGTCCGGTCCGGTCCGGTCCGGTCCCGTCCCGTCCCGTCCCGTCCGAAGAGTCACAGGGTGGACCACAGGACTGTAGCTGAGTTGTAACTGTACAAATCAGACATGCCGTTTTATAATGTGATGTAGTGTCCCGTATGTGTGGAAATGGGATTGGAAAAACAGCAATTGAATAGAAAAATAGTGTTTTTTTTACTGTCGAAACCAGACACCACGTTTTAGTGCATTTCAGATTCCCACACATTTTAAAACACTGATTTATTGAAAAACAGCATTTTCCTGAAAAATCCCAATAATTCACAGTAACAAACATCAGTGGTTTGCATTTTCACGTCATTTATTTACCTTCTAAATATTTAAACAGAGTTAGGATTGGCAGAATTTGTTATAATTAATTGCCTCCCGATGCTGTCAGTGATTAAAGACATTGAGCCGCTGCACTGCTTTAAAAAGAGCGTGAGGATCCTGCGCAACTGGATTTAGTGGAGTGTGGGAAATGTTGATGAAAAAACATTTAGTATTTATTATTGTGGGGCTACTGATCACTTCTCCATTACATTTTCTGCAGGAAAAAAAAAAAAAAAAAAAATATATATATATATATATATAAGTATATTTCCTTTATTGTACACCCCTAAACTGAGGAACTGGAAATGTCCTGCTGGGATTAATTGGCTTTATTTTAAGCATCTTTAATGGACTCCCGTGTTTTATCATCAGTGGCTCATTTCAAAATTGCTGATTGCTCCTGATAGAGAGCAGCATCCAGCTCAGGGGTGGGCCATTCCGTTCCTGGAGGGCCGGTGTCCTCCAGAGTTGAGTGAATTCCCTGCTTAAACACACCTGGTACAGCTCACCTGATCATTGTCAAGTTTAGTGAGTGTGTTTAATCAGGGAATTCACTAAACTCTGCTAGACACCGGCCATCCAGGACCAGAATTGCCCACCCCTGCTCCAGCTGTTACCCTCCCTGTGCTAATATTCCTCTCGCTGCTGCTGTGCACAGAAATGATGAACACTCATCAGGAAAACTAAAGCAGGGAACGATGCGCTGAGACCTTTTCACCAGAGCAATTCCAGTCTTGGTTAAGACTGTTATTATCCATGTAATGCTGTAATGCAATAACTACCATTATTGTGATAAGTTGCATCAAAATGTTGCTTTCAGAGCATGTCATGATATCTTGCAAAGAATAATAATCAACTGCGTGTTTCTTTACAAAGGGATAAACTAGAATTAGTGTGGTTTGTGAAATGTTGATAAACATTTTTGTAGTATAGCTGCTTTTTCTTCTCCGTTCAAAATGATCAGGTATTAAAACAGTAATAACGTCAAATTCTTCAACATTCAATCCCAAAATCACTCTGGATCTCACTCTTTGTAATGAACCATATTTTTAACACAAAATGATGCTATAGAAGCTGTTGTCATAGCTTCTCCTTCAAAAACAGCTTTTGTAACCAATTAGATGGAAAGGCTCTAATGTCAATATAGATTTTAATATCAATGTAACACTCAAAACAATGAAATGTTTATTTCAGCCCTTCATTTAGGCAGAATAAGAAAGTAAATATTATATGTGATGAGTAAGTGAAGGAACTTAAAAGAAATGAGAAGCAACAGGACATGTAGAAAAGGCAATGTTGTATAAAAGACCATGTAAACTTGCAAATGTTTTCTTATGCATGTTAATGGTGCAGCTAAAGCTTTTTTATTGTTTAAATAATAGCATTTTCCCCCAATTACAGGGGTCAATGACAATGTTGTGATTGAGAAAGAACCTTACCTCTCTCGCACTCATAAAGATTTAGGCTGGTAAGACATTTCCTTTTCCTACTTAATATATCTGTGTCTTGCACACTCAGCCATCTGTTTTTTAAAGTAAGTAATGAGACCGGAGCTTTGGTGAATTTGTGAAAGGATTGGATTAAAGTTGATTTGAATAAGTTTTCTTGTCCACTCACCTTTACTTAGAATTTCGCTGTTTAGTTGTCATGTTCATAACACTCCTTTGCTTCTCTTCAGCCTTGTTGTGAATCTCAACTGTGGAGGCTGCGGCTCCAGTCTGGGACTTATGTATACATCAACCCCAAAAAAGCTGGATTTCAAGAGATCCCTCTTCTGCTTCAGTGTTGCAAATATTGACAGGTCAACCTTTTTTGGGTTTTTTCCTCATTTCTCTTTCATTTTCCTCAAGTCTTTCTTCATGCAGCAGTAATGGAAAACACTTTTTTTTTTTTTTGCCAAAATGTATTTGTAATAAGCATATAGAAATGTAGTGTGCTGTACAGATATATGTATAATTTAGCACATTCTGTGAATTTCACTGTTTTCTTTTATGTGTAGTTACGTGTTAGGTTCTGCTGGCCAGCAGATGGCGGTGTTGGACAGTAAAGACAGACCAGTGACGTTAGAGTTCCAAGAGAACATTGAGGAGCAAATGACAAAGGTAAAATCAATTTCTGAACATTTAAATAGCTGGAATACATTTGATGAATAATACAGTAACTCATACCTGATCAGTGACTATAGAGTTACCCTTCATTCAAACGCTTTTTGAGTGCAGTTATCTTTAACTTTATATCAAGGAATCAAAAGAAAACAAAACTCCACATATGAGCATTGCTTACTGGTATTAATAAATTGTGTTTTTCTCTTTACTTAACATTTGAAGACTGCTGAGTGTATTTAAAAAAAAAAAAAAAAAAAAAAAAAAGCAAATGAAAGCTTAGTAAAAGACAAATAATACAAAGTAAAGACACAATAGCTGTACTTCCATGTTAGAATAGAGCTCAAATATCTATGAAAAATGTGAAAATGTGTTTTAAACATGTAGTTTTGCAGTTTACGTTCTTGTTATTTAAATATAGAGAGGTACAGATAGCCTAAAGGCATTTCACTTTATTGTGACAGCTCATTTCTTTTTACAGTTAATATGGAAATCTTCTTCTAGCTCCTTTAAAAAGAAGCATTCACTGTAGAAAAACAGTTCCCGACACAGCAGCCTGGCGCTGAGCTGACATCATGCTTTAAATACTTGAACAAAATCAGGTTATTTTTTTAATAATGTGAGCGTACTGCAGAGGGCAGTCTTTCTGCGAAGGGAGAGTTCTTTGTTAGAGGTGACGGCATGAGCTGGTCCTGCAAACAAAGAGCTATTAGGACCTGTTCAAGAATTTCATCCCTCAAAGAAGCAGACACAATGATGTCAGACACACCCAGCATATGTTCACATTATCAGCTATTCCTGTTTAACTCCTCATTCAGTCGAAAATGTACAAATATAAAAAAAAAAATGTAAATAGGTTGAATTAAAGTACTGTTTTACATTGTATTACTAAACAACATTAATATTTTGTTGAATATACAAAATATAGCTCTTTAAAGTCAACTTTTTTGTCGATATGTTGTAAAGATTCTCTCTGCCATCAGAATAATATATGCCTTTAGGTTTTAATTTTTCATTGTGTGTTCATAGAGGGTTTAGTAATATAAACAGTTTCCTTATTATTTGAACAGTTTCCTTTTCACACTCTGTTTCTTCTTTTTCTCGCTCTGTTCCATCTCTTTCATGCATTACAGATCAAATCTCTAGCAGTGACAATAGGACAGCGACTCTTGGAGATTGAGCTTGACCTCCAGAAGTCAGGAGCTAACGTGAGCTGCACTTAAAAGGGTTTCGCTCGTGAGGTTTTGTTGTTCATTTCACTTACTTGGATGAGAAGAGTTCTTTTTGTCCTTCAGTTATCTGTGAGCTTCACATCAGTGAAGTGTTTATTATTTTCTTCATGATTGAATTGTATTTTTTTTCTGGTTTACTGTGACTTATTTGAGTCAAAATGATTATTGAGCATGTGTTACCCTTGTTTGTATTTAGAAGACTAGTAAACTACAAGCACAAACAGTTTTACACAGTAGTGTTAAGTCTAATGTAATTTCAGGGTGACTTTATTAGAGCTTTGCACATGGAAAAGTTTTTTTTCTCCCCCAAAATATTTTTGTCAGGTTGATGCATTAGATCCGTAATGCTTTTCTTTTTTGTTGTTGTTTGCTATGTCTCTTTGTTTCTTTTTGTTCAGTTCTATAGATTGACTGAGCAAAACAAATCTATAAACCCATATGTTAAGTAAAAATATCCCTGTTGGCATGTTTTTGTTTTGTTATTTTTGTTTTGGTGATGCTTAACCTTAGGGATCAAAACAATCCTGCACCCACATGCAGTTTCACTCATCTTCAATAACAAGAGACGGGTGGGTGTTGGTGGGGGTGACTGAGGGCGCATCATGCTCTCCTTTTTTGTTTACATTTCCTGTCAAATGTGCCTAGCAACACTTTGGGCCGGGAGGCAGGCAGAGTGTCTCGCGTGGAGATCCCCGTAGCTTGGAGATGAGGCACAGAAAGCCACCCCCAACCACGAGCACCGAGGTAGCATAACAACAACAGCTTCGGATGTTGAAGCAATCCGTGCAGACCAACCAGTGCGCTGTATCCAAGGTATGGCTGCCATGGAAACAGGGCGCACATGCTGTGCTGCTCCTGTTGCCATCGCGTCATCCGTTTCCTGGTCTCTGAGGCAGCCAGCCAGCTCGCCTCGCCGCCTGCCTGTCAGCCTGCGTTACAGTCTGTGCCCCCTGATTGGCTGAGGGGGGTGGAGCCTCCAGCCTCTAATCCCCCAGGGTGTTTTTCTTTCTCCTTCTTAGCCATTCCCTCTTCTTTCTCTATTTTTCCCCTCCCGCTATCCATCTTCCTCACTCCATCTATCCCCTCTAACCCCCCCCCCCCCTTATGATTCTCTTTCCTTTCCAAAAAAGGAAAGAAAAACCTTGAAATAAGAAAGTGATAAACAAACAGACATGGCTTTATTGATTGTAGAATTTTATATATATTTTTTCCCCACTAGGTTGGGGAGGGGTGGAGTTAGGGAGTTGTCCCTGAACCTGGTCATGGTGTACCTTTGCACATTTTTTTTATCCCATTGCTCCAACACTCCCCCTTCAGCTCAGGAAGGGCTTGAATAAAACTTGATTGATGTATTTCTTCATAAATAAGTTACATTTATGTAATTACATTTTACAGTTATGTTTAACAGAAAATATTTCAAAGTTGATTTTCTGGGCTGTTGATTTTTGCTACTATGTACTAATTGAGTAAATGCAAAGTGTATTTTTTTTTTCTTCAGTATTTTTAGCCCTTATTTCAGTTTCTCACTCTATATAGCTTGCATATTTCATTGTAATTACAAATCACTGGCTGCTAACAAGTCTTAGGATTACTGACGTAATGTCATTGTTCTGTTAAAGCAGAGAAAGCACCAAAACATACCAGGCTGGTATTCAAAGACCAGGATGGGGAATCATTTCCACACCAGCCCTCCAACCCCTTCTAGAGTTGGCACTGCCATCCATATGTTAGAATGGGTGGCTCTCTGGAGCCTGCAATTTTTTTCTTTCGGCCTCATTATTTCACCTGCTGCGCCAGACGCTGTCGTTTTGATGAATGTGTTCGAGCCCCACGTCTGCGCACTGTAGCCCACCACAGCTGAAGCGCTGATGCTGTGCACTTTTCAGAGTAATCGATGAAAACCGCCCACCCCCCGACACCCTCCCCCCATCCCACCCACCTCCTCTCACTCCTTCACCTTGGCCAGGCACACATGCAGTCCCGCATGTCATAGGACAGCCTGTATGGTAATAAATAATGTAGACAGACTGTCTGGATGAAAATATCCTCTCCTCCGCTAACCTCATGAAGCAATCAGGGAGCAATGTGGCCACCTTCACACCCAGGAACAGTCCCTGGCACAGAAACAAGCCTTCTGATCCTTATGTTGCTGTCCACACCTTACTATTTATAACTGCTATTAATAAAACAGCAATTTGATCATGGATATATGCGTGTGCATATATAATATATAAATTGTAATATGTCTGTTCTGTTAAGCTTGTTCAAAAGCTTAAAAGCAATACATCTCTGTTTTGGATATTTCTCCAGCATGCAATGGACATGAAGAAGGAAGTTTTAAAACTGGTCTCTGGAATGTTCTTTATTGCAAGAACAACTATCTATTCTTAAGGAGGATTCCTTAAATTCTTGCATAATAAAAGTATATTTATTTTTAATAACATCTTGTTCTCAAAGTGCAGTGAAATAATTTCTCTGGGTAAACAGCAACAGAAATGCTCGCATTAGAACTGTGGATGGTACACACTGAAACAGGGTTTGAAGTGCTGCCAAAAATAACATAAAAGATAAGTTGTTGAAAAAAATTGAAGCACCTTATTTCCCTCATTTCTTTTATATTTTGCTTCCAAAGGACCAGATTCCTTTTATGATCTATTGTAATAATATAATGTATATTGAAACGGTTTTATTGGCTCTTATTTTCTTTTCATGGAACTTGAAAAGAAACGGGTGCAGGTGATTCCAGACGATCAGGCTGGTGATGATTATATTGGTGATGCTGAAGGCTGTGCGGTTGGAGCCCCGTTATCTAGACATATGTTTGTGTTTCTTAAATGTAATCGACTAAGAGGGTCTGGCATAATATGAATGTGTAATTGCAGTAGTACATAATATGTGATGAGAGATCCCATTTTCAGCTATGAATTCAGGACCTTTAGACCTAAATATGTTAAATTACATATAAAACAGCACCTGTGTTTCTGAACAGCTTTTTCAAGTGAGCAAAACAGAAACACAATATTTTGTTGCAAATCCTCGCTTGACATAACGGCACCAGGCCTGCGATTGTTGGTTTCTTCTTTGGTTATGGATTTCCAGGCTTTTACCACAGCGTCTTTCAGTTGTTTGTTCTGGAGGTTTTTCTCTTCAGCATCCATTTCAGGAGATTAAATTCATGTTTAACTGGTTTTAGACCTGGTGTCTGACCTGGCAACTCCAAAACTTCCCACTATTCCCTCGTAATAAAGTCTTTTAATAACGTGGTAAATTTTGGATCATGGACTTTCTGCTTGATAAAATCTTTTAGGTTCTCTGTGAATTAATTCTGACTTCAGAACTCAGAAGAGTGAGTTATATCTATAAAGATTATTGAGCCTGTTCCAGTGACAGCCATTTTTAAAACCTTTTTTATTTTTTCTTAAGAGCCTCTATTTTTCTTTCTCAAACTTTGGCCTTATAATCACTTTGGAAGAAATTAATCTTTTTCAGTCCCTAAAATTTTGCTCAAAAGCCTTTCTGGCTCATTTCTGTACTTTTTCTGTTTTGCTGATACTTACTGCTGATGAGTATTTAAAATCTGGTGCTATGGCCTCTATATTTCAAAGACTTCTTTTAACAAAGACTTGTGATACCTCTAAGTGGTTTCCTTCTTTTTCAGGACATTCCAAAGAGTTGTACTGGCTGTGTTTGTGAAATGGATTAAAAGGGTCAGCTTCAAAATGGCATGCTTTCCTCCTACAAGACGGGTCCTCTGGTCTTTATGTTGGTTTTCCCATTTTTAACAAGTAACAGGTAATAACAGGTAAAATCCAAAGCTTTGGTTGAGAGCAGATGTCAAGAGCTTTTCCTAGTTTAAAAAGCAGTATAACAGGAAAGACCTGTGTAAGTCATCCAAAACTTTTATTCTTCTGACAGTTAAAAATACTTCTTCAACATTCAGCAGCAAATCGGAGAAAGTGTCACTGATTTCACACGTGTGACCGCCAACACTCCAGTACCACCGTCAGATTATTGTCTGTTTTTCAGACACAAAGAAACTGTTATTTCTCTCACTAGCTGGAAAAGCTCTTTGAAAACAGGATTAGTCTCAGTCGATTTCTAAGCTTGAACAGATTGACTAGGATAAGAGGCCACTACGCAGCGAGAGGCCTCTGGCCTGACGTTGACTTTAATGAAGGCCTTAGCTTCAGTAACAGTCAGTAAAAGCTTACAGTGCGTTTAACACCCTGGCTGAAGAGTTTAAGCCACAGATTGGCTCGGACATCCTGCTCTTATTGACATCTGTGTGGATTGCAGTTGTGCATGTTGTTGTTTATTTTCTGTTTCCCTGCTGGAGAGCTAGGCACTGTGCCAAGAAGAAATATGATTGAGGATGCCTTCACATCTCGTGGCATCCAGTCCTGGGTGGGGCATGGTGGGCATAATTCTTTACACACATTATTGTTTTCCAGTTTGTTATCTTGATCTTTTGTCTTGATCTTTGACATTTTGAGTGTGGGTTTTACTAAACACACACACACACACACACACCAGGAATGTTTCATCAATTATTAATAAAACATTATTTGTCACTTGCTTATAGTACCTCCTCACAATTAAGCTGTTTTGACTTGTCTAGTTACGCTGTGCAAAAATACAAAAAATACTTTAAGATATTTTCTTACATTTTTCATAAGTTGCATCAAGCTTTGATGAGCTTTGTCTCATGTGTCTAATGTGTATTATTCTCCATCCTTTGTTGTGCTAAGCCACCAGAGTCTTTGTCAAGGGCTGTTTATGTCACTAAAGCCACTTCAGGATTTGGTACAACTGTACTTTCCTCTGTAAACAAAGCGCTTCGCTTTAATATACTTTGCAGCCACTATTGCGGCCACAGCTCTTATCGGCTTAGCTGCTCGGATTGATCAGGGTGTGGGTATATGTGGGCATGTCTCGGAGAACCCCCCTTCTCCTTCCGTCTCATTTATCAGGGGTACAAGGATACGCATGTGTTTGGGGGGTGACCGTTGTAGCACAGCTGACTGGATTAAATGAGGCCAGGAGGTCTTTCAGCTGTCCCTCATTACATGCTCCCCACAGGTGTCTCGTGGGAAAATCGGCCAGCCCAACAGCAAATGTCCCCGTTTCACATTACAGCTCGCCATCTGAGGCAATAAAACATACTTCATTCAAGAAACTTGACCATGTATTTCAGCATTTACACTTTTATTATGTAATAAGTGTCAAAAGAGAAAAGTCAGTACACAAATATTCATTTTTGAAATGTTAAATATTAAATATTTAAAATCTTTTTTACAGCATAAAAATCTCTTCTCACTTGTTACACCCAACTTGTTACAAAAGCATACAAAAAAAGACTTTCAGAATTCAAAAGACTTTCCACCTCAGATCCATTCTTTGTCATCGTAATAAAGAGGTACAAAGAAAGATCTCCAAAAACAGACATGTAGTATTCCATAAAAACATGGTCAGTGCATGCAAAGAAGTTAGTTTAGTAGATAAAAAAAAACAGTTCCTAGCCTTCTGTGCAAGTGAAGACTTTGAAAAGCCAACAGCTTTTTACCTCAACTAGAATAGTGTGCGATGAAAGCAGTTTCAACATGTACGCATGAGATGAAAGACACTTAGAGTTCATATGTACAAGCAGTTCTCACACTACAGGACTACAGTCGTCCAATGAACAGGACCTAAAAAAGATAAGCATATTGGCAATGTACAGCACTGGGGATTATCACTATGTATGCACTAGTGCATGGCCTACCAAAGTCATTCAACAGGATGAAGTGTCTTACACAAGTGATGATGACCACCTTGCTTGTGTAGCGTGATCACATGTAGGCTATCAAATGTAAGAAAATGCTTCAGGTTCTCCCATTTTAGCTTAAAATGCCAGCTAATTAAGGCTATACAAGTTCAGCAACCTCTTTCATTCGAGGTAAGCAAAAAAGGAATGTGTTATGCAACAGGTCCGCAGCAAGGCTAAAGGGAGAAGACTTCATCTGTGAAGTACAGCTAGACCTGAGTGTCTGTGTAAGTTGTGAGGTGTAACTACCAAGCAATTGTTTGACTAACACAGCATGTATAATAAAAACTAGTTATACAAATGTTCTCAGGGTACATTGCTTCACAGGAGCTCCGAGGTACATGCTAGTACTGCACTGGCAGTAGTGTGACATCTTTTAATATTGTGAAGTGAGTCTAATGAAAAAAGTCTTTATCTGATCCTTAAACAGTGATTGCAGTGGCAGATGGCAAAAACTGCATTACAGAAACAGATATTAAAGTCAGCATTCTTGATGCTTGTGAAGGTCCGTCTTAGTGACTGACCTGCCACTGGCAGTGTTGCGTAAGAGGTAATAAATCTAACACAGTGTTCGGAGCTGGAGTGTGCGTGCTCTCTATAGACAGGCATCTGTTCTATCTGTGCATATCAAGGACAGAAGTCAGCTAACTCCCAAGAGGGTTTATGTTAAATCGCCCAGTCACGTTGGAAGCCCTGGTGCTTCATATTAAATAAAAGCAAATGGTGGATTACTGCATATGCATTCTGTGTTGTTATTTTAAGGAATAGTTTAGTCCAAAATGCTAGCATTATGCAGCATTATGCAACTAAAATTGTGCTAACTGGTTGCTACAAACATCTGTTCATTGCAAGATACACTCACATATTTGGTAAAGTTATTCCTTTAAGTGTATTTATTTCAGAAGCTGGTATATAAGAGTAGCCAAAAAATTACAATTATGATGTTGTGATAATCAGCACAGAGTCTTGAGGGCTCCAGAGGCACAGAGCAGAGTTTGCATGTGGTAGGGTGTTGGTGACTCCACCTCCACTGCAGGTTCTGGCCTGAACGGAGGCACCTGGAAGGTGAATGGGGGCACTTTCTTTTTTAAGATCTGCCCAATGCCCATAGAGGGGAACTTGCTGCGGTGCTGTGGGCTGTCAGGCTCCTCACTGCCCCCACTGCCTCCGCTGCTGGACTCAGGGGGGCTAGGAGTGGGCCAGTCTGTGGTGGGGATGCTCTTCTTGGGCTGTGGTTTGACAATGAGTGCAGGGGGGCTCGGGATGGTGGCCTTTTTTAGGTAGGAGCTGTCCGGCTGAAAGGCTGAAACATGGCGAGGTGGAGACAGAGCGCCGTTGGTCAGTTTGTACCAGGGAGATGGCGGGGCCTCTTTACTGGGTTCCTTGCTTGCTGAAGCCCAGGAATGAGCCCCTAGAGAGGAAGGAGGCCTGGCTGGGACGTCCACGGCCTTAACATCTTTGGAGCTCTCTTTCTGGGTTGGCTGCGTGTCCAGACGGCGGGCTTCTTGAGGAAACAGGGGGTGAATTTCCAGGTATTCCAAGGAGGAGGAGGCTATACACCCACCTTGACCTGAGTAAGCTTCCTTGAGACCAGTCATTGCTTTAAGAAGCCCTGAGAAAGAGAAATGTAAGTTTTGAAAAGGCTTAAACAGTTTACCAAACGAATTCTTTCAAAATTATTGACACAAAACCTAAAGACATGAAAGAAATAAAGAGCCAGAGTCGGCCTGGAGAAAATGTAAGCACATTTAACTGATTTGTTCAGCAAATTACATTGTGTCTAAGCCCAGAAAAACTAGTAATATCTCACACCTCCAAACAGTGAGTTAACAGACATGGGACAAAAGTCAGAAATCACTTGACAACTACGAATAAATAAGAACATTTGTCTTTGGACATTATACTGTGGGTCTCCAAGTACTTAATGAAAATATCCATTGCAGTTCATAAAAAAAAGAAAAATGCACAGGAAAACAAAGACTTTTGGAATGTTCTCTTTTGCCCCGAGTGTCATGGGTTTTTCTCTTTATTTTCTTTTTTACCAAGCTCATGTCTTTATTGAAAAAGAGAACAGATCTTCTTTTGATCCTGGTTTCAAATTGAATTTTAAGAGATTCTTTGAGGTCTTGAAATGCTAACCTCAGTAGTGTGACTTGATAAGTGTCAGCCAAAAGAGCAGAAATAGGTCAATAGCAAAAGTTGACTTTTACTCAGTTGCAGAGTTCTTGGTACAGACAAGGCCGTGGGGGCTTTGCACTGTTGAGCAGTATTAACCTGTCCCACATGCTGATTATG
Organism: Hepsetus odoe; assembly: GCA_017165825.1. Classification (NCBI taxonomy): domain Eukaryota; kingdom Metazoa; phylum Chordata; class Actinopteri; order Characiformes; family Hepsetidae; genus Hepsetus; species Hepsetus odoe. Next base: position 11,364,691 of record CM029383.1, on the reverse strand, counting down.
TTATATAACCTCCTAATGATAGCTTATAAATCATGAATAACTACTTGGGAGGTATGTTTGTTAAAATATTACAAAAACCTCCTATACACAATGATTCTCAGGTTGATGAACCTCATTGTTAAAGCTTAGACCAAGATGGATTTGTCTTTATTACCCATTTGACCCTCACCTGTTTTCTGTTTTTTTTCCTTGGTGGGGCCTTTGCTCACAGCGAGATAGACTGGTGTCTGTTTGGGGGGGATGGTGATCTTCTCAATGTGTTTCCTCCACTGTGTCTGGAACAATTCACTTTTTTTCTCCTTCTCCATACTGTACTGTTTCTCCTATTCAGATCCGGAAACAAAATCAGTGTACAAATTAAAACCCATATTTATCAAGAGTTCTGATATAGAGTCACCTTCCCAGCCATGCAGTTAAATTCTAAATTAGCATGCTTTATTCAAAAGGCTTGTTATATACAACCTCAGACCATTTACGACACTCAAAAAAGTAATTTATATATTTACACACTCACCCGATATTCTTTGGAAAGTCTCTTCATCTTCTTGTTGAGGAGAAAGTAGACGGCAAGGGTGTGGCAGGCTCTATTTGTGAGTACAGCGCTGAGGACTTCACTATGTTTGTAACCCATTCGCTCAGTCATGTGCAAAAGAACTGTGTGATTGATTTCTTCTATATGAATCCTGAGAAAAAATAAACTTAAAATTATTCTCAGAAAACATTTTTTTTTTTTGTCATTCCTGTTCTGTCTGGTTTTACTGTAAAAAAACTAAAATAAATAACAGGTATTTTACCTATTCAAGTAAGGAATTCCAGTGTGTGGGTTGCCCAGCTGTAGCCATGAGTCCGCCATAACTTGGTGGATGTTAGGCCTTTTTGCAGGGTCTGGTTCTAGAAGACTCTTCAGTAAACTAACTGCAGCTGTGGGGAGAAATAATGAATGGTAAATACACTGGGATGTCTGAATCTCTTTAAATCAGATCTGGTTCAATGATAGCCATGGGTATCATAGTCTCTGCTTCATTAACCATAGAGACTGAGATCAGCAAATCTCCAGTTTACTATCAATGCATCCTTTAGAAGAGCTCTGCAGGAATACACAATGGAGTCATCCTTGTGCCAAGTACGGAGCCTTATAGCAATACAACCATTTTTTCCTATTTCACATAAAACAAAGTCACACAGTCCCATAACATTTAACCGAGCAAGAGCCTAGTGTCTTGCATAAGTACACTGATAAGAAGAGCTGTGTCACTGATAATAAATACCTCTGTTACATAAGTGGGCTAATCTCATTTCAGTACTGAATCATCTTGTTGTGATACACTACACTGACACAAAGACATAAATGGTTTCGGTACTTTAAAACATGTGACTAAAATGATCCACTTTCTTCTAAGGTGCCATAGTAAAAGCAGAAAAATTCCCGTTAATGGAAATTTAGACTCTAACTAACAATTATCACTTAAATATTAAGAAATCTCAAAACGATAAGCATTAGCAGTATTAACAGTCTTGCAAAGAAAATGCAAGATTTAGCTCATCCCCAGAAGTACATTTAAGGTAGAGCACAATCCCCTGGTTAAAGACATCCTGCCTATCTTTTGCAATTAGTCAAAAGTCGAACTCATGTGACAGGAAAACAGCAGGCTGGCCCAAAACAGAGGTTGGCTAATAATAGCAGCCTTCATATGAAACCCTTGGAGTATGTTGCCTATTAAGTTCTAATTCACAGCTTGATTCAAGGGTAAGGTTTTGCTGGCAAAGGGAATTTCTGATCACCATTCAGAAAGGTTTATATATATATATATATATATATATATATATATATATATAAAACTTTAAAACGAAATTCATATATATTCTAATCATTCTATTATTCTATTCGTTCTGTATGGTTAAAGCAACTTTTAGTGTACCTGAGGAGATTGAAGGGGGGAGAGGATTCATGTCCTTGTCTACCATCCTCTGGTGCAGGGCTTTGAGGCTGAACGGCTCCACCGTGAAAGGGAGGGTGCCGGTAAGCATAGCATACATGTTAACTCCACTGCAATGGAAAACACACACTTATTATTCAGAATGTATTGTTAGTTTCTAAGCATTCATCAAGAGGGAATCAATATGTGTTAGTGATTAATAGGAGAGAGAGAAATTGAGTTAAACTGACTCACATTGACCAGACGTCTACTTTGGGCCCGTACTTTTTCCTTGAAAGCAGCTCAGGGGCAGCGTAGGCTGGGCTGCCACACTGAGTGCTGAAGGGGTCTGAATAACCAAGGATACCTGCACAGTTGCTCAGCCCAAAGTCTATGGTTGAACAAAGAAAAGGAGAAAGATTTTAAATAGTCTGAACCTTGTCTCTGTTTTGTTTGTTGTTGTTTTTTGACAGCACTGCCCAAGTTGGTGCTATTGAGGGAAGGCATCATGGCTAACGTTATATTTCTCACACCCTCTTGGAGTGAACTAGAGTGGGGGTTTGTGGCTGTGTAAACTAACAGACAAACCCTGTCTGTCACACTCAGCTGGTAGCTAGGAACTTTGTATGCTGAGGTGGACTTTCACAGAGGTGAGAGGTTGTTTGGTTTTAATGAGATACTGATTGCTCCATTAGTCCTTGCCACATGCTGAAGGTGACTACTACCATTTGTTCTGGCTGAAGATTATTAATATTTGCTTTTGCATCATGTTGTCCTGCTTGAAATAAATACATATAAAGGAACATTTAAAAATGTTTTGTGTATCCCTTAACTTGCTTACCAATGAGTTTTATGTTGTCCTGTTCATCCAGCAAAAGATTTTCAATTTTTAGGTCTCTGCAAGAAAACAAAAACAAATAAAATTGCTTTAAAAAGTGTTAATTTGTCAAATCCCTTTTGACAGTTTTAGCTGCAAAGAAACTAAAGCTGGACATTTGCATACAGAGCTTTTGCCAGTTCCTGCATTGTGCAATTTGGGTCACCCATTGGGATTTCTAAGCCCATTGTGCTTTTGTCTGGGACCTGATCTTGTATGGTGTATCTACCCAAGCCATGTCATTTCCTGTAATTCAAACTGAATTCAATCATTGTTTTATAGAAAATATGAAATGAGCTGGAAATTGTTGGAGTATATGCTGTTCACGTAAACTAAGAAGAATGTATTCATGTTTCCATTCTTTAAATATTTTAGGGTCTTGTTTAGATTTTGTAAGAACTCACCTGTGTACCACACCAGCTCTATGAAGATGTTCAACGGCCATGACTAGCTGGCGGACATATTTCTGCGCCTCCCTCTCATCAAGGCGCTTCTTTTCATATATGTGGTTCATGAGGTTTCCTCCTGGGCAGAGCTCCATGACGAGGTAGTAGCTGTTCTCTGTTTCCAGGATGTCCAGCAGCTGGGTAATGTTGGGATGGCGAATCATCTGCTGAATCTGGCCCTCCCGACGAAGGTTTTTTGTTACATACGAGTCCTTTTTGGCCTTTCTTTTGTCGATAACTTTCACTGCCACCTAGGAGATACATAGAAGTGAAATACAATAAGCTGAACATCTAAATTTCAAACATTGGGAATTTATATTAACATGCAAGCATGTGGTCTTAGAATCTGCCAAAGAGATTGCAGTTGGGAACAGGTGAGCAAGGCACAGCCAAGTGTGACCAGATTTTCATTTCACATGAGAAATTGCCCACAATCTGATTTTCAAAATCTTTAACACCGAAGAGCATGGAGGAGAGGAACATGATGGGAGGGGTCTGGACAAATGATTAAATGGAACAAGGTTCCCTGAACCCTTTACCCAAGGTCCACTCAGAGGGTGGGACTCCAAATGGCTTGTTAATGTCATCCATTTGTTACCTTAGACACCACAAACCACGATTGCTGAATAAACACTCAAACTAGAGGTGACAAATGTGTGCATCACCATACATATGGTGGTCTGCACTGATGATATATAATAGATACACATATGCCAAAAGCAAAAGCCTTTGGAAAAAAAAAAATGGTCCTGAATCTCAGAAAAATCACAGAAAGGTTCGATCAGAGAGACCCTTGGTTTAAATATAATTCAAAACTTAAAAAAAACATAAAACTTTTTTAAAAAAATTATTATTCTTGTTTTTTCTAACTTATTAAACTCTTGCACAGATGAGTTATAATATTTTATTATCAAAAACTCTGATTCTTACTTGTTAAATTTTAAATGACATGATTAGTCTTTTCTGACATCTTTTAGATGTACTTCTTTTGTTTGGGTTTATATCCCCCACTCACTCCACAGACAATAGCTTTGTGCTGTTTATCCCACTGCTGATCAAGGTACTCATCTCTGCATGGACTGAAGACAGTTCAAAAGGTGACCAGCCATGCCATGACAAATCATCAAACAGAGCGGGCCAAGAGCAAACAAGTCATACATGACCAATTGAGCAAATAATTATGTCTATTAGACGAACAGAAGGGCTACAGAGATGTAATGAAACAACTTAAAAGACCTCCTATAGCAGATCACCAACAGTCACCTAAATGCAAATTGGACATAGCCTAATCTTGACCCATCCGCCAGCGATAACCCCCAGTCTCGCCAAAAAGGGGAGTAGGATAATGTAGGGGCGCTGATGGTGGAAAAGAGGGGGGATGAGGGGGCACCCTGGAGCTTGAGGCTAACACGTTGTTTATCTCAACCACAGACAAAGGGGGTGAGGGTGAAAGTGGGTTACATATGATCAAAACATGTTGCAGAAGCATGTGCAGGCTCTTGCCCCACCCAGCCCCCCATGTTTTTTTCCTCTTTTCTGGTGATGTCAGTCAGTGAGGGCGAACGAGGAGACGGCAGCATGAGGAGCGCACTCCTCTGTGAGATTTCCACCGTTTGCATCATCATTGAAAAAAAGAGAGCGTGTGCTTCGCCTGCCACAGCAACAGTGAAAGGGGGCTGTCGGGGGGCTGAGCTAATCCTTAATATGCAAAACAGAAATTTCAGGTCGCTCATTCAAAAACAGAGGTACTTGGGTTTTTTTTTCTCCCAATATGCAAATTGATTAGCTGCACCCAGTGGCACATTGAACAAAGGCAGGCAGCAGGCAAGAACTGAACAAACTGCTGCCACACTGGACAAAAGGAGAGACTGGAGGAGTAGTAATAGAGCAAGACAATGTCCTATGTAGAATGAATAAAGCTTTTGGGACAAAAGCAGTCAAACTACTCATGTCTCCTTCAAAAGAGCAACATTGCCCTACTAGGAATACCAGTGTGAAAGTTCCCTCCAGTCCACTGGTGGAAGGTACTGACTCTCACCCACCAGCTGAAGCTGTAAATGATCTTCATTAAGATGCCCGGTCCATTTCAGTCTGAACGTCAGTGCCTGCTTTCTGGGGTAATCTTAGATTAATTCAGACACCTAGATCTAAATAAGCCCCACTGGATTGCCTCTGTTACCTAATGCTACGTAGGTATGAGTGTCAGCGATGAACACCTCAGGCAGCTGGACTATGGGATCTAATGGACTCTAAGGCTGTCTTTAGTTCAGGGTACAAGGACAGACTTGTCAGCAGTCCAGCACAGAAGAGCAGCAGATTCAAGTCAGTTGCAATCACACGCTCTTCACTATTCCTCCAGACATTTTATCTTTTCACTTTGATCACTTTCAGTAAAGGCACTGATTGCTGAAGAATGTTAACTCCTTTCATGATCAGAAGTGAACAAGGTCATGGGATCAACTTCAAAATATGGAAGTAATTGATTCCACAAATAATTTGCATTCACACAGTGTAACTATTTTAATTGTACTACTTTTATATGTAATTCAATTTGATTTGGTATTTAAGATGACAGATTTTCATTCAATCAATGTAACATATTCTGTTTTATTGGTTACGATATAAACAAGCTGATCCAGTGATCACGTTTTTCAGTGCAGTGCATGGCTTTACTGGGTTTTTAGGAAATGTTAAGTTGGGAAACAGTTTAAATACAATCAGCTTGTCTGCCAAGAGCCAAAGAATGGATGGGCTTTGAAAAAATAGATCATGTACTAAACATTTAGCATGTAGATCCGAAACAATCAGGCGGCGACACCGCTCCATTCATTCCCGTGTAGAACAAGATATACCAGAACAAATATACACCAGAAATACGAGAGACTGTTTGCAGTTGTTGTCGTGTTGTGTTGTGTGTGTGTGTGTGTGTGTGTGTGTGTGTGTATGTGTGACCAGCGTGCTGAGCTGCCAGAATCGACTCACCTTCTCTCCAGTCAGCGCGTGAAGACCCTCGCGGACTTTAGCGAAAGACCCCTCTCCCAGTTTCCTCCCGATGAGATAGTTTCCCACCCTCTTGGTGTGGTAAAAGTTTCGGAGGATGTCTCCAGGCGGTCCGCTGCTCAGAGACGTCGGCGGGAGGCTTTCTGGAGCCACGGAGGCGGGAGCTTTCAGCCCGAAGAGCCGGTCCATGCTCATGTCAGTGCCAGCCTCGGGCATGGTGGCGTCTGTGTGTCCGCCTCAGCCTCGCGTTACTGTAACTTCTCCTCGCTTCAGGTGGGCCACACCATGTGAAGTCACCTGCAGAACCACAGAAACCCTCACACACGCCACCCGTTTCCCTCAGACCGCCTCGGCTGGGTTAGGTGAGCTTTCTGGAACGGCTGCTGCATTTACTGAAAGCACACACGTTTCTGAGACAAAGGACGCTTGAAAAGCAGTCTTCGTCCACTTCATGTACTCTTCAGCTCTGTATCTACAGCTAAAGTCTCCCTTTCTGTGCTTTCCTCGAGCAGCTCTGACTGTTTCATCTGTTGAGCGGCTGTTGTTGTTTTTAAGTTACTTTCCCGGCGCGGGGCGGGGGGCGTTTCTCATTTGCTACAGAGTCGCTCCTCAGTCGCTGGGTTGAAATCTGGACCAATCAGAGGCCCCGTGCTCGGATCCCGTCCCACCCGGTTGTAAATAAGCCACGCCCCATCGTCCATGCGCCTCGAGACAACAAAGAGCGTGTTGGAGGGCAGAAAGCGCGCGGAGAGAGACGATCACACACACACACACACACACACACACACACACACACACACACACACACACACACACACAGAGCCATTCAGCAAGGTTGTCGAACCAAGCTGGATCCTTCAAGTGTCAGGAAACAGACACCCCATCCCTGTGATGTGAGAGTAATCCAATTGAGCGCATCTGATGATAAAGTAAAAAAAAAAACCTCAGCAGACAGCCTAATGGACATAAAAGAATAAGACACGTTTAGTACTGTATGAATACAATGGGATATTGTTTGCAGCAAAACCTTTAGATGCTTTATGATATAAATCAATCAAATGAAAAGAAATATATAAAATAGAAGGGTGTAAAGTAATGATTATTATATTAATAAGTAACAAATTACTACACACATGTCCAAATATATGCAGATAATGAAGGGTGAGGTAGTGGATCTTAGTGCAATAGATATTACTTCATGTATCATCCAGTAACTCAGTGAATATCACCTCTTTCTGATCAAGATCAAAGTACATGCTTGCAAATGTATCTTTTGTTATTTAATCTGTATGTTACTCTTTGTGTTCTTATTATTCGGGGATGCATTGATTTCCCAGCATCCAGCTCCATTAATGTAAGATCAAAATTGTGTGTTGTAAAAAAAGGAAAAAAAAAAAAAAGGATTTATTTCAAGCGCCCTCACAATAAACTTAGCAAATCTTATTTTCCTGGAATAAAGTCCTCTGTGAGTGAAGTACAGGTATGAAACAGCATCACTCCTCCAGCAAGACCACACCTCAGAGCATCTCTCTTTCAGCATCACACACACACACACACACACACTGCTGTGAACACGACCATGCGCTCACCAGAGACACAGCAGCAGGACATCTAGCGGCAGCAAGGGGTAGTGTACCCACCACAGCGACACTGGAAGAGACAATGAAACGTTTATTAGCCACTTCAAAGCATCTGTATATTAAAAATGACTTTGATTTTTTGTATCTGTTATTATTTTTATGCAGCTATGACTTGCTTGCATGGCCAGGTGTACTAAGGTGTGTTTAATTTGTTTTACTATAGTACGGATGGAAGGAGAATTTGTGTAGGTATTATCCTGAAAAAGGAGTACATACAACAGTATTTTGGAGATGAATAGAATCAGAAAGGATGATTAATAAAATTGCATTTAACCCATAAACACACATGCAGCAAGGGGCAGCTATTGAAAGCACCCCAGGAGCAGTGATGGGGACAGTACTTTGCTCAAGGTTACCTCAGGGCAAACTACTGGTAAGGGATGGGACCCACATTCTTCAGATGCAGGGGCCTAGTTCCTAACCACTAGGTCACCGCTGCCCACATGATGAGTTTGAAGCTGGAAGTTAAAGGTGTAATATTGAATGTTGCATTTGTCCCACAAGCTGATTGTGAGACGGAAAAGTGAAATGGTTGGAGATTTTATGAAAAGGATCCTTTCATTAAAGAGGGAGGAGCACAGGGTGGCATACAAGAGTGGAGGAAGATGCAAGTGAATTACATTTTTTGCAGGAGGGTCAGTGTGAAGGAGGTTGGAGAATGCAAAGTAGTGACAGGGGAGAGTGTAGCTGAACAGTATGGGGTGGTGGTCTGTAGGATGACCTTGGAGGTCATGAAGAGGAGTAAAGTGAGGGCAGAGTCAAGGACTGCAAGATGAAATTCAGGCAGGAGTTAAGACAGGCACTGGGGGGTGGTGGGGGGGCTGGGGGTAGTGAACAGCTTCAAGATTGCTGGGCAACTACTGCAGAAGTGGTGAGGGAGACAGATAGAAAGGTACTTGGTGTGACATCTGGACAGATGGAAGATAAGGGAACCTGGTGGAGAAACCCAGAAGTCCAGGAGTGTATACAGAAGAAGAGGCAAGCGAGGAAGAAGTGGGATGGTCAGCGAGATTAAGAAAGTAGACAGGAGTACAAGGAGGGGTGAAGAAAGCAGTAGCGAAGGCCAAATATAAGGTGTTTGGTTTATTGTATGAGAAGTTGAACAGTAAGGAGGGAGAAAAGGACCGTTACCAACTGACTAGACAGAGCGACAGAGCAGGGAAAGATGTACAGCACAGAACGATAAAAGATAGAAATGGAATACAGAAATATAAATGGAAATGTACTCATAAATGGCCAGAGCAAATAGAAAGAATACTTAGAGGGGCTGATGAATGAAGAGAATGAGACAGACTGGATGGTGATACTGAACCAGGAAGTGCATCGGATTAGAAAGATGGAAGTAAGGGCAGTGATGAAGAGGATGCAGAATGGAAAGGTTGTCAGTCCAGATGACATACCAGTGGAAGCATGGAGGTGTTTAGGGGAGATGGCAGTTGAGTTTCTGACCAGATTGTTTAATAAGATCTTGGAAAGTGAGTGGATGCCTGAGGAGCCGAGACAAAGTGTACTGGTAACTATTTTCAAGAGTAAGGGTGATGCACAGAGCTGTAGTAAACATAGAGGGATGAAGTTCATCAGCCACAGCTTGAAGTTATGGGAAAGAGTAGTGGAAGCTAGTTTAAGAAAAGAGGTGATTCGTGAGCAGCAGCATGGTTTCATGCTGAAAAAGAGCTCTACGGATGCAATGCTAGCTCTGAGGGTGTGGATGGGGAACTAAAGAAAAGGTGAGAAGGAGCTGCATTGTGCCTTTGTGGACTTGGAGAAAGCATATGACAGGGTGCCTAGATAGAAGTTGTGGTTTTGTATGATGAAGTCAGGAGTGGCAGAAAAATAAGTCAAAATGAAACAGGATATGTATGAGGGCAGTGTGACAATGACGTGGTCTGCAGTAGGAATGACTGAGACATTAAAAGCATTGGTTGTCTTACTCAACGATCAGCATTGAGCCCATTCTTGTTTGCAATGGTAATGGACAGGTTGATGGACAAAATAGAAGAGCATTCAGGCAGGTTGGAATGGGTTTAGTAGGGTGGCAGGAGTGATCTGTGACAGACAGGTAGCAGTGAGAGTGAAAAGGAAGGTTTACAGGATGGTTTTTGGAGACAAAATTAGAGAAGCAAGTTTGTGTTGGTTTGGACATGTACAGAGGAGACACGAGAATTATATTGGGCAAAGGATGTTGAGGATGGAGCTGCCAGGAGGTTTATGAATGTGGTAATTTTTTCAATTTGCTTAAGAGTTAGAAAAAGACCTTGTAATAAAAGCTTTATTCATAAAAAAGTATGGAATAGACTACCAAATACAAATAACAAAACTATATTTTTGATTTTTCATCTTAAGCTTATGACCAAAATCAACCCTTCATAAATATTGTAAAATGAAAGTGACTATTTGTCCCTGTGAAAAAGCACAACACTCAGTGAACCATAATGAAATGCATTTTCTGCATTTAACCCATACGCACACGTGCAGCAGAGGGACAGTTACATCCATAGCCCTGGAAGCAATGGTGGGGACAGTGCCTTGCTCAAGGGTACCTTGGGGCAATCTACTGGTCTGGAATTTTAACCCACAAACTTCCGATCCTGGGGCCTAGTCCCTTACCCCTTACCCTCACTACCCATGTTGTAGACAAAGGCTCCCCAAATCCATGCTATTGCAGAACTCTGTTGTGGGCCTAATGGGTAAACTGCAGGTCTGGTTCTTGCTCTTATAATCGTTATTGGGCAACTTAATTACATTTACAGCAATTAGCAGTTGATCTTATCCAGAGAAAAGTACATCAGTGCTTTACAACTGATCTTTATTCTAGTAAATCTACCTGCTAAAGATCAACAATTGCTGATTAACTATTTCAACCAAGTAACAAACAAGAGTTAAAGATTTAAACTTGATATGAGCACAGCGAGCCAGCGCAGTTCCCGTAGCAGAGGTGTAGTTGACGAGTCCTTTAGCAGCAATCTGAATCAACTGCAGTTCTGTTGTTGCCTTCATTGGTAGACCCACCAGAAGACAGCAGTGCAGTTGGTAGATGATCAAAGACTGGACAAGCAGCTGGGTAGCGTGGGTTGGAGAGAGTGATCAGCAGGATCTGTTGGTTCACCATGTTAAAGGCAGCAGAGACGGCTAAGAGAATCAAAACTGAAGACAAGTTGTTAATTCTTGCAGTGTTGAGTTCTTCTGAGACTGCTAGTAGAGCAGTTTCATTTGAATGCGCTGGTTTGAATCTGGACTGGCAGGGATCATTGGAGCCTGTTTTGAGATAAAAAGAGATTGAGTTGATTATATACAGCTAGTTCAAAGACATTGGAAAGGAAGGGGAGGAGAGATACTACCGTTCTGTAGTTGTTCTAGTCTATGCAGTCCAGAGAGGGTTTCCTCAGAATAGGAATGACTACATCAGACTTGAAGGCAGATGGAACATGGCTGGTCATTAAACATCCATTTAGTATGTGAACGATGCAAGGGAGAAGATCTGAAGACATCTCCTGGAGTAGAGTTGATGGGATGGGATCAACTGGAGAAATGGTGGGATTGCTGGACATCAGGAGCAGCAATACATCCCCCAGAGAGAGTGGTGAGAAGTCAAGGAGTTGATGGTCATGGGATGGTTGAAGCTGGACTGGAGGCATATCAGTCAGACTGAAGGAATTTAATTGCTTCAACTTTCTCATCAAAAAATGAAGCAAAATCTGGGCAGAGAGCTGAAAATACAGGAGGAGAAGGTGATTTAAGAAGTGATGAAAAGGTGGCAAAAAGTTTACGAGGGTTAGTTACAGATTCTTTCCAACTTGGTTTTGTTGAAAGCTGACTTGGCCTCAGAGCATTGTGATTTCTGCCACTTCTTCTCAGCTGATCTCAGTTCTCTCCGTTTGTTACGCAGAACTTCGGACAGTCATGGTGCTGGTGGTGAGACACGTCTTGCTCTGGGAGTTAAAGGGCATAGGTCGATAGAATAGCTGAGAGAGGAGATACATTAGTATTAGATTCTACAGCTGAAGGCCATGGGTTATATGTACTAGGCTGAGATAAGTGGGATAGGATTGTGGAGGAAAGAGAAGACAAGGTACATGCAGGAGTTTTGAGTGAATGGAGAGATGTGTGGAGGAAAAACCTGAAAGACAGAAGATGGTGGTCAGAGAGATGTAAAGGCATAGACAAAATACTGCACATAGGGAATCATCTGGTAAATATTAGATCGAGAGTGTTGCCTGCTTTGTGGGTAGGAGGAGATTAGCTGAAGGACAGGTTGAAGGATGATAGAAGCATCATAATCCTCCTGATGTATGTCTTCTCTCTCGGTAGATTGAAGTCACCTGGATGAATCAGTGGGAAAGAGCTCAGTAGGACATCTAGTTCATCAAAGAAATTTTCTTAGCGAGCCTGGGGGACAGTAGAGTACAATGATGTGGGGCTTGGTGGGAAAAGTTACAGTAACAGAATATTCAAATGATGAATTTGTTCCCAGGTACTGCGCTCGCTGTTGTACGCAGTCTCACCGCCTGAGGCCGCTGTTTACTCACAAGTCCTCCCAGCACCATCAACGACCAGTGACGTTTCCCCCAGAGCGGGTCTCGTCGTGCCTGTATGGAGAAATATGGCTGGTATGATGGATTATTGATAACCCATACGTCAAACAGTCTTTACAGACTTGAAAACCTGGCTATGACTGGCTATGGCAGCAGAGTCCGTTTATTGTCCTGTTTCCTGCTCTGCTTTGGTGAGTAGCCGGGCTAGCCCAACCGAGATGCGTCCCAAACCACGCACTCCTGTGTACACTACATTGCTGAATGCGTTTCGACTAACTGTGCACTAGTTTTACGTACTATCTAGGGTGGTAGTTTGTAGTTTTGGGACGCGGCCCTGGAGTCACAACAGGTTTCTTTCAGCTAAAGCTGCTGCGTAAAGGAGCACTAGAGGCTGCGGTGCTGTTTTCTCCTGTTTTTCTTCTTTCCTCTAAGCTTTTTAAAAGTGTGTCAGTTCTGTGTGTCGTGTAGGAGCTCCAGTACTGAACATCTTTGTGTCTCCTCTCTCTTCCATAGCTCCTCACGGCGGCTCCGCACATCACGTGACCGCAGGTGTCTCTCCAGTGAGAATCGCTTCTCTGACTTCTCTCCTGACCGACCTTTAAAACACGAATTAAGAGGCAAAAACTGTGGCCCTGAAACACTAGAGCCCTCACTGCTGATCATTCTGACATCTTGAAGGTGTCCCATCATGTTTTAAGCGAAATGTTTCATACTTTCCTCTTAACTAGGTGGATCAGGTGCAGTCCTTCAGAGTGGTCTGGTGGGAAATGTCAGAAATATTCACAGCTGTGGTGAAACCAGTAACCAGATATTATTGCATTAAAAGTTACATTAAGGATGTTCCAGTTTATGGACCATATAACATTTATGTGCATTTATTTGAGGGTAAAAACAAGAATATTAACTTATGTCCAAATTTTCTGTTGAAATAGGTATAATGTATCTGAGATATTTCTATTAGAGTTGCGCTAAAAGCATTGTAAACATACGGTGAAATAGAAAAGTAGAAATTTGAGTAGGTGCAGAGTGCATATGGTGGAAATGCAAAAAGAGCCATTAAATGTAGGAATGGGGGGGTGTTGGTAAGACAGAAATCAGTGAAGAGAGTGTGCATGTACGTGTAAGGTACAAAACAAGCTTTTAAGCCTGCAAACAAACAAAAAAATGATCTGTCAATCCTTTCCCTAACTAAAAATGCTGAAATAGTCCAGAGCACCTGAAATCCAAGCTGGGCGAAGTCAAGGAAAGCCAACGTTGAGGCCGAATCAGGAAAGCCAAAGCACAAATTAAACAAGATGATATAACAGTACAACACAGTCTAATTGAATTATATCCCAGGTTAAGTTTCCTTCTGATATGATCAAGAAATGGTCTCCAAATCTTCAGAAACATGGGATAAATATTAGGGTTGTATTGAATTTCTTCAAAGTAGACACAAGAAACTATGTCATTTTGCAAAAATTAGTAGGTGAAACCGATTCCAAAAGAGATTTTCTAGGACCGTACCTAATATAAAGGCTTATATTAGTGCTCTAGGAAGTGTCAGAGAGTGGTAATAGCAGTTTAGAACTGTGGGATTATTTCTGTCCTGTATATGACACTGTAAACCAGTAAACATGACTGAGGGTCCCTTCACTTAACATAGACTTATCACTAGAAGAAAAACAGAAGAAAAAAATTCTACTCAGTTTGGTCATGCAAAAGTAGAGCCAGTATGATATCTAGCGTCGATAATACTTGCGTTGATCTAATGTCACAGTTTTAAGCTTATCGGTCAAATCAAGATAAGTTGGAAGGGAGGGTTGGAACAAAGGATTTGGAACAGGCATTAAAAATTCTTAAGCCTCTTCCTGAAGCCAATTTTTTAAAAGGCATCAAACATGTATGTCCAATTAGTTTGGTCAAAGGCCTGCTGGTCATCCAAAAAAATAATAGCAGCATGGGGTGGCTTTGTAGAATACAATATATTTAACTAACGGCACATATTTTAAAAGGAGTATCTATCTGGAATAAAAGTTTAAATGAATTAATGTACCAGTGTGGTTGTATAATCTTTTGATCACTGTTGAGCAATCTTGAGGGACAATGTGACGCAACGACATGATCATTCCTGCTTTTTTTCAAGACAAGGAAATTTGAGCATTTAAAACAGATTTTAAGAGCAATTTCCCAAAAGAGGAGTAACTATATCTATATGGGCTTTATACATTTCTATTCCAAATCCATCAGGGCCAAAAGGAAAATATTGGATAGCAATCATGATTTCTTTGAATGTGAAATCAGAGTCCATTTCTGCCTTACAGATTAACAAGGAACTGCAATGACCAGAGCATTGGGAAAGTGGACAATATCACGTACTTTAGGCCTATATAGGGACATAATCGACTGGGAGGGGGGCGAGACGACATCATTAATAAGCTTGGAATGAGACACCAGCTGACCAGTAGGGAAAGTACTTCATGTATTACCTTATGAGCCTGAACACCATCCTGGCAAACAATTTGTCCACTTTTTTTTTTTTTTACTTAATTCTTACTGCATTTGTTGAAGCTTTTGGATCATCTCCAGCCTTCACTCCAAGAATATGACTATGTTCACACTATATTTTCAGGATAAGATTGAGTGTATCATCAGAATTTGCGATGTGGTAAGACTCATCCATCGCACAAACCTACAGTGTCAGATGACTTAATCTTGGATAACTTTATTGCCAAATGCTATAATTTGCTAAAAAAAAAATCTGTTTGCAGAAATGTATTTAACAATTGTGCGGATGAAGACTGAAATAGATTTATTGTAAAGCTGTGGTCATGATTTTGAATAATATGAGAAGTGAAACATTTTAGATCAGCTTGAGATTAGTTTAGAGATGACCAGAAAATAAGCAATTCTGGAAAAGCTTGGGCATGCTCATTTGTGAAATAAAAAGAGTCTCTGAGGATTGGTGAAGCCTCCTGATGTCAATTAGGTTCTTCAATTTGCCAAAATTATTAAAGATATAGACAGATTTTAATGGTGGGGTGGATTAGGTGAGGATGAGTTAAAGTCCCCACCAATAATTATATTTTGATCACTATACTCAGCAACTAGATTTAAATACATTCAAAATTTGGGAGGCATAAATGCTTAGGAAACATCTCCCACCCGGGTCACTAAGCATGGACTTAAACACAAATGGGATAGTTATGAACAAGGATCACAAACCCTCTTGACCTGGACAAGAAGGTTGACTGGTAAACCTGTGATACTCAAAGACATTTGAAGTGCCTCTGTTCTCTTTGCTGTTAGCAGGTTTTTAGTCAAAAAAAATCGGATGAGAAGGATTTTAAGTGGGAGAATTTTTAAGGCCCTCACAAAGATCTTTACTGTTACAGGAAGTGATATTAATGGGGTTCATTTTACACTTTTGCGACTGATTACTCTACATCTAACAGAAAGAGCAGTAAAAAGTAAAGACTGACAAAGAACTGGCAGCATAGTGAAATAGAAAAAGAAACCCAGTAGATAATAAACAAACCAAAATGCCAAATCAAACTCAACACAGTTTATATGAAGTTGCAATAGAGTAGATCTTAAAATTATAGAATATTTTGCACGGGCACTGAAAGGTTTCTTTCTTGCTGCTTGATCTGCTAAAGGATTGTCATTGAGAAGTAACCTTGCCTGTGCATATATGGAATATGGAATGCAGGATGGTAACAATGGCACTATCATAATGGACCTTCATGATGAGGATTCATGCTCACTTGTTAGCCAGAAGGGTTTCAAGCTGCGCTGGGCTCAATTTACATTAATGAACCTACTGAAGTTACCTTTGCCAAGCAGCTCTGGTAGCAACCATGAAACTAATTCTGTTGGTTGACCCTTCTCTTCCCCTTCTTTGATGCCCATGATCTTGAGCCTGCAAGAGCCTCCTCCAGATCATTCACTTTACATGTGGTTCCCAGCACTGTGATTATAAACAGGGAAATACATGTAAGAGAACATCAGGAAGGGGCAAATGCTTTTTTTCCAGCAATTTGTTCAAACATTTCTGTATTCTAAATCTAAACTTTATGACCTTTGGTTTCTATCATCACTGTCATCTATCATCATAACTATAGTAGGAAAGTTTTCCATTAGTGTAACATTACATTAAACCACTCTGAATGACTTTCTAAATAACAATTATAAATGTGTGACTTGTTTTTCTCTTTCTGCAGACAGTGGACAAACAAATGCCTGTAACCCAGTTTATCGGTGAGTTGATCTGTGAAATGAGCCTTTTTTTTTTACAGTTCTGAAGTAAATTACATGCTTTCGTTTTGAACTTTTTTAATGAACATCTGTTTCCAGGGTAACTAACAAGCAGTGCAGTTACTTGTTCCCATCCATAACTTTAAGACAAGACTAAATGTTCTTTAATGAGGAACATTTGGAAAGAGATACCTAGCATTAAAGCTCTTCCTTACTCTCTGTCTCTCTGTCTCTGTCTCTGTCTCTCTCTCTCTCTCTCTCTCTCTCTCTCTCTCTCTCTCTCTCTCTCTCACTCACAGCACTCAGAGAAGTTATTTTTGTGATTCAGAGCCAGAAGAACTCCTACCATGCCCAGAGAGCAGAACAGAGGAGAATACATCTTTTTCATCAAGCAGAGAGGCTCAGACAGGTACATTCAGATCCAGCTTCTATAAAGTCACTCCCACCCAGTTTGCTGCTCACAAAAGTCTTCATTATGAATGTCGACTCTGTTCAGAACTCTTTTGCTCAAAGGCTCCACTCATACCTGTTTTCATCTCACAAATTTAAATGAAGCTTTAAGTGTGTTCTTTTTATGTATTCAGATTGCAACTGGAGGATTTGCATTTTATACTGCAGGCATTTTTCATTTATGATCTCTGCTGAAGGATGTGACAGAATGAATGCCCCAGGTGGCACTCAGAGACTCTTATTCTCATTTACCGTAATGATCCATCTGCAAAACCATTCCCTAAACTGAGTAATTGTTTTTATTCAAAGCAGCACCTTCAATTTAGTTTGTCGCCTTGTCTCAGGGAGTTCCATTCTTTTTTGTTTTCTGATGCAAAACATGTTCCTGCCACAAGGAGATGCTCTTACCTTGATTTCTCTGATGTACTGAGGACAGTGTGTGAGCTGAAAGCTTAAATCACAATTTACATAGCACTTACACAGCCTGTGTGTGTGTGTGTACACATCATTCAAGCTTTCAAGCTTTTAGAAAATGATGGACAACATTGTCGAATCCTCATTCTTTGTATGTGCCTGTTTGTTAAACAAGACAAAAAGGAAAAAACCCTAAGGGTCTTTGTTTTATTGTTTTCTTGTTTTGACAGTGCATATGCTTTCTCAGCCACAAACAGTCTCTATCCATGTATATCACAGACATGGAAAGTCCTTTAGGGACACAGTTTTTGTTCAACTACCAAAATATAAAATAAATAGAAATGTAACATGTGCTAATTTAGTTTATAGTTTAATTTTTTTAAAGCTTTTTATCTATTTTTTTATATGTGCAGCAGTCATGCACTTGATATCATGTTCAAAGACTGCCAGTAATACAGTGATGGCCTAGGGTTTAGAGACTAGGCCCCTTTTTTGGAAGGTTGTGGGTTCAAGTCCTGGACCAGTAAATTACAATTAGGAACCTCTGAGCAAGTTACCATTCCCATTATTGCTCCCCGTTTCCTGGATACGGCTTTCCACAGCTTCACTGTGTGTGTGTGTGTGTGTGTGTGTGTGTGTGTGTGTGTGTGTGTGTGTGTGTGTAGTTAAAATGCAGAGAAGCAGTTTATTGTAGTTCAAACTGTGTGATGTGCTGTGTGTTCACCATGACAAATAGCAACTTTCCCTGCATAATTAAAATTCCCAAAAGATCTCACATTTTGAAAACTTTTTTGTTAAACTGTTATATCTCTTGCTCTGTGCAAGTCTGATTGACACATCTCAGCATGATTATCAAGCAAATGCTTGTCAAGCCATGTGTCAGCAGTCTGACAGATAGAGAGAGGAGGGAGAATTGGGGAGAGAGAGAGAGGTTTGTTAATCCTAGAGGGAAACTGTCGTATTACCACAGCCAAAAAACATAATTTAAACACATTACTATAAGTAAAAAACAATATAAGGATTATTATACAGTGTGTTTACATTAATAGCTACCACCTGTCTCATTTGCAAGTTTGTCCAATAGGGGGAAGGGCAGAGTGAGTCAACTGTGTCTTTGGTTTTATCTGCTTTTATTTGCCATGGCCATTACAGAATGTAAAGATGTTAGGAAAAAATTATAATAAGCAAAAATGTATACTACAAAAGGTCACTGATGTCACTGTATATGTGGCATTTATGCAGTGTAGATCTTAATTGCTTGTTTTTGCATTTTAAAATGTTGAATACATTTTGTAAATTTTAGTATACACCTTTCAAGCTGTCTTTATAGAAATGAGTAGCATTGCTTTTCTTCTGTCAAATCCTATTAATTCAGCCCTTTTTGCAACTTATGTTGGCTTTTAATGGTCAGATCTGAGTGCTTTGAATGATGTCACAGTTTGTACTTATTTCTAAACTTGTCATTCAGTGCCAAAAACAAATGGAATGACATGAGCGCAACTGATGAGCCAGAATGAGCTGTGTGGAAATGAGTGCATGCCCACTAGTCCCACATTTACATATAATTTGCAAATGGTGTTCACCCACGTGAACTGGCAGCCCTATTGGCATTGGCATAAAAGATGCAACATTACTTTCATGAGTATATATTTGAGCTGATGTGAATATAATTACTGCAAACACTACACATTTTAGAGACTGTGCTATTTTCACCTTTTGGGTCTACTTGGCTGTCAGCGAAGCTGCTAGCCAATGAAAACGAAGCTCTGCTGTCCAAGCTTGTTCAACCTATTGAGAATAATTGCAGTGCTTGTCTTTGAAAACTGCATTTTGCTGATTTTACATATTAACATTTATATCCTCATGACTAGACCTGGGATCATAGGCAGTTTTTATAAAATCAGAATTTTAAAGACCAAATAGGCCATGCCAAAACAAAATACTTTTTAAGGAAAAAAATGGCAAACAGTAAGGCTGTTTTCTTTTAGGTAGTTTTTTCTAGTTAGATTTGTTGGTGTTTCTGCTTGAAAGATTCATTTTTCTTCTTGGCCTTCTTTGAGTGTCCACTAACATAACTTTTAAGCCTTATGTATTGGAATCACACATTTAAAACATAAAGTAAAACTACACTTTGTGGGAGTGTTTTATTCCTGTTTTACCTGCCAAATTAACTCACAAGGCTCCCTCTAGCATTTCTTGAGGATCCGCACAAGGTTCAATATTACGGGCATTTCCTAATTGCGGTGGCCTAGTGGTTAGGGAGTTGGCCCCGCATCGGAAGATTGTTGGTTCGATTCCCTCACAAGTAGGTTGCCCTGAGGTACCCCTGAGCAAGGTACTGTCCCCATCACTGCTCCCCAGGCGCTTTCAATAGCTGCCCACTGCTGCACGGTGTTTGTGTGCATGGGTTAAAAGCAGAGATCCAATTTCGTTGTGGTTTGCTGTGCTGTGACCTCGCAATGACAAGGGTTGTCACTTTCACTTTTTTCACTTTCACATGTGATCTTTGGGTAACTTGGTCATCAGGAAACAGAGTTTCAGTTCACTTAGCTATGCTAATGATACACAATTTCCATTCCTCCTTAATAATTAAGACAATAAACAAGGTTTCCCAGGTTTAGCTGATACTTGATTCACCAAATCAATTCAAAATTTGTTTAAAAAATTCAATAATAATAATTTGTAGCTAAATTTAGAGGAAGCTATTTTGTCTGAAGTGAAGGCCTTTGCTTCATGCTCCAAAGAAGCCTGGGAAACCTGGATATAATTTTCTGGCTTGTTTTTTTACTAAAGCAACCTTTCATTTGAATAATACTAGATATAATGCCAGAGAAACTTTAACATGCATTATTTTTTTGTGAGCAGAGTAATTAATGACCTGTTTACTGGGCTTCCTAAAAACAGTACAGCTTCTACAGCTACACAGACCATAATAAAAACTGCAAAGAAAGCTCTCTTCTCCCTTGTTTTTAAAGGACTTCAGATATTATCTTTTAGGTAATCTTTTAAAGTCTTTTTTACTTGCCATGAATTTCTGGCTGTTTATGTTTCAACACATGGGTAGGGTTGGGTGGAGTGATCGTTCATGTTTTAAATCTCTGACAGAATGACTTCTCTTTGACTTTGACTTTTCTCTTTGTCTCAGTGAGCAACTAGGTAATTCTGTTCTCAATTCATATGGATATTTTTAAATACCCTGCAGTCATTTTAGATAACAGCAAATAATGGCTGGTGGCGGCTGGAACATAATTGTAATTTTTGCACTCTGACACAATAAAAACAGTCATTGAGTAGATCACAGATGTTAAATACTGCAGAACAATCTCACACTGCTCTTAGTACTATTTTGGAGTACTGGGCAGTTGCCTATTTGTGCCAATGTATTGTATAGGTTGTTGTTTCTTAAAGATGAAAGTTTTGAAGGACTCAGTGGAAATAAATATTTGATTCAGTTGTGCTGGATCCTTATAATTTCAAATTGAGTAATCACTTTGATTTCTCAGAAGCCTTCTAAGAGTTCTGCTAAATCCTGCATGATTATGGAACCTGTATGCTGGTTCTCTTTTTCTTTTTTTACATCTCATTGGAGGGAATAACAAACCTGCAATGATCCAAGTCTCACAGTTTCAATTAACCTTTTATTTTAGTACTCTAGTATTTGCATGGGGACTACTAATTATTAAAGACTGATTATTAGTTATTTCCTTTTTTATTATCTATACTATTGATCAAATGATTTTGATCATTGTGAAGCAAGCATTCTTCATTTTGTTACAAAATCAAAATCAATATCATCTACTGACGTTTACACCTGTTCCAAGAAAGAATACTTTGAATTGTATGAAAACTCCAAACATGAAATAATCTGTAAAACTCATCTTTGCTCATTTTCCGATTAGATTTGACCATGCACAGCCATATGCATTAAATCTCTAAGATCATCAGAATGAAACTATGAGAGCAGCTGACACTCAAAACAGGGACTCTTCCTTCTAAGAACTGCACAGATTAATGAAGTCATGATGCCAGTTTCCAAAATCCAGTGGCACTCAGATCATATAGAGGAAAGATAGCTGAGATTAATGTGTTAGAAAAAAATCTACCAGACCACTTTTTATATCAGTATCAGACATATGGGAGGATATTAGATATTAGGGAACTGTAGATAATGAGTTTAATATGAGTGTAAGCATAGATTCCAGATAAGCTTCCTGCTCATTCCCAAGCATAATAAAAGTTTAGAAAGGGATCTAATGATAGGCTTTTCATTAAAATCTTTGGTAAAACCACATTTGCCGGCTGCATCTTAAACCAATTTTCATGAGTGAAGAAGACATGAAAACCCATGAAAGGCTTCAGTAGATCTTGCTGATCTCATTTGATGGAGAGAAAAGATTGCAGCAAATTTAAGTCTATTTTACTCTATGGTGTTCAGTATGTGGCTCAGTGTTTTTCAGCCAAAACCTCATCTGCAGCAGCTAAGGCATATTAATGATAATTACAGACAGTATTCTCTATGTACTTAGATAAGAACAGAAAGCATGTTTGCTCAAAACATATGTATAATGGACACCGGGGATAGATGCTTGGGTTTTCAATTACCTGTTTGTTTTCTGTTCATTAACAGAAACCTGAATAATGTATTGTCTGTAGTAACTGACAATTTACTCACAGTTGTGAAAGACAGAAATTAATCTTTAAAATCTGGTCTTTCTGTAAGGGGCAGTTCCACATTGTGTATAGTTGTGTAATTCAGTCATTTTGGTTGGTTAGATGTGTAACAGTTAAAAGTAGAGAAACAGATAGTCTGATTGTGGTTTTTAAAGGAACAAGGGGTTGTGATGTCTACAGACCAAATAAAAGATGGTAATAAACACCAAAACATTAAAATCACAGGTGAAGTGAATGAGATTAACAGTATTTTTAAATTGCCACTCATCCAGATGTATTAGGCAGAGAATGAACAGTCCAAATTTCATGTATTGGAGGCAGAAAAACTGGACTGTGAGTGAAGGCATGCTTGTCTGATCCAATCTGCTGGAGTGGGAATTGCTGAAAAGTTAGTTCTGGCAATAGAGCTTGCTGCACACGGGGCTGCATGACCACAGATTAATCGGAATGCACTTGCAGACCCCTGTCCACTTCTGAAAGTACCTACAGTGGGCACATGAGCATAAGAGCTGGATCCTGGAGCAGTGGAAGAATGTGACCCGGTCTGTTGAATCATATTTCACACCACATGGAAGGCCGGATGAGTTTGTATTGCTTATATGAAAATGAGATGTCACTAGAATGTACTGAGGTAAGATGAATTGAAAGTAGTGTGAAACTCTGGGAAATGTTCTGCTGGGAAACCTTGGGAATGCTGCTTTGACACATACCATCCATCTAAACTACTTCTTCTTTTGGCTGCTCCAATTTAGGAGCCACCATCGCTTTCCATTGCTTCTGATTATCTGTGTCTTCCTCTTTCAATCTAACCACCTGCATATCCTCTCTCACCACATCCATAAACCACCTCTTTGATTCTCCTCTTCTCCTCTTTCCTGGCAGCTCCATCCTTAACATCCTTCTCCCAGTAAAATCCCAGTGTCTCCTCTGGAAATGTCCAAACCAACGCAATCTCGCTTCTCTAACTTTGTCTTCAAATCTTCCAACCTGAGTTGTCCCTCTAATGTACTCGTTTTTAATCCTGTCCATGCCTGTCACTACAAACGTAAACCTCAGCATCTTTAACTTTTTTAAGTAATTCTCTTAAAAAGAACAACTTTTTAAACAATTTTTAGTCTAACTTCGCTTTTATTCTAGCCTGGCCTTGCAGAATGTCCCAGTTATGGTCCACCCTGATAATATCAACGACCTAACGAGGATGTGCATTATTGTTCAGTTCAGTTAAGTGTGAATAACACATATATAGATTTTTAGTTTGGAAAGCTTTATAAAATGTTAGTGTTGTCATTGAAGGCTTATGTAGATGTATTATAGGCTGGTGAATGCTGCCCTACAGTGAAGTGTTACCAACAGCCCTAATGTTACCCCAAAAAATCATTTAAAATGTTAATCCAGAAAAGCTGCGACCAATTGGTGAATAATGAATGATGATGAGTAATGAAGATGCCTACACACTGTGTAGCTCTCCTTTCAAGGACCCATATCTAGGAGAGCTCAATTGCACTCCCTTTTTTGATGTAACACTTAAACATTGTCCAAGTTTTATAACATGGTCCACTGAAGTTCATAAAATCCATTTAAGGAACAGAGGCTGATAAATAATGATATAAACACCACACAAACATTGCAAGTTTACAATGTAAGTATTGCATTAGGGAACACCATTACATGTGAGAGAGATATGATGTGTCATTAGGCAGTAAAAAGTGCTAAAAAACCATCATAACATCATTAATCTTAAAGATCACCAAGTCAGTGAGTAGTTAATGCATATCTCTTTCTAGATAATTTATAACACACACACACACACACACACACACATTCCACAGCAAAAGTATTAGAACAATACACATGTAGATGTTGGGAATAGATGTCAGGATGTCTAAGTTGTCTAAGTTGCTGTGTCCAGGTTGCAGGCTGCCCTGGAGGAGTGGTTAGGGACTAGGCCCTAGGATCAGAAGGTCATAGGTTTAAATCATTGACCAGAAAGTTGCCTTGAGGTTCCCTTGAGCAGGTGCTGGGTATGGTTGCCCATTGCCGCATGGTTTGAATGGGTTAAATGCAGAGGATGGATTCTATTGTGGTTTACTGTGTGCTACAATGTTTGCTCACAATGACAAATAGTCACTTCAATAAGGCCTTTCATTTGTTATTACTATACATTTGAGCTTGTACATTCTCTATATTTCTGCTTTCAAAGTCTTTCAGTCATTGGCTTGTGATGCCTCTACCCCTGTCCTGTGGAGGTTATTTATGATGTCACTGACTGGTGTTTTGAGTTTTTTAAAATTTTTTATTTACTCTTCTTTTTCTTTCAGTAGCGGTTCAATAGCTGTTTTTTTTATTATTTAACAGGTTAATGTCTGCTGCTTAGCACATCAGCTGTTTAATTATTTTTCAAGACATTCCAGATATCTTACTGGCTATGCTCATTATGGAATGCTTCAAAAAGATTTTCTCTCTTTTATGAATTAATAGGTCATGAAGAACTGAGACACAAAAGTTGCAATGTGCTAAATATTAAGAAAACATCTAATATCCTTATTTTATTATCTGAAACCCAAATATCAAATCTGTCTCTTCAGAAATCAGCATGTGCTAAATCCAAAAAAAATAAAAAATACTGTAAGGTATGACTTTTCTCTCTATAAACCATTTTGTTGTAGATTATTGCATAAAATGAAGGCCAAACATTAATAAAAATATACTATATTTTCAACTAAAAAACAGAGGTAATGTGCTGGTCAGACACCCGGTTAATATAAAACCTGTTATTGTAAAATGTATGCCCCCATATTAAATATATGTCCAATAAAAAACTAAATAGGTTCCATAGTCCTGCTGCACCACTATTCTCCACATTTATTATTTTTTTATTCCCTGCTCTGAAACACCAATTTCATCACGAACAGGGCTTGATCATTAGCTGAACACTACAATGTGCACAGCTTGTGGTACTCCAGACAAGGGTTGTCCTATAAGCCACTGCTTTAATGGAAGAGAGGGACTGTTTGAAGCACCTGGTTAGTCTGTGATGTCTAAATGTGATTGAAAGCTCCGGTTTGCCTGGTCTTGAATTGCCTTTCTGGCAAAGTTCCATGTCACCTCAATTTATTTTAATTGGCCATCCATGTAGGGGTACGCAACCCTAATCGACAGCTTCAGGAAGTGAAGTCTCATGAAAACACATCAGCGAGAAGATTGTGACGTGTTGCTGTAACTCTTATTAACTTTGTCTCAAATATCATTCTGTCTGCTGTTGTAACCTTAAAACCCCTTCATGGCATTTCATAGTTATAGAAATAGCTTATAGCAATGGATTGTAATTTGTAGTTGTTTTTTTTTTTTCTTTTCCAGCTCATCTGTTTCATGTCCTGCTTTTTCTCCTATCATGTTTTCTCTCTGTGGCTTCTCTCTTTGATTCACCACATCCTTTTTTTTGCACCTCCTCTGTCTGTCCTACATGCTGTTCCTCTTTTCTATTTGTAACACCCTTCTTCCCCTTTCAGTGATCATTTTTCATTATTTTTCTCTGCATTGGCTCTATTATTAGTCCTCTGCCCTCTTTGGTGCCGACTGGATACTTTAGGTTCTTTCTATTGCATCTCTCTTTATCTTTCCCGCCTTTCACTTTTTTAGTCTCTTTCTCTCTCCTTTTTCTCTCTCCACTGTCTTTTTTTTCATTTTCTATAACTGTCTCTTTAATCTAATCCTATTCTTTCCCCACTAATACTAATCACATCAACAGAGGAAGGCATGAAGCATTTGTTTGTTCTTTTTCTATTCAGTTTTTTTTTTAAGTCCCCATAGGAGTGTAAAATGGGAGAGCATTTAACCTCCTATGTTTCCAAAGCCAAGTGACATTTTTAAACAGTCCTGTGAGCAGTTGTGAGCCTGTGAGTGTTATTTCTAGAGGAGGCTGTTAAGAAGACCTAGTTTCCCTACAGGAGGGAAAGCTGGTTTACTGGAAATTTGAAATTATGGTTGATTGTTCAGGCTTGCTTGGGGCATTTGCATAAGAAGCATAAGGAATCTTCTAGCAGATTTAAATGCATACACTTAAACTGCCAGATATGATGCTGGAAAGACAAACTTGTTGACCTCATTATAAACAATGTAAATAAAGGTTATGGTTATGACACATTTTAAACTCTTAAACTCTCTTACTCTCCTTAAAGACCACCTGTAGTTAACCAGCAAGGACAATTTCAGTGTCTGAAATTTGATTCTTAAGTTTTGCATGGGGCAGCAGTGACCTAGTGGTTAGGGAGTTGGCCCCAGGATCAGAATGTTGTGGGTTCAAATCCCAGGCCAAGAGGTTGCCCTGTGCTACCCTTGAGCAAAGAACCGTCCCATTCACTGCTCCCAGGTTCCTTTAAGTAACTGCTCCCTGCTGTGCGTGTATGGGTTAAAGGCATTTTTTTGTGATTCACTGTGCGCTGTGCTGTGTTTCACAATGACAAACAGCCACTTTCACTATAAGTTTGAGACTTCGTAGGTATACAGATGTGTGTGTAAAATGATCTTATATGATGCAACGGCTTTATGGGTTTAGTAGGGAACTGTGC
This sequence comes from Hepsetus odoe, assembly GCA_017165825.1. Taxonomy (NCBI): domain Eukaryota; kingdom Metazoa; phylum Chordata; class Actinopteri; order Characiformes; family Hepsetidae; genus Hepsetus; species Hepsetus odoe. The sequence goes on along the minus strand of CM029383.1, from coordinate 11,337,941 downwards.
TTACTTTGTTTTTAGAGTGATGAAAAAGTTTTGGATGTTTCAATGGTTCATTTTAGGGTTGTCCTGGAGCAAAGCTTGCTTTCGGTCAACTCTCTGTTAATGGATTATTGCACTTATGTTGTCCTGCATAGAATACCAAGGCATCCATCTATACAATCCAGAATTCATTTTACCCTTAAAAAAAAAACTTCTATCCAACAATGTATACATATGTTTAAAGCTTAAATTTCTGTGATATTCTTTGTCAGAATCCAGAATATTATATGTCATTATATGATTTTGGGACAGCAGTGGCCTAGTGGTTAAGCAATAGGCTCCATAACCAGAAGGTCATAGGATTCCCAGACAAATAGGTTGTGCAGAGGTACCCTTGAGTAAGGTTCCTTCCCCAACACTGCTCCCCCTGCACTGGACATGGTTGCCCATTGCTGCACGGTGTGCATGGGTTAAATGCATAGATTACATTTCTTGTGGTTCAGTGTGTGCTGTGCTGTACTGTGCTGTGTTTCACAATGACAAATAGTCACCTTCAGCTTAACCTTTGTTGGACATTCACTCCTGGAAAATATAGCAGTGGTGTTGATTTTTCACAGTTTGTCCACTATCTGCCCGATCCTAGATCGAAGAAATTCAAGCTTCCAGCTTGAAGCTTGAAGAGCACTGAAAATTCTTTTAATGGTATCTTCAGGAAAATTCATTAAGTATGTATCAGATCAACTACATCGTGGAAAAATGTGTGAATTTTATTTTTCAAGCAACAATGGATTTAACATTATATCATACTTGTCATTTTTTCTAATGCTCTGAGTTTTTTTTTTTTTTTAATTGTTTTTAAATTTTTTCTTCTTCATTGCATTTGCACCCCTATCTATGTTGTTTAATTTTCTCCTCTGTTCTAGCTTCACTGCTTGGGTGTGTGCTTGAATTTTGTTCTTAGTGAATGTCAATGAATGCTGTGCAGCTGAGCTGGAGCGTGACTTGTCAGTGAGTATTCTGAGGGCAAAGATTACATTGCAAAAAAGTCTAAGCTCCACTGCTCTGTGTGTGAGGTCTGAACTGTTATCCAGTAATGGCAATGTCTGAATAGGGCCATAACCAATCCTTTCAGAAAGCTGTGTATAATTGCTGTTTCAAAAGTAAATGAATGTGCTGTATAACTTGCTTGTGCATAAAGGTGGTCTGATTTCATTGCTATTGATATAAGTGGTGTTGTGATATTTTAAATGTGCATTTTTGATACTTGAAAAATACCAATATTTAATACCATCTTCAATACCAAAAGCAGATGGTATTTTTGCAAAGCACAAATTACAAACTACACACATTTATCTTTAGCAATTTTTCTTATTCAAAACCTGGCTTGTCACATTCAAAAGTCAGTTACTAAAAATGTTACCTAACACTGTAAACAGAAGCATGTTATAGTACATTTACAACATTTAGCAGATGCTCTTATCCAGAGCGACTTCCATGTCTTAATGACAGGGACAGTCTCCCTGGAGCAACTCAGGGTTAAGGGTCTTGCTCAGGGACCCAGTGTTGGTAGTGCCAGAGGTGGGATTCGGACCTGGAACCTCTTTATCCATAGGTCCATAGGCATGTAGGCACTAGACCACTGCCACCCTACAAGTGTGTAAAGTATAGAGTATTTTAGTAACCTTACTGAGGTTGTTTTTCAACAGCCTCTCATGCTGCCTTATTAAGCAGTGAGGAGGTTTGTTTGGTTAGCTCTAAAGAGGCCTCTGTCAATATATCAGTATTTTTGATTACAGTGACTAACTGTCATGGTTTATGTTTAATTGAAATGGTTCATATACCTCCCCAACCAATATTAAGAAGGAAATCTCTTGCTGTATCTTTTAATGCAAGCGCTTTAAAGGAAAATCTAAGTTATACCCTTTACCACTCATCCCAGTTATAAGTCCTAATAGTTACACAATAATTACAATAATTATGCACATCTTTTCAATAAAACCATTTACCAAACTTCAGCCCACTCCATTGGCTGACACCTGGGAAAAGTCTATTTCCTTTAAACCAGTGATTTCCAACCTATTTCACCTGAAACCTCCTTGCTCTTAACTTACACAGAAACACACTGAAACAGGCATCCTTAATGATTCTTGGATTTTCATTTTGCAATGATTTCACTGTTAACTGTTTCTTTGTAGCAAGTGACAATTTAATGTGCTTTGTATTTACTACTGATTTTTTACAATTTGATTGAACACTGATAAGAATATCTTCTTTTTGCTCTGTAGTCTTGAGCCTGCAGCCTGCCCTTTCTGTCTGTGCATGTGGATCAGAGTCTTCTAAGGGCTTCCTGCATTTAGACTCTGTGCCAAGGGTAACTGAGCTGTGGAAACAGTCAATAAGCATGGAAAAGTCGTTACTCATTACTTTCTGTTAACTCTGGCAAAGTTAGCCAGACTGTAAGGGGATATTTTTGTTTGTTGTTTTGTCACTCTAGGTATTAGCTTATAATGTTAATGGGACATTAGTGGCATCTATTTAAAAATGTTATCAAAGGTAAATGGATAAGCTATTATTACTGCATTTTTCCCAGTGATCATCCCACAATCCTCACACTCCAGTTAAGTAGAAAAAGACACATGTAAAGCTAAAGCTACACTGTAGAGCAGAAAAGTATTAACAAACCATCCTTATGAGGCTGAATGTACTGTTTTATTTTATGTGATGTTCTGTCTCATGTATGGCATCATGGTGGTAGAGGAGCATTAATTAGCAGATTCGAACCTGGAACCTTTTGAGCCATAGGTCCATTGGCAAGTATCCTACCACTAGACCACCACCACCCTCGCATTTACAATTTTCTATTCATGTCATTTTGCTTGCTGTTATTTGATCTGTTCATATGTTACATAGTTTATTTGATTTTCTAGCCTATTTTGTTGCTTTTGTGTTTTGTTTCATGTTTATTCATGAATTCATAAAGCAGGGTGTATCTTGAAGTTTTAGGATCAGATGTTTGAGGATGCTTCATAATAAATGAAGGCAAACTTGTGTTCTGTCTGTGGGACTAGTAGTTTGGCCACTTTACTTTTATACTCATCCACAGAGTTTATTTGCCGGAAAGCCACACAGACCTGCGAGAGGAATGGAAGAATGGTAAATACTTGTTAAAAAGCCGACTATCTAGGGAAATCAGAGGCATCAGCAGTTTTGTGTGTGTGTCTTGCAGGGATCTCCAGATGTCGTGTTCCTCCATGAGCTGTCAGAATACGATGGAAACTGGGGAATTCTTCCAGCACTCCCTCGGTGAGCACAGCTTTTTATGAGAATCAAGTCTTAACACACAAAAAAAAAATGCCCAAACACACAAAGGACATTAGGTACAAAGAGCTGCATATTTACCCATAAAAAAGTCATGTCCCGAAAGGCAATAATTGCACGTTTTTTCTTACAGATGTGCAGAAAACAATATTTTGTCCAATTTTTTATGAGTATATTTGTCCAAATAAATTCACTTAGAAAAGTTGAACAAACCAGACAGGCCAAGACATTTTGTTCATTAAACCAGCCAGGTTTTAATTGCTGAAAAGAATGTTCTCCCCTCATTCATTTCTGTCTGAAATCGGAAAACCAGGCACCAAGCTTGGCCCTAATGGGGTTTATTAGTGTTTATCTAGCTGGTGTGAAAGGGCCTTTAGGCTTTAAACAGTCTCTATAACTGTTTCTCAGTCTGGCGGAAGGCTACTGCCGAAGTTCTTCTTGGATCTTTTTTCTGGAGGAAGAGACTACTGTGGATTTGGCCAGACTGCTGCAGGTGCTCAGCAGATTCAGCTTAGGGAGGGTGAGTTTTTTCCTTCCTTACTGTCCAACCTCAACCTCCCATACAATTCACCATACTCTATGGGGCAGCGGTGGCCTAGTGGTTAGGGAGTTGGCCCCGCATCGGAAGATTGCGGGTTCGATTCCCTCACAAGTAGGTTGCCCTGAGGTACCCCATAGCAAGGTACTGTCCCCATCACTGCTCCCCGGGCGCTTTCAATAGCTGCCCACTGCTGCACGGTGTTTGTGTGCATGGGTTAAAAGCAGAGGTCCAATTTTGTTGTGGTTCACGCTTGCTGTGCTGTGACCTCGCAATGACAAGGGTTGTCATTTTCACTTTCACTTTTCATACACCCTCTCTTTAGCCTTCGCCACTGCTTTCTTCACCCTGCGTTTCATTTCCTTGTATTCCTGTTTACTTTCTTCATCTCTCTGGCTATATCAGTTCTTCTTCGCCTTCCTCTTCTGTATACACTCCTGGACTTCTGGGTTGCATCACCAGGTTTCTTTATCCTCCTTCTTCTGTCCAGATGTCACCCCAAGTACCTTTCTATCTTTCTCCTTTACCTGCAGTAGTTGTTCAGCAGTCTGGTAACTCTTTTCTACCTCCAGGCTTCCTTCTTCAGATACCAACCATCATGTACTCCTCACCTCTTTTTGCTTCACCACTATGTCTATTAAGTCTGCACCAATCACTACACTCTCAGGGTATATGCTGTACCACTTCATCAGACTCACTCCAGAAATCTTCTTTCTTCTCCATCTCACAACCAACGTGTGGGGCATAAGCACTAACAACATTCATTATCACACCTTCAACTTACAGCTTCAAACCTGCCCTTCCCTGCCAACATTCAAGTTCCTACCTTCACTTCCACTCTCCTATCCCTCTCTTTCCTCCCCTTCTTCTTCTCCCTCTTTGGCTGACAGTAGCCCAATATCCACCCACACCCTGTACTCTTTCTAAATAATCAGTGTAGTGAAAAGAAAGTTATATTTGTGGAAGGAACACTCATCAAATACCTTCCAGTAAGTATATATTTATACAGATGACATTACAGATGACATTACTTATCCTGTATTAATCAGATAAATCATCCCAGACCAGTAGATTGCCCTGAATTTCCCTTGAGGAAGGTTCCTTCCCCATCACTGCTCCCCGGGTGCTTTATCTGCCACCTGCTGCATGTATGGGTGAAATGCAATGGAAACATTTCATTGTGCTTCATCATGTGCAGTGCTGTGTTTCACAATGACAAATGGTCATTTCACTTTCACTTATAAACCTACAATGATATAAGAAAAAGCTTTTGTCTTTCATGTTTTCCAGCAATTTTGCCCATTTATTGTGCAAAATATTTTATCAAATCAATATGAAACAAGAGCAATGAGAACATAAGAAACACTGTTTTTAAAGCATGGTTGCACTTCACTATCAAAGTCATTTGCCCTATAAATATCAGTCTTTTCATTACTATGAAGGGAGATCAGGCCAGTCTTGAAGGCTGAATGGCTGATTTTAAGCCATAATGTCAGAACTTTTTTTTAGACTTTCAAAGATGGACATGCTTCTGTGCTCCAGGGTCCTCTTATGCTGGATAAACCACTTGCGCTTGAGCTTCAGGTCACGTACTGATGACCAAGTATTCTCCTGTAGGATTTTCTTGCAGAGAGCAGAATTCATGGATCTGCCAATCAGGCCAAGTCATTCAGACCCTGGAGCAGCAAAGCATTCCCACTTCATCACACTGACTCCTCCATTTTTCACTGCATGATGTTTTTTCTGTTGCATGTTCTGTTAGCTTTATGCCAAATGTAATAAGATCCCTGTCTTTAGAAAGGTTTTACTTCCAACTCCTTGATCCACAGAACATTATTCATTATACTTTGGTATAATTAAGTTGCAAATATGAGATTAACCTTCATTTAGTCCATGGTCAACAGTGGTGTTATCTTGTAAATCTCACAAGAAATATCATGTTTGGCAATTCTCTTTCTTAAAGTGGAAACATTAATGCTGACCCTATCGAGCAAAGGTCTGCATTTCCTTGGATATCTTGGTTCTTATTTCACTTGGATTAGTTGCTGTGCTCTTAGAGGAAATGTGGTAAGCCGCCCACTTATAGCAAGATTCATTACTGCTCTGAGTTTTTAATATTTGGAAATAAAGTCTCTTACTGCGATTTGTCCCATGGCCCTGAAAATGGTTTTGTAACTATTTCCAGCCTGACATTTCAATTACTCTCTTTTCCATCTCTTTTTTCTTACCTTTTTACCTAGTTCACATTGCAAGAATGTTTATATTCATGCAATGTTTAGATAAAAAAAAAAATTATGTAGAATTCTGCATAAAAAGAGGGGATTACTTTATTTAGTTAATCTTAAAGTACCTCTATAACTGGAAAATGTAATCCTCAACTAGAATAGAAAA